>JAHXJL010000030.1:0-170124 GCA_019395255.1 Botrytis medusae | reverse complement strand
CCCTAACCCTAACCCTAACCCTAACCCTAACCCTAACCCTAACCCTAACCCTAACCCTAACCCTAACCCTAACCCTAACCCTAACCCTAACCCTAACCCTATATAACTTTATTAATTTTTAATAAAATTATATTTGGAATTAAATCCTGGCATTTTATATTATTCTAATAGTTTTTTATTATTCTTTTTTCAGGAAATCATTTGATTATTTCTTTATTTGATTAATAGATTTTATAGAATTTATTATAATAAATGATTTAACTTATTATTATATAATTTATTATTGGTTTATTCTTATTATATTCTTTTTTTACAAAAGATAATAAAATTCGAAAATATTCTTATTCTTATAAGTTTATTATATTTATATCTTTCTGATTTCTTAATAATTTATTTAGTAATTTCTTAAACTCTTTATTTATATAAATCTTAATTTTCTTAAATTTTAATAAGGATTTTTGGATTATAAAAATAATATTAAATTAATTCTTATTAAACTTATTCTAGGAATTATTCTTTTTTCCTTTTATTCTTTTATTTTAATAATCTATTATATAATATTTTACTTTTTTATATTTAAAGTATAAATTATTTTCTTATCTTTATTTCTTTTCTGAATTATTATTTTTAAATATATAATATATAGTATTTAGTTTTATAAAATTTCTATATTTTTATTAATTATAATATAATTTGTTTTCATTTTTATAATAGTATTTTTACTTTTAATTAATTTAAGATTTATAGGATTACTAATTTTACTTATATTTATATAATCGATTATTGATTTTGATAAAATTTTTAATTAATTTGTTCAAATTATAGTTCTCATTTTTCCAATCAAATTCTAAACAAATTTCTAGTTTAAATCCTTTATAATAATAACTTATAATAATAATTTTATTCCATTTAATTATTTCTATATATTTTTAAAATTTTATAATATATTTTAATATTGAATCTATTTATTTAATATTAAAAATCTTTTCTTTTATTATTTTTGATTTATTGAAATTTCCAAAAATTTTATAGATCTCTATCTTGAATCCTTTAAAATTATTAAAAATAGTTTTAATAAATTATATATATTCCCTATCATTATATTCAAAATAATTATATAAATATAATTAAACCTATTTACCTATTTCGCTTTTAAAGTATAATATAGCTTATATATTTTTAAATTCCTTTTTAATGAATTTGTTTTTATTAAATTTAAAATAGATTTCAAATTATAAAAGAAAAATATTAAGTTTCTATTAATTTTTTTAATATTTATTTAATAAAATAATTTTGAATATTTTATTGATAATGATTTTCTTAAAAATATTAACTATCTTAATATTATTAATATTAATTATTGAAATATATTATTCTTTAAAAAAATTATTGAATATTATACTAGCAATTAATATTGAATTAATATTTGAAATAGAAAAAATGTTTAAAATGTTATGGGAATTATTTTTAAAGTTTTATAAAAATAATTAAAGATTTCTTAAAATGATTTAAATTAGATTTCAAATAGGAATTTAATAAGATTATAATTGATTGTAATTCTTATAATTATAATATAAAACTAATAATTGTTTTGAATATAAAGCTTTATATTATAATGAAATTTATTTTTTATATAAACTTTTATTCTTATTTAAATAGTTGGAATAATTAATTACTTTTAAAATATTATTATTTTTGAATTGTTTATTATAAGTTATTAATTCTATAATTTCTAATATTCTAATTTATTTCTTTATTTTAAAATTAATTCTTTAGAATATTATTAATTCTAGTGGGGCCTTTTTATTTATTATATTTTGTTTTTCCTAGAATTTATTATTCTAAGAATTATATTTTATAATTTAAAATTTCTTATAACTAATATTATATACATATTTAAGGCTTTTTTGAATATCTAACATCCCTTAGTATATTATAATTGAATCATTAACACTTATAGTATTATTATAATTTATAAATTAGTAAATCTATAGCCTATTACTAATCTATTGTAATATAAGGCTTTAAAAAAAAAGAATTGATTTCTAATTCTCAAAAAAAAATATATTATTAAATAAATGGGCTAAATAGTTATAGCAAAATTTATTTCTTTAATATCTAAAGGAGTTTATAATTATTATCTTTATTAACTTATTAATATACTCAAACTTAAAAGTATATATATAATATAAAAAGATTTTATTCATTACCTCAATACTATATATAAACATAAAAACTATATTAGCAATATTCAAATTTATAATAATTACTTTTATTGATTTAAACCTAATATTAAAGCTAATAAAAAAAAAAAGAAAAAACTTCTTAGAATTTTGAAATTCCAATCTATCAATTTTAATATTAATAAACCAAAAATTATATAAATACCTATTCCTAAATTAATAATTATTTATTAAATTAATAAATATAAATCAAATTAAAATAATTTAGTTTTTAATATTACTAAAAAATAATATATAAATCTTATTAATTATTTAATCAAAATATATTATTATTATAATTAATATAAAAAGTAAGAATTCAGATTTACTTACTATTAATACTATACTCTCTAATGATAACTTACAAATAAGATTTGAAATTTCAATAATAAATTATAATATAATAAATAAATTAAAAGTTTTATTTAATAATTATTTTATTTCCTATTTTTATTATTTAATTAGAAAAGAAATATAATTATACTTTTGTATATAAAAATATAAAAGAACTCTATATTAAAAACAATTTTAAATAAATAAATTATTTTATTATATATATTATATACTTAATTACTAATAAAAAAATCATTTTAAAATTTGAAATTATATATAAAAAAATAAAATAGGATTTTTAATAAATTATAATATTAAGAAAACTAGTTATCAATATATTTACTAAATATAATAATATATTCGAAAAAAAGTATTTCTAAGATATTATATTAAAGAAATAATATTAAGGATATATCAAATTAATTAAATCTAAATATTTTATAAAAAATTGGAATAAATCCTATGTTTTTATATTTAATAAGAATATTATTATTATTAAGTTTTATATTAATACTAAATTTGAAAATCTGTTTATAATATTAATTGTTTTATATATAATAATAAAGAGAATAAATATTAATATTCTGAATTTTGTATTAGAAAATAATATAAAGTATTATAAGATTAGATATATTTATTATAATTTAATATCTGTTTTTAATAACAATATTATTAATAATAATTAATATAAAATTTTAGAATTTCTAATTAAATATTATTTGATTATATAAAACTTTATTGAATAAATTTTTATAAAAGAATTATTATAGAATAATCAATTAATATTTAATAAAGTTATTAAATTATTTACTATAATTAATGCTGAATTTATTAATTGGTATAAAAATTAAAAGATAGATATTCAAAAATAATATAAATATATATTTATAGATATAATTTTAATAGAAAAAGACTATAATAAAAAGTTTTATTATAATATAATTGACATTAAATTAATTATAAATCAAAAGTGAAAATATATTTTATTTAATAAAAAAATTTTTTTTTTTCTATTTTATTTAATTTTAATAATAAAAATAATAAATCTTTTAAATCTTTTAAATTTATATTTATTAGATGGGTAAAAAATAGAAAAAGATTACTTTCTTTTGGGAATATAAATGATAATAAAAATCAAAATTTAATAAATATAATACAAATAAATATTGTTATTGAATTTATAATTCAATAATTTAATATTTTTAGATAATCTTATAATTATATTTTTGGAGAATAATATAATATTAAATTTATTAAAAGATTTTTAAATATAATAATATAAAATAATTTAAATAATTTAAATTATAATTTTGTTAATTTTTAATAAAATTATAATTATAATTAATAAATAAGATTTATTGGAGAAATTATATTCTTTTTTTTAATTTATATTTATTATACTATTAATTTAAATAAGATTTACTTTCTCTCCTTCTTTTTTTATATATTTTTATATATAGAAATTGTTTTCTCTTTTGTTATTACTTTTTTGATTTATATTAATTAAAACAATTAATTAAGTAAAATAAAAAGGAATATGTACAAAAAATGTGACCTGAAAATCATATAATAATTTAACTAATATTTATAATTTTTCCTTTTATAGATTTGAAAGAAATAATTAATATTTTTTTTTAATTTGATTTTCTATATTTATATACTATAGTTTTAAATATATTCTTTTATCTTTTAATTATTATATAATAATTTACTTTATTTATTATATATAGTTATTTAAATTATTTTATAATATATACAAAAACTTTTTTATATAATCTCTACCACTTTCTACTCTTATATATTAATTATTAACTTAATTTTTGTAAAGAATTATTTGTTGATAATATTTATTTAAATTATATAGATTTACTAAATAATCTTCGACCATAATCTTACTATAAAACATTAAACTTATAATCTATTAAATATAAAGATTAAAAAATCAATAATAATATATATTAATGATTATATAAATTAAGTTATTAAACTTAAGATATAAACTACAAAATGAAAGATATATGTATATATACACGTGTCATTACTCACGTAGTGGGTTACATGGCATATATCCTATATTTCCAATATATAAGATAATTAATAATTATAGATTATCTAATAAGTATAAATTAGATAAACAATAAAATCATTTCAAATTATAGGATAAATATTATATAATAAATAGATAGGATAGATAGCTATCCAAGCTATTTATGAATAAATAGAATAGATAGATTATTCAGGTCATCTTATAGGGATAAAGATCTATATTAAGAAAAGGATTTTATTATAATATAAAGCTTTATGCTTAAAACAATTATTAGTTTTATATTATAATTATATTGAATTCCTATTTGAAGTTTAGTCTAAACCACCTCGAGAGATCTCTAGCCATTTCCACGTGACCCTAGAGGCAGCTCCCGTAATATTAATAAACGATGTTATTCAATTTAATAGAAATTAAATTATATTAGAAAAAAGGCTTTCGGAAAAAGTTGCTGTCTCATTATAAATGAAAAAAAGTCCAAGCTTTTATTGCTTATGAATTCAAATTTCAATTGAAATTTTTATGAGAAATTTGTTAAAACTAGTATAATCAACCAATTCAAAAGATAATTGAAATCTGGTTTCAGATATAATAAGTTCGACTAATTCTACTCTCAGGTATATATAATGTTATGTAAATTATCAATTTTGATTGTTGAAGAGTGTAAGTTTTAATGAAGAAAGTGCTGGTGGGTTGTATATAGCGGTAACTACTCTTATAATACAACGGTGACGAAAGGGACTCTCCTAGCCTGACGAGATAGTCCGTCATATCTTTAGAATATCCTACTGGCTCAGAGCAGAAGCACTAATAGAGCTCCAGAAATGACAACGATCAGTCTCCGACTGGTTCTGGACAGCCATTCTAGTCGCGTTAGTTTGAATCAGTAGCCAGTTGTCTTTCATGAAACGCTCCCACTTAGGACTGCCTTCCACCCTATAGGTATTTGGATTTAGAGATCTGATAAAGCTTTGCCAGTAACCTTGAACGACCGGTACAATAGAAGCATCGACATTGGAGTAGCTGTTACTGCCTTTCGGGTTCGCAGCAAATCCTGGACCCCAAACTGCGTCAATTTCCCAGGTGTGTGGAACGCCAAGGCCATTTGCTATGTTTGCAGGATCACGAACGTTGAAGCGGTAGTCCCACACCTCAGCCGCATCCGCAGGTCCCGAGTTCACAGCTCTTGCTACATCCAAGCTTGGACAAGTCATTATGCCCTCGCCATAGGCAGCTGACAATGATGCAAAGAACGGAGTACGGTTGGGGTACTGGTGTGCCGCGTCAAAAGGATAAATTTTATTGATTGCGTGCAGATCTTTTGCTTTGAGCGGCGGATACTGGGTTTTTAGAACATCTGAAACTTTTTTTTCCGTGTTGGCCTCGAAGTCGAAAATCGTACCTTCATCTTCCGTATTTCCGAGAAGCAAAGGAACTGAGACGAAATTTCCACTCTTGATCAACGATATAGGGCTATCAGTAAACAAAGAGCCATCTATACAAGGTGCGTAAGGGAAGGCCGCCGATTCATTAGATCCAGAATTGGGCCAAGCTAAATTGGCCGCTTGGAGCTGTTTTCCTGTGAGTCTCCTAAGGCAGGAAACGTCGCTGCAATTAGTAGCGCGCAGAAGATCTCTATACTGGAATTCGAGATCCGAAACCGGCAAAACGTGCGTCAACCAAGAAGACGACGCAATTGCCCCAACGAATAAATCTGTAGGCTGACCATTATAGGCAGCTAGATGATACAAGACGCTACCTGCTCCCGATGAAGTGCCCATAAGGACTATATGTTCCGGGTTCCCTCCAAATAATGCAATGTTCTTCTTAGTCCACTCCATGGCTTTTCGCTGATCAAGCAAACCGACGTTCAAATCCCCTTGTTTCCGGATATCTTCGCTAGCGAGGAAGCCGTACGGCCCAACACGGTAGTTAAAGGTGACGACAACCATATTGTTGTCACTCGCTCTAATCAAGCTAGATCCATTAAAATTGGCATCGAAGTTTGCTGGATTATATTTAGCATAGAACAGGAATATGGTATAATCACAACTGACTATTATGCGAACCGCCCTGGATCCAAAGTACGACCGGCAGAAGAGATGAGTGTGTTGTCGTGTTTGGAGAAAATACGTTGATGAATAAGCAGTCTTCATCAGCCGGTGTTGATGGTACAAATGAATGGAGATGAACAGGCAGGCAGACTGGACCATACTAAGCAGATTAATTAGTATTTATTGAGATATACTAATCTCTTCTCGAGCTCAGGATACACTCACTTTGTCTGCCTTAATAGTTTCATTTTCAGGTAAAGCATCCCGAGGTGCACGAAATCTCAAGTCTCCGAGAGGAGGAGCTGCAAAACGTATGCCGAGGAATTCATTTATTCCTAATCCATTTGTAGACGAAACGTATTTGGCATAGCCAAGGTCAACAGTATTTTTAGTAAGAGCTGGATACAATGATTTGTGTATTACGGCAGTCGCAGAGCTTGTGACTGTAAGTAAAATCACGAAAATCAACGAAATATAGTGAGCCATGATGTATTTGGAGTCCAACTAAAGATAACAGTGAATTAATAAATTGTTTAGAAATTCAAGTCTACAGATACCAGATCTATTATAATATAGTATTCTTAAATTGTGTATCTTTATTGCTTTGTAAGTATTTCAAGTGAGTAAATGAAGACCTTGCTTTGTGTACACTATCTCTTTTTCTCGTATGTACGCGGAATTGAAGATAATCCTAATATAAAAAGATCGCTTAGTAAAAACCATACTAGAGTGATCCCTGTGTAGACAACGCCAAAGGAAGCCCCACATGGAAGCCCCACAGGTGATTCAAAAGCAACAGACAGTCTCATTAATATCAATTACCAAGCACGCGGAATCTTGCGCGCCAGAGCACAGTATTTCGTAACGAGTTACTTCATCTCTTTTAGTTGATATTTGTCTGTTTGTACTGGACAACGGCCAATTAGACCACAGTAACTCACCTATACCACCATGCCTGGGTCTGGAAGTGTAAAATTCCATACCGAATATGACGAAGTGGCTTTATAAAAGCTTAAGAGTTAAATATATCATGATTGTATAAGTCGATTAGCTGATGAAAGTTGCGAATGGTCAGGAGAAAATGGAAGCGAAAGCACGTGCTAACCACGTGACTCATTAGTAGCCAGTATCTATAGGTCCTCTTTATCTCATCCTTTCCCTTATTCCTAATGCTACTACTCCTCAGTTCCTCTATTCTCAATGCTGTTGCTTTTTATCTCCTTTATTCTCGATACTACTATTCTTAGCCCTTTTCAATCCCTCCAATTGAATCTTTTGTTTTAGTCAAGTACAAAGTTTCCAATTCGAAGGATAGTTCAATTCTGATTTCAGATAATTAGAGTTTAATTAATTTTCTATATCTCTCAATTCATAAATCTGTAAATATAGAGAATTGATATTAATTCGACTTTTTGTTTATACTATTACTACTTTATTGATTAATACTACTATCAGAAATACATATCAAAAAATTCTTTGAGATAATAGGTAATTTTTAGTAATCACTTCATGATTAAATCCCTTCGTACTTGCTAGAAATTTACATTATATCGACAATTGCGTTTTCTCAATGTGGTAGTTGTTTTGAGTGTGATGATTGAGGTAAAGTCTGATGAGCTATATTTTTTGTGTAGACTATGAATTTTCATTTTCCTTTGTTATAATCATTCCTAGAAGTTCAAACATGCAGAAAGAGCATTCAGAAATATTCTATGATCTATTTCAGCTCCTCTCTCATGTTCTAACATGAAGTAAAATGGGTATCTAAGGTCATGATCTACTAACACTAAGACTCTACACCCCAAATACCCAAACTATAAAACACTACTACAACTTACTTCCGACTTCCGGGTGGAGGATCGAGAAGTAAATCGCGATCAATTGTAATTTTCGTTTAGATTCCGTAGCGTTCGTAGCATGTGATAAGCAGTTGTTTTGATTTTCTCTTAGACCTTCGTCCACAACAAGTACGTTTGAAACAACACAGAACAATTGCCACAAACTCAAAATTCAAGAAATTCTAGGGTGCAAATCTCTGAAATTAATGTTGATCTTTGTTTTGAGTGCGAATGTCAATAGCTTGTGAGGATAACAAGTGTTGGTTGGCCTGCGGAACTTTTCCCCGGCAATTATATTTAGAACAGTACACGACAATTACCACAGGTTCAAACGTATCGAGACACGTTCATGAAACAATCTTAAGTCCAATTCAGTTCTTTCATGATGTGGTAATCTCAATAGCGTGTAGAATGAGAAGTTGTTGTTCACCACCTAGAGCACCTTGTTTAACCAAATATGTTTAGAACATCACGGAACAAGTACTGCAAGTTTAATGAAGTAGATAAGCTATTACGAATCAATATTGGATCTAGCTATGGCACTTTTATGATGTGGCAATATCCATAACTTTTGGGGATGCAGATGTTATAATTTGCTACTAGGTTCTTTGTCTTACTCAGTCACGTTTCAAGCATCACACTGTATATTACACAGTTTACTGTATTCAAAAATAATATTCAAAGAAGATCTCTGATCTAAAGAAGGTCATGGTTCAATATAATAATATTCATAGCTTGTGATAATCATATACTGTGATACGTATATAAAATTCTGTCCGGGGAGATTATATCTAGATTACCTCGTCCAAATGATGTTACGATAGGTTCAGAACTCTTCCGAGGCTTCTTCACTTGATACTCAACCTGCTCTAACTTATTGTTAAATACAATAGCTTTCATAGCTGGTGGTGATCCGAAGTTCATGGTCCCCCAAACACAATGCAACTAACTACTCAATCTATTGAGTTTGCCTCACAGCAAAACAACTTTACTCAACTCAGCTCTTTTATAATCTATGAATATTTTATTGAATCAATCTCTACTGATTATTAGATAGGATAGTGTTTTAGCAGAAATATTTCAGATACTCATTTCACACAATTCGGCCAGCAGTCGTGCTATTGGGGTAGCATCACCCCAATAGAGATGCCGCCAGCTCGAAGCTTCAATACTCCTGTGGTTAATTAGTCACTCTTCGCTATGAAGCTTCCGCTATTTACTTGACCCGATACTATGGCTAACAATAATCAGATGTTCATGATTCTCCATGTTCGCTGGCCACCAACTGTTATGTCGGGATCGATCCACTACAAAGTCATCAATGGGAGTTTAAAATCCTTGGCAAAAAATCAAGTTCTTCAAGGTATCTGTGTTCAAGTTTTCCCAATGGTTTTGTGTATGGGTCGAGATCGTAAAAACTTACGTTTTGCTCAGATAGCGCTATCCCGTCCAACCACATTCTGTCTAGAACAGCACAAAATAATTTTCGTAGTCTCAAACAGTCTCGCAATTCGAAATTTTAACTTTTCTATCCAATTCAGGCTTTTGTAGAGTGGGCAATTTCTATATATTGTGATGATCGAAAGTCAGGTTTCTGTCCCGCTAATTTTCTCCCGTCGCCCACACAACATCAAAGATGTCACCACATGAAAACATTAGAGGAAGTTCAGTTTAGTATTTGAAAGGTGCTAGTAATCTCTTATATCTTTGTATATAAGTTTTATGCAGTTCCAATGAGATTTAGAGGAAGCATTATGAAGATCGTGTTCTACACACAAGTCGCATCGGAAATGAAGATTGTATTTAGAACATCATACAAGCATCTTTAGATAATTTTGCATAGAGTTGACAGGTCAAGTCAATCTTCTCCATCGATGACTGGTATTAATTTGATTTAATAACTTCAGTGGCGTGTTCTAAGCAAAGGTCTAGAACTTACATGTACAAATCATCAAAGGCAACAACAATGATTAGAACAACACTCCTGTATTGTTACATGCTTATGATTACAGTAATTTATTGAGTTTTATATTGCACTTTGAACAGTTGAATTGAAATGATGACATAACGCTCCTAGCGAGACCCGCAAGAATATTTGGAGTTTAAGAAAATGAGTCGTTGAAATGGAGAATCGTGTTTCGTTCAATATCAAAACATCCCTACGAACTGCTACTAATTGAAATTGGATATTTTCAATATTCTTCATCGAATCCACGTCTTGAGTTCGTGTAGCAACGCCTATGGAGATAATTGGTTTGGTGTTTGGATCTTGTATATCTCAGTCATCATCAATGAGAACCACGTTTAGAACAATAACGAAGCATTACCGCACATTGATACTACCATTAAATAGAAAATTGTAGCTTCTTCTATCAATAAAAGCCACCATTTGATGTTCTAAAATTTGTGACAAGAGGTATATGGAAGTCCTCGGTGTTTTTGTCCAAGCCACTCGAAATAAAAATCATGTTCCATTCAGCACCAAGACGGTCAAACACCTTAATACCAACTTTGAATCATTAATATGAATGTTCTGTATCGAAGTTATGTGTTGATTCGATGTAATAATGCTTAGGGGAGAAGATAGTTCAGGATGTACTGTGAGAGGTAATTGTATTTAGATCAATGAAGAAGCATTGGCACATGGAAAGAGAATTTTTTATCATTGATAAGCTTGTATCTTGACTGTGAATGTCTTTATCTTATTCAAAACTAGTCAGGAATAGAAGTAACTTTCAGGTTCAGTTTGACCTAGAAGCGACATGACTTGTTGTTATCACATCAACCATGAATTATTACATGGCTAGCAGACCTACTATATACCAATTTACTATTTTCAGTGTGGGGACAGCGTTCCTTTCTCTCGTTGCTGGTCAATTCTCAATAATAATTTACCGCAGTCAACTCAGATGAGATCCCATTGAGTCGCGTTTAGAACAACAATCAATGAATGGCGCTTCAATAGGACATTAGTTATACATTAATATTGCTATTTCAATATCAGAGAAGTTCTTTTACTAGAGTATTCGGTCCATCAACGATGATGAATTAATGCGACGGATTTGGCGCAGATCTCATGAGCTTTACTTAGAACAACAACCAAAGGTTCTGATATCGAAAATACTTGTCAAAGGTTAGTGATACCATTTTTCATACCATGACTATTTTCGTTTTCTTCAAAATTTGGATCTTTGGTGATAACAACTGACTACATTCAGTTTGGCAAAGATCTCCCAAGTTGTGCTTAGAACAGCAAACAACGATGTATACATCACTAAATGACTTAAGATACATTAATACTGGTAGATTCAAAGTGATGGTAATTTTATTTCTTCAACATTAATTCACTGGCAACGATAGTTAGTGATAATTGATCTACCCGAGTCAATTTGGCCTTGATTCGCTAGTTGAATTTAGAAAAACTACTATGCATCATCATATCTAGGCTGCACAACGGGTACCCATAGGGCAGATAATGACCTCAATAAGTAATCCACGAATTATTTGTAATGGGGCAAATAATTCAAAATTTGGAATAGATAATCTATAAAGTAGACATATATTATTCACAAATATTTATTTACTTATATCTTATATAAAATTTTATGAAATTAATATCATTTTAAAATTAATATAAAAATTAATATAAATCTAAGCTTAGATTACTTTTGATTTATGAAATAATATAAGAATAGTTTTACATTTAAACAAAAAGATAAAGAATCTATAGATTATCTATCTATCTATAAATAATCTAAAAATTATTTATACAAAGTAAACAATTTTAAATCTAGATGAATGACTTATAAGACAAGTAGGATCTCTAATGGATAACTTGTAGAGCGGATTATCTGCAAATAATCTATGGGTGTAGATAATTCGTGTATAGCCTAATCACATCAATAGAAGACCTGACATAAATAAATACACGATCATTCAATGCTGTAGGAGTCTTTTTCCCTACAATCTTAGTTCAGTAATGATAATAAGTCACCACTGCCAAAGTGGCTCAGCAACCACAATGTGAATTTTCCACAACGACCAAAGACTTTCCTATGGATTGGATACCTATGATATATTAAATGAGATAGCAATAGCCTCATAATGACTTTTTCTCCACATTTTCCATCTAGTTGTAATGATGATTCATTATAGTCAAATCAGCCTGATAGAAACAAGCTGAGATTATTACAACGGCCAGGCCTTACCATAACGATAGAGAGTCTCTAATGCATTGAAAATAATATATTTTCTATCATTTTAGTCTTTTTTTCTTTCAAACTCACTCCAGGGTGACACTAAGCTAATATGGCTATTCTAGCTCAATGGCGACAAACTGGAATTGCCACATCAAAGAAGAGGCACCACATCAATCAAAAGCCTGAAATGTACTAACCGTCTCATTTTCATATCATAGCCGCCATGTATGTCTCGATATCTATCCAGGAATGACGATAACTCCCGAGATCTATAAAGCTAATTGAGCTAGCAAGTACTAAGCTATCGCTGTTCCAATCAAGACAGGGACATTTTCACACCAATTGATAACTTGACTTGCACTATTCATACTACTGCTAATTTCACAAATTTCATTCTTGGTGAAATAATCCAATAGGAGTAGTTGATGCATGAACCGCAAACACTAAACCCATCATTGTTTAAAACACTACAAAGAAATTACCAGATCAAATTAATAGGCGATAATGACTAAAACAGACATTCCTTATCCCATATTAGTCTTCGGTTGTTTCTATTACATTCGAAAACGATGACAATCTCGTAGGGCTGAACTTAATCTGCAGGCAGTGATGAATGATTCATTCCATTGAAAAGATAGTAGCACTTTAAATTAGAGGCTCATCATGACTAATGTGTTATTCCTTCATCTTCTGAAGATCTTCGCTTCTTTTAATTCACTTTAGTCATGAAGACGATTTGATAACACTAAATTTGGCCTAAGACATTGGCCCTTCATTACTCCAATAAGAACGTATCAATCACTACATCAATAGAAGAGTATTCCATGAATTATATAGCTTGCTCCCATCTGCCAGTGCTTTTCATCTTGTAAAATACTTTTTAGGGGGGGGGGTAAATAAACTTCTGAACATATTCTTTAGTAGTAACTGTGAATTCATGATCGACACAGTCTATTTGTCGTTTTTTCGACTCACCGGGTGGCAAGATAAGTATAAATCAAGCGAAATAGTAGGGGTAGAATTTTGAGTTTTCGAAATGACCTGCTAGAGTGGATTAGATTAATACACCTAGGCGACTATTCCGCTCGGTCAGAGGGGCCACTGATATCTCCCCGCCCCACTCAACGCCCATCTGTAGCCACGGCCGATTTTGGCGGAATGCCCGTTTGTGGCTCCTGAGCAGAAATAAACTTTGCCAAGAGAATGTACCCTGCAATCTAAGCCACTCCACAGCTGCTAATTTTAGTTTTTGGCAATCCCGAAAGCTGTTATAGGACGGCCAAGAAGTAAACTAAAGGGCAGATACAAATAGGGCAAGCGATAACCTTGCGGAACAAGACTCGAAAATTGTCACACTAATAGACTCCAATTTAGTCAGTAGTTGAGTAACAAGTGAGTCATATTTTAATCATACATTCGCTACCAAATCCATAAAAGGCTATGAATCCAAATAGAAGGAATGCCCATGAGAAAATCCCACGGGAAAAATCCATCATAATTGCGAACTGACTCAAGGAAATATCTCATTTGATTAAAAAATAGAGTAGTAAACAGAATGCGTACAGCACCTGGCTCGTGATTCTGATGTTCCTATCCCTCTTGGTAAAGGTGGTGAGACAAAGACATGGGTATGCACTCCCGTAATTCAGAAGTACGCTTTTCCTATCCCAGTTCGCCGTGTTAAGTCAACGTTTTAGCGCGTCATTAAACTTTCCACGGCTTTTACTGGCCTTAACTCCATTCCATGAGCTCACGCCGAGATGGCGAGCATGATTGGATTCCTTATAAATTTGAGCTATTTCCTACTCAGACTTTTTATTCACCATCTCTTTCACATAACACAATCTTCAAACATGACCTACACATCTCGCAGCTCTATCAAGGCGTTTACGCTTGACATCTCGGATGAGGAATTTGGCAAGTTTACACAGCTCCTGCAACTGTCCCGTATCGGTCCTCCTGTCTACGAAACCTCTAACCAAAACGGACCCAAGTTTGGAATTACCCACGAGTGGATCACCAAGACTAAAGACTATTGGCTTCATGAGTACGACTGGCGTGCTCAAGAGAAGCACATCAACTCATTTCCCAATTACACCATTGAAATAGAGGGTCTCACTATTCATTTTGTAGCATTGTTTTCTGAGAGGGAAGATGCCGTGCCCATTACTTTACTCCACGGCTGGCCAGGTAGCTTTATTGAATTTCTTCCCATGGCGAGTTTGTTGAGAAATAAATATTCGCCGAAAGAACTACCATATCATATCATCATCCCATCGGTACCAGGATATACACTCAGCGGTGGAGGTCCTCCTGACAAGGAATGGCGCCTGTCAGATTCAGCTCGAGTCTTGCACACATTGATGCTAGAGCTGGGTTTCAAGAGGTACATTGCACATGGTGGAGACGTGGGCAGTTTTCTTGCGACAACCATGGCAGTCAGCTATGAGCAATGTGTCGCTTTGCATTGTGAGTTGTCTGGCATTTTTCAAGCAGAAAAGATAAAACGCTAAAAATTCTTGCAGTAAATTTCTTCCCCTCCTTCACCATCCCTGAAGAAGGTGCTAACGGAAAGGAACTGTCTAACTTTGAGAAGAAAGTAATAGAGAGGGCCAAAGTTTGGGCAGGAGAAGGCAATGGTTACGCCATCGAACACGGTACTCGTCCAGCGACGATTGGAATTGCAATCAATTCAAATCCACTCTCCCTTTTGGCATGGTAAGCTATTTCCAGACGCTCTCCTTTGATCATTCCAGCATCCCCTAACATTTGCTCAAGGATCGGTGAAAAATTTATAGAGTGGTCTGATGAGACACCTTCTCTCGACGAAATTTTAACCAACGTCTCACTTTACTGGTTCACGAATAGTTTTCCACGCTCTATTTACCCCTATAAGGCAGTTTTTGACAAATCTGCCGAACCTGCGCCAGAATTTCCCTACGTCGTCAAGCCTCTTGGATTCTCCTGGTTCACGGCTGAAATAATGCCCGGTTTTGAAAGTGCGATTGCAAAGCGAGGGAATTTGGCATTTCATCGAACACATGATAAGGGTGGCCATTTTGCAGCCATAGAGAGACCTATGGAAATGCTGCAGGACATTGAAGATTTTACACACCTTGCGTGGCCGGTATAATATTGTAAATTTCAACTCAGTATAGCCACGATGATCACAGGGCTGTGCGTTACGGAATTTATGGATAGCAATTCAACTTTATCAAACATTGTATAGCAGCTTCATACTCCCGATGCGCCTCTTTTTAAGCGAGAAGTGCTTGCATGTGTCGAGATCTGGGCGGGGTAATATATTTTGCAATCGGGGAAGGCTCGTAGTTATTGCATACTTGCTGTTCAAGACTTCCGCAACCGTGTACTAGGAGACAAGATGAGAGACACCGGTGACAGCGATACCAATGATTTCCTTTATCAAACTTTCTTTTTGGAAGCCATAAGAGCCTACGAGAGGCTCGATTAAGGAACTTTAAGCCTCCTTGCTGAGGAGGCTTCGGAATCAAACATTAATGCCGCCACAGCGATTGTATTGTATTCATCTCTTGATGGTAGGATAGATTTTTCATATTCAGTCACCAGTCGAGCTAGCAATGGCTCATGTAAAGCCCAGCTTGTCGAGGGGTTAGGCTGCGGATCGTACGCGGTAGGGTTAGGCTGCTCACAAATTATCTGTACCCATGGATTATCTACAAGTTATCCACTTCACAAATTACCCATCAAAGATTCTACCCACCCCATAAGTTATTCATCAGATTTGAAATTATCTATTTGATTACAAATAACCCATAAATTATCTACAAATAATCTATCTATTTATAAATAAATGAATAATTTACAGATATATAAATTATTTATAAATAATCCACAGATTATCTATAGATTTTTTACCTTTTTATTTAAATATAAAGCTATTCCCATATTATTTTATAAATCAAAAGTAATCCAAGCTTAGATTTATACTAATCTTTATATTAATTATAAAATTATATTGATTTTATAAAAAATTATATAATATATAAATAAATGAATGTTTTTGGATAATCTATATCCATTTTATAAATTATTCATCCCAAATTTTGAATTATCCATTTTGTTATAGATAATCCGCGAATTACCCATCGAGGTTATTATTCGTTTTGTGGGTACCCATTGTGCAACCTAGGTAGGATGTAGTTTTCAAAGCAACAAGTGTGGAGCTGAGCGTTAGTCACTATTCAGAAGCATTGGAGGGAGTGACATACAGAAGGTAATTGCCTATTCACATAAGCGAAACCTCCAAGCTAATTGCCGAGGTGAGATGATTTATAGCCCACCGACGACTTGCGGCAAGGGGTCTATTAAATTGATGATAGAGCCAGCTTGCCTGGAAGCGCCGGTACTTTACTGCCATGTTCAAGCCAACTGGAACCACAACGATGTTTGGCGGATTATCAATTCTTTGCAAATAACGAGAGTCGTGATCGAAAACGAGACACTAGTCGGTTTGAAGGTTTGTCTGTCAGTCGTTAGTCAATGGGTATGATAATATCCTGCTGCGTACATAAATACATGTAGCATTAACTGTCGAAAAGAGTAACTAACTATCTGACTAGTTTAACATTGGATTTCCGCAGATAGAAAGACTAGCATTTGATTTGATTTTATATTATTTTAATGACTAAAGGGACACATGAAGAGACCGACCAATCAAAAGATTGACTAACAGGCGCAAAACTCTAGACTCTGCTCTAGATCACTTCAGACTGGATCCCAGACCAAGGAAGAGACTCTTTTGTATCAGAGCCTTGAGAGATGAAATCTCTCAAGATTTTTCCTCGCACAACTTACGATCAATCGAGCACGCTCCTCCTGCCTGCACTTGAATCTTTTTTTCTGCGAACAATAATATTACCAAACCAACTTGCTCTTACGTAGACTATGAAGTGAAGTTGAAATCGTAAATTGATTTCCTTGATCGGAGATCCTCGTCCATAACCTGATTAACAAGGGATCGTTCTGTTCTTTTCTCCGGATGTCCAACTTCCTAGCTACTCGGACCCCGCTCGCTCCTGGTCTAAAGAAGCGAAGCGGGTGGGGGCGGTCTATAAATTGTCGTGACCGTTCTATGGGCAATAACGCAAGCCTTACCCAACCTGTGACGTCGATGAAGTCCGACTAACAAAAGATATGTTAGTTGTTGTACCGGGCTCGGCCGACAGACGGTGAACAGGAACCGACCATGAATATTCAGAATCAACCCCAACACTCACTACATCACATAAGCCAAATGCCATTAATTAACACAATCTAAAGAGTAGTTGCCGATATTAACATCAAAAAAACCCTTAGAATAATACTTAGGTTACATCATCTACAATATTCATCAAATCAAGATGGATCAAATGTGTGTTAAAACTCTCAATTTTAAGTTATAACCTTGACCTAACATCTACCCTTCACGTTCGCGAATCTAATCCGGAGTCGCATTCACAATCACCTATTGCAAACCGTGGCCCTAGGCAAATTTCTGGATCTCGTCCTACTATTCCGGCGTAAGGTTGGACCAAATTTTCCGAAAGTGACATAATTTTCCGATGGCAGGTATGAGTTTACTATATTTTTGGGAATTTTTGAAGATGACACCTTGGACGAACATGAGCAATGTATGGCCATTAGAGTTTGACCTGAGTCATAATACTTCTGGTGAACTCTTCCGCCACGACTTTGAGCTATCAGTGGAAAAGATATTAGCGTATGCGGAAAATGAAATCGGACAAGAACAAGGTAAAGAAAGAAGAAAATATTGAATGGCTTCTCTTGGAGCCCCCATTATCTACTTACATCCTTGAGCTTTTTGGTGCAGATATCTATCTGATACTGAATAAACTTCTTGCGGGTTGTCAGGGTTGCCAGATCTGTACTTGTTTTCATGCGGTCAAGAGAAACGGCAATCTTGTCATAGCAGTCAGACTGGTTGCTGAAGAGGAGGCTAAGTTCCGTCATAGCAGTGATGGCGTCGGTCATCTTTTGATCGATGTCGGTGCACTGGGTTACCATCTGGTTGACAAATGTGATGAGATCTGTCTCTTCTTGTCTGTCCTCCTGAAGTTTTGAGATCTGGTTCTGCAGATTATCATAGGCGCTACGCAAGGACGCGGCCTTGGCGGCGTGAACTCCCATAACTATCCATCCAATAGGTCCGAACCAGCAGGTACCAACCGCAATAGCCGTGTTTTTTTCCTAAAAATGAATGGAATGAGCCCTGATTAATCTCTTGGGAAATAATTATGTGAGGAGGAAAAATTTACCCATTCACTATATTTATCACTGGCCTCGTTCACCATCTTTTTAAATCTGACGAGACTATCGGCAAGGTCCTTGTTGAGATACTCAAGATACGGCGTTTTGTGATCTTTAGAGTTGTTCACAACTGGGCCAGTCTTGTACTGCTTCATGAGAAACTCGACATTTGGTTGATTTTTGAGAGTATCTGTTTTGAACTAGATAGATGGAAAAGAAAATCTGTCAGTTACACGGTACCTTGGCTTGCTCACTATTTAATGGAAGCTTGTGTAGAGGTAGGCGATCCTTACTGTGATAAGAGTCTGTGTGATCTCGTCCGTTTTCTTCTGCTTGTCTTTGGCGTCATCGCTGAGCATGCCCAAAGTCATCTTGGCCGCCTCCTTAGCGTCTTTGTAGGCCGCGTCGAATGTGCTGGAAGAAGTGTATTTCTCATCCAAGATGATATCGAGATTATGTCGCAAGTTAACACCTTCTGCAGTCTCCAGTAATTCGGTGGTGTTATCACTGAATTGAATAGCAGTTTGGCCAGCGGTAACTGCGTAGCAATTTCTATTTAGCCGCGTGAAAGATAAGGGCCTACTTGAAGATCAAGGGAACAAAGATCAAACATGGGTCACATACCGAGCTTGGACAAATGATTCGTATGGTAATCCAGGCAGCTGGAACCTATGGACACCAAGGCGTCTCTGGTTTTCTATTCAACGGGTAGCAAAGTTAGCAAGAAACTCACGACCGTCACCAAATCAAACTTTCCTTCACAGACGTACATTATAAATCTCGGTATCGAATTCGGTGAGCTTTTTGAAAGCAGTCTTGGTGATCTTGGCATCGAATTTCGCGTAACTTGTAGGAAGCTCCTTTCCGCTTAGAACATAGGCTTGGAGGTCTATATGGCTCGATTTGTCAGCCGGACGAAACCTTCGCTGCTACTATAAATATTCATGTCTGACTCACCAAAGTAACCCTTAGATCGTAGGATGAAACGGTTGGGCTGAGCTGGATCAGAAGATGGAAGGAGGACCTTGTCAGTTGATTGGCTCAGGTTTTCGAAGATCTTCTTTTCTTCTTGTTCCTTGGGATCAATTGGGTTCCATTCGGGCGCCATGGTATTGGGTATGTAAGAATTTTTGAAAAGGTACAAGTTTCTTGAAAACTGAAAAGGAACCAACTTGGTGAAATGCTTTGTTGCAGAGGTTTCTTGCGGATTTGTTCAAAGAAGCGAACATAATTAGAGAGGGAACTGAGGGATATTTATACAATTGGAAATTTTGTTCTAACCTGAAGCAAATAGGATCATCTGGTGGCGCCTTTGGTGGTCACACTCAGCCGCTTGAAAACTGGGATCCCCGATAAGCACATAAAAGAAATGCTCAATACAAGATACATCTCCTCACCATCGAGCGACGGCAAACTTGCTTCCACAGATGGTTTCGTCTTTAGCTCGTTCCAGTCAAGCCTCGGCCTCGGCCGTCTGCACTTACTAGAAGAAATAGATAAGATTGGCATGCGTGATGCTGTTCTGGGAAGTTGGCTCACACGCGGACGTGTATGTGCTAGACCAAATTTAATAGTACCACACATGATGCATGTCCAAAAGACGTGCCCGACGTTGATAAAATATAGCTAGTTCGGCGATTTAGCCCTTTACAGTAGCCGATTTGGCGAGTCAGTCCTCTACAGTAGCTAATCACTTCACTAAATTGAATTCGAAGCTGATATTGTACTAAAAACTGCACGTCTTATAAGACATGGCGGCTCGGCCCGCCATGCAGTGGGACTGAGTTCCTAATAGTCAAATTTATATAGCTAATGTATCAATCCCTATCGGTACACTGTTATTGACGTGTTCATATATGGTATGCACATGTGTAACCCCGGATCGGCGATTATAAAATTTACTTTTCCCTTTTCGTCTTCTAAACTCTTAGTATTCTGCCTCTATTTCCATTTTTGCTCGCCTGCACTCCCAATCAATCTCAAAATCGTCATGATTGAATTTTTCAAAAGTCAGTTTGCCTCATTTTCAGCTCCCGTCATGCAAGCCCCGCATTCTACTTTAACCCCGCACTCCACTTTTTTGTACATATTATGCACTGAAATGATTGTTTAACAGCCCCGAATTTGGGTGTTTCAGATGACTCAGTCACTTTCGCTTTAGCTCTGTTACATCTCGGCTCAGTCAATCTGGAATCCCGTTGGTCTCGAACTGTGGGGTCGCCATTCTACATGCTGGCGAGAAAAATCTTGTTACATGGAACTAGCAGAAGTATGACGCCACCACCTCTACGGAATTAAAGAGCTCTTGATTTAGTGTCTTGATATTGGTTGAACCATACTGGACACTGAACTTGCTGATAGAGGGGGCAGACAAAGCGCAATTGATGTAAAAGCATATAATACAATACTCAGCACCGGATGACTTGACCCAACAACGAAGTTTTTGGTTCAGAAACTCCAATATCCTTCTCCGAGCTATACTTTCTTTAGTCTATAGCTCATTTTGAATTATATACATCTACGGTTATTCAGCAATGGCAGTTCCTGTTTTTCATATTGCCGTCGATGGCCCAGCGGGTATAACCTTCCAATCCTTTCCTAGCTCAGCAATAGAGAATGGCGATCCTACCAAGATTCTACTGGCCACTATTCGCAACACATGCCGCATGTAAGAACAGCTACTCATACCAGCAAATTCCACACAGAGGGAATTTAGGGTTCACTTTCAGAACTGCTGTATTCCATTTACTAACGCAGAAGACTTCACTAGTTCAAACAAGCTTTTCTTCACCATTGATGGGAAAAGTCGCATCGCTGATGGTACGACTTTGGCGTACTACATGTCGCTGACTCCTGAGGTAAATCTTCTATCATCTGCGTTTATGACACCTTTATACTGCTTGCTCAGATGACTTACTTTCCCGACAACAACGTTAGGGTCGAGAGATTTTGGAGCCCCCCAGTGCTGCAAAGCAACCGAAGGACAAGGAGGGAGCCGAAAAAAAAGGGAATGAACAGATCGCCAAGGGGGGCGTCAGCATTCTAACCTTAAAGGTTTCTAATGGAAAAGTCGCTTCTTCACCTCGGGATCTCCCTGGAGCCAACGAGACTCTCTCGAAGCTTCTAGACAGCATCAGCGAGGGCAAAATCAATAAAGGAGACTTGCTGACCTTCACTGATCGTGAACTTACTAGCTTGAAGGCCGATTACGCCGTCGCTGCGGGTCCCGGTGGGGCCCCGGAGCCCGCTGACATGACGGAGGAGCAGTGGGATAAGGTCTTCACCAATAATCGAGCTTTACATGGATATTTTTATGATTTCGAAAAGAACATCTTGGTCAAAGCTCGTAAGAGAGGTAAGCATGATCGGTTTATGATTTCGTGGCTAGCCATTGCACTTGTAGTTGTGTTGCCAAGCACATGGCCCAACACTAACTGTCCTAACAGCTTTCAAACTTAGAGGTGCTTCCTCTGTTGGCAAACCCCCAGTGGAAGGAGAAAACCAGGATTCCAATAAGGTAAACTCAAGATATAATAATCTTCTCCCCAAAAGCACGACAAGATAACTGATCACCATATCAACTAGGACCTGCCCCCGTTACCGCCTTTTTATATCGCCGACGATGCACACGTGGGTGTCACTGAAGTCAGAAATCAATTTCTTGACACTCTGACAAAGCAAGGGTTCAACTCGCTTGCCATTGGCGGAAGCATGTAAGTCAATCTCTTATCGAAGTTTGCTGAGGCTGGTTGATAAGAATGAATGCTAAATTTTGAATGTGATTTCCCAGTGGAGGTGGTCCTACCAGTATTCCGGTTAACGTCTCGGCATCTTTTGAGAAAGAGCATTCCTATATGAACCAAACACGAACTGCGGTAGATGTCAATAGTCTTGTCGTCACTTACAATGTGAGTATTCGCGTTGTCAGTTCAAAGGTTATCAGAGATAATGTTGACGATATTGTCTGAACTAACCCTTGTACCTATTAGTTCCCCCGAGTGGCTGTTGAGCTTGACCAAGATTCTCTGGAGCTTGCCGATGAGTGCAGACGCGATGCGCTGAGGGTCTGTGATAAGGATTCTAAAGAAAGGTTCTTCCGTGACTACGGTATGCTACTCGTTTCTCCCAAGTTGGCTGGCCCGAGAGAATCGCGCATACAGCACGGTTTGTCAAAGGCACGGTCTGTTGAAATATGCTGTTAATTCGAGCGCTTTGTTCAATAGGATCTATTTTCGCTTCTCAATTCTCCTTCGGAGGGTTTTTGCACAGTACCAGAAATGTGTCCAGCACGGAGAGGTCCAATCTCGATCAAGTTAAAGATCGAACTAGGATTGCTGCAGGTATCAGCATTCAGAGTCCGAAGGCGAGCGGTAGCATCAATGTTGCCAAGGTTGACGAAGATTCCCAAGATACTGGATCTGCTTCTTTGCTTCAGGATGTTCGTCTCACTTGGGATGCACGTGGCGGCGATACCCTCTTATGTTCAAAGTAAGCCCTTCAATTATGACATTCTTTTTTTTCGACCCTACGGGGGTCAGACGAAAGAAGCAGAAAGTAATCTCGAGTAACTAACACTACTAAACAGCCCTCCTGCGTGGGCAAACACTGTCAAAAACTACCAATTATGGCGACTTATGGATGTATGTAATCACACGAATACCTTTTCTACCCTTGAGATTCTTGCTCAGAAGCAAATAACACGACTGACAATGATGAATAGCAACAACGTCTGGTGAAGATGGAAGGTCTTATTCAAGACATCGATATTATTGCCTACAGACAACTCGAGAATCCTGATGGTGATAAGCCGCCAATAACCGACAAGGTCCGCGATGCAGTTATCCACGATCCAGATGTAAATGGCAGGGCTAGGATTAACCTCGTGGATGTCTTTATGTCCAGCAAAAGCAATTCCTTGGCAACTAGAATCCAAAAGTTTTATGAGGATGGTAATTATGAGACAGAGACCTACATCGCTCCATTCAATGATCTCTTTAGAAAGAATTTTCCCAAAGAGCCAGACTCGTTGATCAAGGCAGGCTCGAAGTGGGGACAGCTTACTATCGACCAAAAAGTTGCCTTTGGAATATACTTGGCGAGTCTCGGTCAGGTTCAGGTTGTATGAGTTTCAAGTATACTACGAGGTACTTTTTAACATTAAGATTGAATTTAAAGTGTAGCTTAAAAAATAAATTCAAGATATATTTTTTGTTATGTATACTTAAACAGAATTTTAGTCACATTATTGAACCATCGGTTTTCATGCCCATTTTCCAAGGAGCCCCATCAACGCCATGCCTGCCATTAGACTGATCAAACCGATTAAAGTCTTAATTAATCCAGCATCCCTCAACTCGCCATACATCCAGTCATGAGCCCACATATTGACGAAGCCGATCCAGGTAAGAATACCAGCAGAAAGGGCATCCAATGTTCCAAGTGCAATGATGGTTGATGGATCATTACCGTTGAACTTGTTGATAACACCAATTCCAATGGCCATTCCAGTTGGAGTAACAAGTGTAAAGGCCATAGGAAGAATTATGTATTTGGTGGTGTGAAGACCATCAATTACTGCGATTCGGGCCCCAAGAGCAAGTCCTTCAAACATCTGATGGAAGACGATGACTATAAAGAGGGTGATGAAGACTGAGTCACCTGCCACTACCAATGTAATACCAATAAGAAGGGAGTGGAAAATGATACCAGCCTCAAGTATGAAGATACTGAGACCATCGTTAGCGTGGGTGGTTCCAACACTATTGTTGTCGTGGTGGTGACTTAGGTGCGCGAGCGTAGATGTAGGCTGGTCTTTTACTGCTGCTTCTTCGCGTGGGACGTCCTGAGAGCTAATACTGCCAGTTTGTCTTTCTATGGTGGATTGCCGGCGCCAATGTGCAATTCGATGACCAGTAAAGTCGATTAAAAAAGCGATAAATGCACCAGCCATCATAATAGCGGTCGTGGTTGCTTCATATTTCAATTCACCAAGACAGCTTTGCAGAAATTAGTGCTGGAATATTTCAATTGGAGGTAATGTCTGCTTACCTGTTGCCAAACATCAATGAAGCGTGGGTCGCAAGCTAAATTCGGTCAGTAACTTGCTTACCTCGAGCGAGGATTGAAAGACGAACATGGATCAAGGCTGTGGCGATGATGACACCAGTACCAAACTGCTTCACAACGGTGAAAACGATTCCAGTCCCATTTGTTTTTAGAACTCGTGCCATAACAATTGGAGCATAGACCCCTATTGTTTGTTAGAAGAAGCTAATTTTCCGGCTGAGAGGCTTACCAATTGCACTTGTAAAGAGAATGACAAACAACAACCCAATGCGGAGTTTGACATTATAATCACGATCTTTTCTCTCGCAAGTTGCTTCAGCGGAGCCACCAACACAATGTCTACCACAAATCAGAACTTTTGAAACGTCATCAACAAAATTAGGTAACTTGCTCAACACCGGCGTGAAAATGACAGTTCTCCCCACCTTCAGACTCTGCAGAACTCTCCTCTTCGGTGGAGACCACCTCTTCAGTAAAGCCAACGACCTCAACTTCAGCACCACTAGGTCCCAGGCAAAACGTGGTAGAACCGTGAGAATGACAGCCATTATAAGCGGTAGGGAGAGCTTCATTACCAGTAGCAGTCGCTAACACCTGAACCTCTTCGCCATTGCCTTTTACGCAATATCTGGAAGTTGATCAGCTCTCTCGTCTTGTAGAATAAGATTCACACATACTGAGTAGTATCATGTTGATGGCAATCAGTAATGGCAGTAGTCTGCACATTTCCAGTCGTCTCTGCGGTCACCGAAGTTGGAGAATTTAGTGTTGGTGTTGGTGTTGGTGGTGTTGTTGTTGTTGTTGTTGTTAGTGCTAGGGTAGCAGTACTGCTGCTAATTGTGGTTTCGGCCCCCCCAGGGAAAAAACATACTCTAAAGACAATTAATATACAGTGTTCTCTATCACTGACAACACGAGAGACTTACTCTTGTCCCTCCTGGATATGGCAGCCGGTGAGCGTGATTTGAGCACTGGTGATTACGCTGAGCAATGAAAACAGCAACACGCTTCTGAGGATCACAGAAAATCGAGAATTGAACATCTCGAAAACAGCACCACAAAAAGGTGTGTAAAGATAAAAGGTTGAAGGGGAGAGAAAAGGCTTTCAGGGAAAGTACTTCAGGAATATGATGGAACAATGAAGGTCAAAATAATGCAAGATCAGCATGCGACCGAGGTCTGATATTTATCTTGTCAATTAAATTTTCTAGCTCAGAAGACCAGGAAGTTAAAAATTTAGAAAGTCTGCAATCAGAGCTAGGTAAAACGCATTCAAGAGTTACTGCTCATTGATTGATATTGGGAGCGAAGATGAGAAAATTCCGTTTTCATATCAAACGATTAATAGAGGAAATTGGAAGAAAGACCGACTTGGCTCACATTCATTCACAAATCAAAAATTCGAATGGCGCCGACAAGATGAGCTTAAATGGCAGATGGAGCTTGGCATACCTGGGCATGAGAACCTTGATGGTTCGAATGAGAGAAATCTTTCAAAATCGCAGATGACATGATTGACATCTTTCTATTCCCTTTTTTTTCTGCGAATTGCGATGGCAGTAGGAATCCTTCCTTCGTTTTGTTTTTGAACACTCAAAATATCCAGTTGTAGCCGGCGTGATTATCAAAGATACACAATGGCCCGCTATGAATAAAAGGTTATGTGAAAGGCCTACCGGACTCTTCCTGCATACAGAATCGAGTGCAACGATAGGGATGGTACTCTTTATACTGGGCACAAATATAATAATCCAGCTCTGTGGAGGCCAAGGCATTCTTGGGAGGGTCATGAGAGTGATCGAGGAGGAAAATCTCTATGGATTACATAATCACAAATGACGTACCCCGCCTCCCTCGAGAAGAATTCAAGAAATTTGATTGGCCAACTTCGATGACAAGAAAATGCCAGCAGATAATAAGTCTTGTGTCGTTATTGTATCTCGTTGTAATAAAGATTCTTAGCTATACTACTTTAAGTGTTCAACCCTACATGATGGACCAGGCGTCTGCACTCTGAAAAGTTCTTCACCTTGGCTTGACAAACGTCAAAGTGTAATTGGCATATTGACCTTCCGCTGGAACCGCATCGTGGTCCCTACCTATCGCACCGTACATCTTTTGGCCTTGAAATATCTTCGCAATAGTCAGATCAAGCTCTTGGCGTCCAGGAGGTTAGATTTCGATAAAAATGATGGCTTTCCAAGACTGAAGCATGAGTGAGAACCCTGAGAGGTAATCACTTTAAGAGACGATATAAAT
This sequence comes from Botrytis medusae, assembly GCA_019395255.1. Taxonomy (NCBI): domain Eukaryota; kingdom Fungi; phylum Ascomycota; class Leotiomycetes; order Helotiales; family Sclerotiniaceae; genus Botrytis; species Botrytis medusae. The sequence goes on along the minus strand of JAHXJL010000030.1, from coordinate 142,821 downwards.
CTCACTTTGAAGAAATATCTCACACGGCATTTTATCAATCTTCCTCGTCTACTCTTTGGATACTGCAATTGTTAAACCAGACTTTAAGATGCATTTCTCAAGTGTTCTCATTGTCTTCATCAATACTTTTGGTGCATTGGCGTACCCTCTTAGCACCACAAATGCCGCAGTTCCTCCTGCTCCGGTCTCTGAGCTTTTTGTCTCTTCAAGTCATACACCGGAATACAACTGGCAGAGCAATTATGTGTCTCACTTCACGATCCACCCATCCTGCAATGCAACAGAGCGTCATGAGCTTAGCGAAGGGTTGAGACAAGCGGTTGAAATGGCTGAGCATGCGAAGAACCACAGTCGGTATCATTCAGAATGAGTACTTCAAAACAAGTGCTAATTGATTTCTTAGTCCTTGTCCATGGTAACAAATCCGAAATTTTTCAAAAGTACTTCGGCAAAGGCCCTACTGCTACGCCAATGGGATGGTTTGACAAGATTGCCTCTGGTAATCGCGCTGGCATCGTCTTCCGTTGTGATGATCCTGACCGAAACTGTGAAACTCAAGATGGTAAGCACATATTTTTACAGCGAGAAACCCCCAGAATCTCTCATCTGACATCTCATAGCATGGGCAGGTCACTGGCGCGGTGAAAACGCAACAGCCGAAACCGTCATATGTCCGCTATCATACCAAACCCGCCTTCCTCTCACCGCACTTTGCGCGCGAGGATTCAATATCGCGACCGGTCGACCAGCAAATTTCTGGGCTCCGGATCTCATGCACAGACTCTACCACGTCCCACTCATTGGCGAAGAAATCGTCGACCACCATGTTGATGGGTACCATGGCGTTCAGGAGCTCGCCGCTGGTAGCAACTACACATTATCAGGACACAATAGTGCTACGTTGACGTATTTTGCAACCGAGGTATATGCGTATGATATTGCCGTTCCTGGCGAGGGATGTTTAGGCAAGGCTAGTGCTGAGAAGGAGGAGGACTCCCATAGCACTCCTACAGCGACTGTATCGACTGCATCGACTTCGCCGACTGTGAACCCGACAAGAATCATCTCAGCTGAGAGTAGTCCCACTGCATCTTCCCCCGCTGGGACAGAGTGCCATACACATGATGACGGAACATTACACTGCATGTAAACAATTCACTCTTATTAATGGATCTTTTTTTGATTAGCTCATCAAGAACCAATATATATTAATTATTCAATATAAGAAAGCTTACATGCTTTAAAACCACAAAGATGAATAAGCTCACCTTTCACAACGTCTTTTCTTCTTTCCACAATCTTTACTCTTCTTATATTTCGTCGAAGTTTTAGCCCCCGAATCCCTCTTTCATTTGCTACTCTCAGAGTTTAGAATATGAATAATAGTGATACAGGATTGTAAAGATAGGAAGAACTAGCCGCTGTGACTTAAGAATGATTCGAACATTAATACCTTCATATTTTATTACTTGTACTCATGCAAGCGTGCCGTATCAGGTGAACGATTTCATTGTTTGACCATGGGAGCCAATGTCAGTTCGCACACACTGCGAATGTTTTGGTACAATTCCTAGCATTATTGGCTCCGAACTGTAGCGAGGAAGAGGGTGAAAAGTAAGATATGGTTGAATGAGGTCTTAATCGAGGTGGGTTTCGCGAGGATGAAAAAAGATGCACAAAGTCTAAAGAAAATAACTCTTTTTTTTTCTTTCAAGAACCTCTCATTCGTTCCCTAAGTCACTCGGGATGATACTGTACTTATTGCGGAGATCAGCCTTCTCAGATTTCCTAGTGATTTTCTTCGAATCTTGAGATGAGTTCGTGACGCTTCGACCGTTCGAGTTCCTGCATAATTCTGTGGAAATCAAGCTAGAATTATTTAGTGAGGCTTACGCAAAGTTGTCCTTTGGGAAGGAATCATTGGAGCTTATATCTGTAATTGGGAAAGGTACAAACTTGAGAGTTTCATGGCAATCTTTGTCGTTCGGTATGTGGAATGGACTTCTAGGAATAACAATCGGATATCGAATCAGTGGACTAGATCCGTGATCCCTCATGAGATTTTCATGGTGAGCACTAGTACTCAAATCGGACGAAACAATGATCTGTTTTTCAAGAGAATAAAGGCCGTTATCATGTCGTGACACATCTTTTGTGTGTTTACCTGCTGATTCCGTAAGTAAATCTAACTTGATCCTACAGTTTCGGCCTTCGCATCCAGATATTTGTGTTACTGACTGCGACGATATAGACTCAGGGCACCCCTTAGATAACTTGGACTGTGTGAATATAAAGCTTCCATTCGGGATCTCTGCTAGGAGTTCCAGTGAGCTATGATTTGCCAGAGGGCTACTTGTTGTGATAGGACGTTGAACATGGTGAACTGCACTTTTTTTGTCAACTCTATGATTATTGATCAGTTCGCCGTCAAATCTCCATTCAATGTGCTCGCAGAGTCTTTCTCGTGCCTTTCGTAGGAAGTGTTGTACAACAGACGAGGCTACTACTAGATAATCTTTCCCAGCTGTAACAATTTGCCATGTCTGACAAATCAGTTCTGTTCTATCTGGTACGATTGGATATTCAAGGGCCCCACCGAAGATAGTTGCGGGATAATCAGTTGTAAGATACGCCCATGGTTGGAAAATCTCAACTCTTTTCGTCTCCTTCTCCTCTCTCATATCCACAGTATCATGTACTATACTTCGTAAATATACCTGAGAGGACCCTCTTGAGCTCTCGGGAACTCTTTCTGGATAGATCCTAAACCTGTACCGATGTCATCTAAATCTTGCAAAATAGCTTTGACAAAATCGCCAAGACTATCCAGACGATATCCGTTGACAGATTGAGAGTCCGTCTTCTTCAATTGCAATTGAAGATTTGATATAAGTGCATTATTCGCTTCCAAACCACTTGAGCTAGGATTCGCTAGTTTCAAATTCGCTATTTCATAACCCTCGACAACTTTCCAACCAAGATATGTGATTCTTGCATGTGCCAAGAAAATAACAATACAAGACTTGAGTAGATACCAAGCAATTTGCCTTTTGCTGTCACACATGAGAATCGTGTCATTTTCTCCATCTTTTTAAACTTCGTGAATGTCTTTCTCGTTCTTACTAGTTATATTAGAGGGCATTGACGGCGTTGTCCAGCCAAGTGATCCCGTGGCTGTGATAAGACCAGTCCCTCCAGTTCCAAAATTGAGGCTATAAGATTTGATGCCTCGATTGTCTGGAACTTTCGCTTCATTTGACCACTCTCTGTTCGCGACAAGATAATTTCCCGTGTCAATTAAAATAGATGCTTCAGGTACCCATCCAAGAAAATACCTTCGATTTATCAGCTGAATATGATTCGATCCCTTGTACCATTCTCCACTTTCTTCCATAATTTTAAATGTGGATTTCCCAGACTTCGAGCCTTGCATCGTTTTCGGGCAATAATGCCATTGGATTGCATTGTCTTCCATTAATTCTTCAACTGGAAACAATAGCGAGTTTAAACCATTGGCGACAAGTCCACCGTCAAACATCACCAGACTCAGACATCCAGTTACTAATGCCATATCAGGGAATGAAATCTCTAAGCCCCGATCACGGGAGTGCTGTTTGACTGGAAATCCCTGGGCAACAACCTTGCGAGGAAACAGTATATACCAGCAATCATAGTTACCTTATTTTTTGGTAAGGTACAAAGGTCGTTCAGGACTACAATAATGTCAAACCGTTCATCTTTACTTGCGAAAGGCTTCGTGCAATATTTATCCGAGATATTTTTCACTAAAACAAATCATTGACATAAGTCGTCTTGATTCGAGATCCGCAAAACTGAGCATAATTAAGACATTGCCGAAATAAGGGTTTGACAAGTGTCATATTTTGCAAGTGCGGAAATTTCAATGCTCATAGCATTGTTCGCGCCAGCCCTACAGCTGCTCCGGAGAGTAAGTGTGAGTTCACTTGATTGATGCTTGGCCACTAGTTATTTCATGTTGGTTAACATTCTTATTAGATATTGGGAATAAAGGGATTATTACCATAAGTTTCGTCATTCGAAGCTAGATAAAGATTGATGACCTTTATAAATGGAACTCGATGCTTGGCCAAGTTTTAGAGATAATCTCGAACGCTTGACGCGCTGAATCCTATAGAGTCGCTCGTAGGTGTCAATGTATCCCCGATTGATTGGTCTGCGGGGAAAGATGACTTCAATGACTTCGGAATTTCCCAGTCAATGCTATATTTGATTTGATAAGCTATTTCTCTTGACTAAATGATCGGCCAAGTATCTAAGAGGGCCCTTTCAACATTGTTCGGATGGAAAAATAGTCGCAGGTTCTCCCGTGGTAGCTGTCACGATCTCGATTGTTGGACAGTGATTTCGAAGGTCTCAAATTCTTGGGAAATTCTATGTTTATTCGGGTCGTCTTCCGCATCTTCTTCATCACCATCAAATGAAGCCGGATCTCTGATGTCACCAATCGATGAGTTTGTAGGTGGTGGTATTTGAGTAACTCCTTAATGCTCTAGATCGGCTCTAATTTTTGATGCCACGTGGTGAGAGCCGCGAGCAATATAGCGAGCAACAGTATTTATCTGAGGAATCTCGGCTTTGGGGCGCTTTAATAGCTGTTTAGTACAACGTCGAAAGTTCTCCTCGAATTTCACTGGCGTTGTGATTTTCAAGATTTCTTGATAGAGTATCTTCAGCTCATCATCTTTTGACAAAATTCTGACAAGTCTATTTTCTGCATCCGTTATCCAGGACCCGGTTGAAGATAGCGAGGATAATGATGATGCGTAAGAAAACAACGAATGAAGGCTTTCTAGGCTACTAGATGAGTCACTATGCCTCAAATACTTGAAACTAAGATTTTTGAGATCCTGATTGCCTTGCAGTCCAAAATAATCTTGTGTCTTTTCCTCTCTTGGGTCAAATGATGCTGGCGCATGTTCATTGGTACTAACTCTTGAGGTATCGTAGGAGTCTAGAGACGCATCTCCATCCAATTTGTCATCATATGTTGGGAATGGTGAAGTCTGTCCCGATGAGCCATCTTTGATATCCTTTCTAGATCGACCATGTGAATGAGGATGATATGTCTTGTTTCCATCATATGTCGAAACGGCTCGCTCGGGATCAATTAACTCCTGACTTTCTGCGTCTAATAGTGCTGATGTTTGTTGGAGTTAGGTCGACTGGGAGTGTGAGTCTCGAAGTGGTATAATTGGAGGTGAACCTCTAACTCTATGTCGGTGGTCTTGAAATTGGCTAGCAAGACATCTCGTAGGATTGTGATCATTAAAGTTTCTTGAGAGGTGGCCCATGAATGATGAATTGTACTTTGTCGGAGGGTTTTGTCTTTCCGCACTATATTGGTTGGAGCTATCATACCCCAAAGTATACGTTTTTGCATAGCTTATTCTCGATGCCAGATAGAGATCATGTCTTACGGAGTCTGGTATTATTCTTATTGGTTGGAATATCATTTGGCTCTCGTTTTCATCTGCCACCAATTTTGGCTCCATCGTGTAAATAATGGCGTGCTCTTCAGCATGTACACCTGGCTTGCTTGTCGCTCTTTCTTCGTATGACATTATTTTTCTAATCTGAAAGTCAGTAACGACATAAATTGCAAGATATGAGATCGAACTTACAAACAAAGACAATGACCCTGTCTATTATCCTTACCAACAAACCATCAAACTTTTGCAGATATCATTTCTCCATGCTTCTCTTTATGTGCCATTGTACTTCCTCCTGCATTCTCATTCCCCCTCAGTTCAGACCAGAGATCTTTTAAGACCTGCTTGAATTAATTGTGACATCATGATTTGAAACTATGAGATCAAAAACTCACTCTTCCGAGTTTGAACTCCCTAGCAATATACACTCTATGATCTGTTATCAATATTGCAAGCACTGACTTGGAGTAGAGTACTTGGACTCCATAAATGTATTGTGGTTTCCGAGGTTGCCTACAATCGAGGAGTCTGCATCGACGAATGAAGTCAGGGTAGCAGGTGCTGGTGGATTCGTCACAGTGTCAATATCATTACTTTCTTTAGCATAGGGATTGTTTTTTGAGTATTTCATTGTGCTTTCTGATACTTTTTCGTGCAGCATGGCATTTTCGAGTCTTGAAATATCTGTATTGGCAGAAGAGTTTGATTGATCGTGTTTGAACCTCCATTCGGTTTCCCCTCGCGAATTGGTGCGGTACGAAGCCCACTCTTTTCTTTCAGTATTCCATTCCCAGGTACTCCATGAATTAGTATTGGAAGATGTTTTCGATTCTCTTGCATGAAACCGCCGAGACGACATTGTGGAAAAATCGGAGCTGAAAGAAATCCAAAAGCTATAATATGAAAAGTTTCTTCAATGCGGTCATTTTCGAGACTAAAAATTTGAAGGCATTCGATTTACACATCTTTAGGTGGCGATAATAAGCCGCAGTCATGCATATCGCAGAGTTTTCATTGGTAGCTCTAAGTATCGTTTACACTGCTTGTGTGACCAATAACCCTACCATCGGAGTGATTTCACAAGTACACCGAGTAGTAAATAAGGCTATAGGATAAGTAGCATCGAGTACTGTGAACTTGTAAGCTCGTTTCGCTTTTACTTATAACCGGTGGCTGATATACAATGAAGTAACATCAATACAATAGAGCGGAAGATCGATATTTCAAGGGGCATACTCATCAAGCTTTTAAGGGGCATATTCGGTGAGAATTTTGGATTGGTTGAACTCACTTCAAACAGGAAATACTCAATCTGAGTATCCATAGCTCAGATAAAGATTTTCTCAAATTTGTTATAGTATTTTCAGATATTAGATTCTTGTTATGCTTACAATATTCAATTTAACATTACAATTATCAGAACAATGCCTTGCACATCGCTTAGCTGCTCAAACTCACTAAAAAAGAGATTGCAGTATTACTTTGATTGTAAAAATGATACGCACAGCCAGCTACTAGAAAAAGAAACAAAAGTTCGAACATCCCCGAACTCATAGGTTGTAGGGATCCAAATTATGAAAACAGACTCGAGTTGGAATAGTAGGTTACGAGTTTAATAGAAATGTATCTTCCGCCATTATAGACAGTAATTCTATCAGCAATTGAACTGAAATCCAATAATCCTTGAAGAATCAAAGGTTGGAATGTGTAAAAACTCATTTTTTAAGTGTTCGAAGTGTGGGAGTGTATAGATATATCTAGATCCTTGTTTAATGAGTATCGAATAACTTGCACCTGATTCATTTTCTTCTACAAGGTAACTCATTATCTCTGAATACCTCTTTTACATAACATAGTTGTTCCAAACGAGTCATTGATTTTCCTGATGACATTCATGTACCCCAGCGCCCCACATCTTTTCGTAGGGTATAAATTTTCCCGAACTTGAAATAAGATTAATTTAAGCTTTCCCGCCATTCTCGAGAAAGAACCTTATTTAAGTGAAGATCTAGTGCTAGCTAACAATCTACGCATAGACTCTAAAATTCAAAGAGCAGATTATTGAACATCCTCAGAACATCAAAATCAACACTCCTCATCATCTTAAACAATATCAACTTACCCAACGAAATTATCCCAGACCTCGCTCGGAATTTTACCAAGTTCTAACCTCGGTATCATGAATACTGAAAAGATGGACCGTAAGCATACAAGCTCCTGGGGCTGCAGAGTCCATACCAATTTCATTAGAGAACCTTGAGGAGAGGTGAGACAAAATGAACTGTGTGCCAAATTATTTGTGATAACTACGTAAAATTCCTTGAACTAGTTACTGAACTTCATGGCAAGCCCTGAGTCTGTAGCTATTGTGTACTACTCGATTATCCAAGTCTCAAAATACTGGAAATCAACCAAGTTTCTTGTTAGTAAATGCAAAGATGCGTACATTCGACGAAGTATATCCGGATTGAATGCCCTATATCCTGCACCTCTTGTTCAAGAAGCTCTCCTGATTCAAGCGCTTCTCATCTTAGCATATTTGATTTTATGAGGCTTGTTGCTTGGGAGAACATTGGCATTTTAGGAAGGTACTATGAAATGGGAAGTAAATATTTAGGCTGTAAGTACTAGTTGCTCTTGGATATGAGGAGAAAATATGGGGAAAAGAGCCTAAAAGCCTATTGATAAAGGGGTAAACTCAATTATTATTCCTAAAGAATTTGAAGCTACGTAAGATTCTAGAACTGCCGAAGTCGTTTGTCTCGACGCCAATACTGTTCTCAGTATCCACTCAGCATTTGATATATACGAGCCTATCAAAACTCTGCCGTAATTAGAGGGGCCTGTGACAAGCAGGCTTCCCCACAATTTTGTTTCAACGTTGTATCCTATAATAGATGTATTAAGATAAAAGTTATAGTGAGAATTTATAAAATACGCCTCTACTGGTTGCTCGGAAAGCCAATAAGATATAGACAAGTCTATCCAAGCACTACCATAACTAAACAACTTGTTAATGATTGGGTCTCTTATAACTTCATTTTAACCTTACCTCCTGTAGTAGGTATATTACAGAGAGAATCAATTGCAAACGATTAGTATGGCCCACCCTTGCTAGTTGTTTCGTTGGCATCTGGACCGATGGACTTGGCGATGTCACCAGTCAGGGAGTGATGTGATATAAAGAGAGAAGGATCGCGAGGTTCTTTTGTTCAATATCCTCTCAATCATCTCAATAACTTTATTTCTCCCAACTCCAAGTATCCTGTGATATATCTTCAACATGTTGTTCCTCGCCTTGCTACTAGACGTTGCAGTACTGCCAGTTGCATTCGCCGCTTGTGCCCTCCCATCGAAATATAGCTGGACATCCACTTCTGCATTGGCAACACCAAAGTCAGGATGGGCCTCACTCAAGGACTTCACCCACGTTGTCTACAAGGGCCAACATCTTGTCTATGCTACAGACCACGACACAGGAACTTCCTATGGCTCAATGAACTTCGGGCTCTTCACAAACTGGTCTGACATGGCCTCAGCTAGCCAGAACGCAATGTCTTCAACCACCATTGCCCCCACACTCTTCTACTTCGCTCCAAAGAGTATCTGGATCATGGCTCATCAATGGGGCCCAACCGCATTCTCTTACAAGACAGCAAGCGACCCAACCAATGCTAACGGCTGGTCAGCATCGCAACCTCTCTTCACCGGCACGATTTCCGGCTCTAGTACCGGCCCCATCGACCAAACTGTCATCGGTGACAGTCAAAACATGTATCTCTTCTTCGCAGGAGACAACGGCAAAATCTACAGGTCCAGCATGCCAATCGGAAATTTCCCTGGAAATTTCGGCACAGCATCAACAGTAGTCCTTAGCGACACAACCAACAATGTTTTCGAAGCAGTTCAAGTCTACACCGTAGCAGGTCAAAACCAGTACCTCATGATCGTTGAAGCCATCGGATCAAACGGGCGATACTTCCGCTCATTCACTGCTACAAGTCTCAGCGGTACATGGACTCCACAGGCTGCAACTGAGGCTGCGCCATTCGCCGGAAAGGCTAATAGTGGTGCCACTTGGACCAACGATATTAGTCATGGAGATTTGATTCGCAGTAATCCTGATCAGACGATGACGATTGATCCATGTAACTTGCAGTTTCTGTACCAAGGAAAGAATCCTTCCTCTAACGGCAACTATGATACTCAGCCTTACCGCCCTGGAGTTCTGACTCTCAAGAAGTAGTGTGTGAAGTGTATCACAGCGCTGGTGGAAGTTTGAGTTTGGTGAGCAAGGAAGGAGATTTAGTGAGCAGGGAAGGGGGATATTTCTATTCGTTCGAGGCTACAGAAGTTGCCTTTTTATTATTGATTGTATATATTGATTCTGTATATATTGGATCACGTACATATTTTATCTCAAAATTCTATATTTGCTATGTCGTCTCTCTGATTTGCTCGTTTCAAGATGCACACATTTGCTATGGCACGTGATCGATAGAGAGCATGTCGCAATTGCAATTTTGATACACGAATATGTAGACAACGAGGTGAAACAACGTGACCTGTGTGTGGTGTTAAAATCCACGTCTTTTGATGCTTCTCGTGTTCACTACATAGTCCAAATAATTCATATCTAAATCAATTCCAGCACCATCCAGCATGCGCGGTGCTACAGACCTATAACCAATAACACCAATTGCGCCCAGATTACCGATATCTATTCCAAACCCATATAATCTGTGGTTAATCAACCATTATAATATCGCTAGGATCGATGTGTGAGTATCGAGCATGTGGCGGGATTGGTTCGTGTACTGGCGATGCTACTGAGAAACATAATGTGTGTGTGGTAGGGAGTAAGGTGAATGATAGAGGTCTGTGATTACTGGCAGGTAGTGGTGCGAGTCAAAATAAAGCTTTAAGGTTACACATAAGCCTTGAGGAACGCATGCATTTATCTTCATGCGACGTTGTGGATATTGTAATAGCTTATCAATGCTTTCTAAAGTTGGTCTCATTCTTTCGGTCCGGTTGGTACAATATTAGTAAGGCGGGCATTGAGGAATTTTATGAGATGGAAATTGGAGTCTCCACAATTGTTTCCATTACGTCTGTGCAACATCAAGAATTTTCTATCGTTTCGAAACTTCGCCAAGCTCTTCACGAATCACAACGCTTGCTCAACCTGCTGAACAGATAACGCATTGTGGAGATCTTTCTCTCCTGCGTCGACGACGCTCCCTCTCTCTCTTCTGGTTGTGCTCTATCTTAGATCAGAGAAACCATTGGGTCTCGGAATTTTCGGAGTATCAGACCCTATCTGACGTGACGAGATCCATGGAATGCTCGATTTATTCGGACCGTTCCATCAAACTTTGATTGAATGTCAACAGCACGGCACTTAATCGGTACTGACAGTTTTGATGGGCACAGACAAGCAGATCCTTGTGCCAATGTCCTTTCGGTATTATTATTCTTGACGAGGCTTTGCCGACGTCACAATCAAGCGATTGAGGTTCGAACCAAAAGATATTGTGGACCATGATTCTTATTTCCTCAACTCAGCGAAGGAACCACAAAATTGACGGGTGGAGTGGCATCGGTATAGCCCCCTTTGCTTTGTCAAACACGAAAATTGCTTTGTCAAAGTCGCGAAGGACTTACCGATGCTGTAAAATCCTCAAAAGAGAGTTTACATGCTCCACTCAATGCTCGAGTCGGTAGCAGAGGTGGTTCTAGATCGACTCAGGGCGGATCGACAGTATGTGAGATAATGTTCATATAAGTTCAGCTACGACTTCGTTCAATCTTCTGTTCTACTCACCACTACATTGTTTCATCCCTTCACCCCCTCATCTCTTGATCAATCCAACCGATCATGTATCGTTTACTCTCTACATTTGCTGTGGCCACTTTGGCTGCAGCTAGCACAGACTCTACCTTAACCTATGATTATATCATCGTTGGTGCTGGAACCAGTGGCCTAGTCATCGCAAACCGTTTATCTGAATTAAATGTCACTGTAGCTGTCATTGAGGCAGGTGATTCGGGCTACAACAATCCTAATGTGACAAACCCATCCGGTTATGGATCAGCTTTTGGAACGGATATTGATTGGGCGTATCAATCGATCAACCAAAAGTATGCAGGAAACAAGACCCAAACTTTACGAGCTGGCAAAGTCATAGGAGGGACTAGTACTATCAATGGTATGCTTCTTTATTAAATTATTCAAGTCATTTCTAACACAATCAGGAATGGCATACACCCGAGCCGAAGATGTTCAAATTGATGCTTGGGAGTCCATTGGAAACGATGGGTGGAATTGGGCAAATCTTTTCCCATACTACAAAAAGTCTCAGACACTCGAAATTCCTACCACTACTCAAGCTGAAGCTGGTGCAACATATGACGCCTCGGCGAATGGATTTGATGGACCACTGAAGGTTGGCTGGCTCAACAACTTGGAAGATGCCAATAACTTTCACACAACCTTGAATGATACATACGCAGCTCTTGGTGTCCCTTCGAATGATGATGTCAATACTGGTAGAATGGTTGGTTACAGTCGATACCCAGCTACTTACGACAGTGCATTAAACATTCGTCATGACGCTGGGCGAGCATATTATTATCCAATTGCCAACCGCACCAACCTTCATCTTTATCCAAACACTTTGGCTCAACGACTCACTTGGAAATCCAACACTGATACGCCTACCGCAAATGGAATCGAAGTTCTTCCCAACAACTCAAGCACACCATACACTATCTATGCAAACTCCGAAGTCATTCTTTCAGCTGGAGCTCTAGCATCTCCTCTTCTTCTCGAACTCTCCGGCATTGGAAACCCTTCCATCTTGAACGAGCATAATATCTCAGTCGTAGTTGATCTTCCAACTGTCGGAGAAAATCTTCAAGATCAGACAAATACTGGTCTTGCATACAACAGTTCAGGCAACACCTCTTTTTCCGATGCCGGAACCTTAGTAGCATATCCTTCCGCAGCTCAAGTATTTGGTTCTGAAATCCAGAATATCTCCGCACATGTTCTTCAATCTCTTCCTTCATATGCTGAACAAGTATCAGCTGCATCAGGTAACATTACCAAAGCTGCAGATTTGTTGAAATTCTTCAAAATCCAACACGACCTAATTTTCTCAACCACTCATCCAGTTCCAATGGCTGAAGTACTCATTATACCATCCGCAGCAAGTTTCAGTTCGGAATATTGGGCCTTGTTACCATTTGCAAGAGGAAGTATTCACATCACTTCTTCCGTAGCTGGTGAACCCGCTGCTATCAATCCAAACTACTACATGTTCGATTGGGATATTACATCACAAATCAGTACCGCCAAGTTCATTCGCTCTGTCTTTGAGACATCTCCATTTTCCTCTTTCGTTGGATCGGAGACTAAGCCTGGATTGAACACAGTATCAGCCAATGCCACCGAGGCAGAATGGTTTGATTGGGTTAAAACTGCTTATCGTTCAAACTTTCATCCAGTATCAACGGCCGCAATGATGCCAAGAGAGGTCGGTGGAGTGGTAGACTCAAAGTTGAAGGTATACGGAACAGCAAATGTGAGAGTTGTGGATGCTAGTATATTACCTATGCAGGTCTCTGGTCATTTGGTTAGTACTTTGTACGCTGTTGCGGAGAGAGCTGCAGATTTGATCAAGGAGGACATTTAGATGTCTCGCAGTCAGAAGCAGAAAGATGACTGGTAATGCTAGTATTAAGTATCGTTGCCATACCATTCAAAGATTTTAGTGTATATACTTCTTCAATTTAATTTTACATTTTCATGCTCACACCAACCAGTCATCTTCGTGATCATACGCGTTAAAAAATTAACTTTACGGAAGGAGTGATGAATATCAAAGAGAGTTTGTGTGACATTGAATCAAGTGATATATTTCTTGGGCTAGTCGCCCAAAAGCATCTTCCAAGTTTGTGGTTCCAATAATGCATTTCTCCTGAGGCTCAAACGCTACTATTTGGGGAAAACATTGGAGGGCGGTGGACACGAGATTGTTCGTCATTTTTTACAGAAAATTTAAGATTGTTAAAGTTCCATTGTTGCATCTCAGACTGTATATATACTTGAGATGATTCTTTCACGAAAATCTCTTTCGGTCAAACTTTATGAGTGTGTTTTCGGGTTTTATTCAATACATTTGTATTCAAAAAGTAAGAATTTTTTTGGTGTTTTCCAAACTTCAGATCTTCATTACCAATCGAACATAGCTTCCTCATAAACACTGTCGAATTAAAATCCTCATTTCATTTTTCTAGAATATTATGGACTATTTTTCTTGTTTTCCTGTTTTGGCTTTCGGCCATATACAACATAGCTACATTATCAGTTCTTGTGCACAAAGTTGAGGACAATAACTTACAATGGATAGTAGGGATGCTTTCTCCTGTTTTTGATTTCCTTTTTTACCTCGCCAAGAAATACTTTGCTGTCCTCTAGACTCCAGCCAAGTTTATTGAGAGTACGAAGACTCATACCTTCTAGTCCAGTCATGAAGTTTTCCTGTTCAAAAGCCCCGATCAACTTTAGTCGTGGATCTTTGGGCCATGGATTTGAAGGGATCTTGTATTTCTTTTCCACAACACCTTCAAACCCAGCTTCGGCGAACCATTTTTTGAACGAAGCCGGATCTTCTAGAGGGGTTCCAAATGCAACTGCTGCGGCTCTAATGTGTTTATCATATTCGCGGAATTTACTGTCAGGGGGTAATGTATCGTCATCACAGCCTAAAACACCATGAATGGATTGGAATTCTACCCAACCGCCGGGTTTAATGTGACTAAATAGTTAGTATCTGTCTAATGTCCGAGGAAGAGACCTACTCATAGCATTGAGAAATCAAATCCGGCCAGTTTCTGACTGAGAAAAGTAAATCTCTGGCGAAAACAAAATCAAAAGTATCTTTCTTCCATGTCCAAGGTTGAGTGATGTCGTCGACTTGGAATTGGCAATTTGGCGGAGCCCTGGAACCGAATCAGACCAAATCAATTTGGAATTTTGCTCTATCAATTCGCGAAATTGTGGAGGGCCTTACCATCTGGGTTGTATCGGAGCAATATCTACTCCCAAAACCTTTTCAAAAGTCAGATCATCCTAATCGTTCTGAATATAATTGGGTACTCACCTCAGCGGATGGATAAGCATCAGCAAAATCAACACTCCAAATTCCTGGTAGTAGTTAGTCTGGATTTTTTTTGGCCTGGCCTTGGAACTGCATGGAAAACTAACCAGTTCCAGTACCAAGATCTAGAACCTTTTGGACATCTGTATCGATAGGTGCTAAGAATCGTTTCTTCTCAAGCAGCATAAAATACTTCGCATGCGCCATATCGATTCGGTCCATCTCTACTTGGTCCATTGGCATTCCATACTCTTTCAAATGTCAGCCCTTTGACACCCAAGATATGTATATTCGCGGTTAATCTTTACCTTCCTGACCATATACAGCATATGTTCTTCCATTCTCTTCCACTCCCTTCATGATGCTTGAAGTGAGCGACGCGAGGGAGCTCCTTGCATCGTCTTCAACATTTGCTCCCTGCGATTGTCATTATCTGCAATCATTCCACTTTCTTCAGGAACAAACCTCATCAATAAAATCATCATCCCCAGGCTCGATGAAATTTCGTTCAGACATTTATTATTTCAACTTTTGCAATTATATTCACAAGATTTAAAAGCTGTTTTGTGGGAATCTCGCAACATTTATTTCAAAAGCCGCTGGAAGATTTCTCTTCGCAGTCTGAACTTCTACATCTAGAAGGATTCCGTTCTTCCTTGTTTTCCAGAACCATGTCATCGTGTTGGTAAGCCACTGATGCCCCCGTGGAACTTTGATTAGTTTTTCGGGACGGCTCGGTCTCCCTGTCCCCCGAGCTTGTGGCTGGGAAGCGACAAGGTATATTCGGGATACAAATTTGAATTCAGTAGCATATCCGTTCTTAACAAATATTTCATGATACAGCATTAGCAAAAATGGATTGTCCCCACTTCAAACTGTTGGATCCCCACATCACATAGATTTATGACGTGGCTTCAAAAAGTTCGAACTAAACGTCTTCCTCCTTAACTACTCAAGTACATAGCATGATGTTCCTGCACTAACCAGCACTTTTGTGGCTTTGTCAACGACGTTTGAAATCGACATGGATTCTCTCCAAAACTTTTCAGAATTATCGCAAACTGCAGATGAGATATCAACCAAACTCAAGAATTTTGACGGAAATCATCATGTCAGAACTGAACTACTCAAGAAGGTTGACAAACTTCGACTTCTTCTCGAGGAGCCAATTGATGTAGTGATGCGACAATGGGAATATGTGCGTTTCAGCTCTTAGGGGTGGTGGATAGTCAGTTAAATTTACTAATGCTAATATATCATAGACAAATGTCATTGCTGCCCTCAATCTTTTAGTAGAAACAAAAACATTTGAGACAATCCCTGAAGAAGGATCAATCACGGCAAAGGACCTTGCTGCAGCTGTCAACATAGATGAATCTGCCATTGGTTCGTTGTTCTACCAGTACATGCACCCCACGAACTCGCACTGACTCTCCTCAAGCCCGTGCATTAAGAATGTCTGTAATGTTTGGTATTGGAGAAGAGGTAGGGTCGGATACTTTTGCGCATAACAGTAAATCTCTTGCATATCGACCTGGGTTTCAACAAGAATTCTTCAAGCTCATGTAAGTTGTCGGAGCCCATGACCTTCCTGACCACCCTTTCCCCTCATCTTTGCTTGCTCCAGAATTATGAAGGAAAGTCCTGACGATCTAGTTATGACCATACCCCTGCATTTGTTAAGCTTCCCGAGTACTTCCAAACTCATTCCAAAGAAGATCTCTACGATCTGACAAAGGGGCCATACGCCTATGGTCATGGATTGGAAGGCAAAACTTATTATGAAGCAATCTCTCATAATCCAGAGCGTCTACATATGTTTAATACGACCATGGTATCCATGGAAAGACAATCTCCTATTACTGGCATGTATCCATTTGCTACCCTCAAAAATGAAGTTGAAGCGGAAAAAGAGAGACCATTTGTGGTGGACATCGGAGGTGGAAGAGGCCAAGCCTTAATTGCTATTCAAAAAGAAGCACCCAAAGGTTTTGGTGCAAAGATGATTCTTCAGGATAGATCAGATGTACTGGAAAATTTAACTGAGCAAGAGATTCCTAATATTGAGAAAATGGTTTATGATTTTCATACACCCCAACCTGTTAAAAGTAAGTTCCTCAATATCTTTCTTTCACGTGCATTATCTAAGACGAGTTTTGTCAATACTTAAAGAGTTTAATTGGGGGAAATAAAAATGCACGTATGGTGTTTGGAAGTCTCAGCGACCTGGTGTATAAATTCAAATAGAAATCGGAATCTAACAGAAAACAGATGCTCATGTCTACTTCATCCGACGCATCCTCCATGACTTTTATGAACCAGTCTGCATTCAACTACTCAAAAATATCGCATCAGCTATGGGTCCTACATCCCGTGTTGTGATTGCTGACATGATACGACCCGAAAAGACTGAAATTGGTGGTGAACTGATGATCTATTGGATGGACTTCTGTATGATGATGTTAAACGGGAAAGAGAAGAGTGAAAAGGAATTTAGAGATATTATTGATTCGGCTGGATTGGAAATCATTAAGATCTGGAGGTATCCAGTTGGAACACAAGCACAGATTGAGTGTCGATTAAAGAGAGCATAAATGATAACCTATTAACTATGAAATCAAAAATTATCGAAATATAGTGACATCTAGCTCAATCGATAGATTAGAATATTCAATTTTTCAAGCCGCTATAATACTTTGATTGTGTCAAGAACACAACGACGTAATAGTTCAAGGAGAGATAGAAAAATGAATAACGAGAAATAAAGTCACATGGAAATCATCGATTTGTTTACAAAAGGGGTGAAAGTATAAAATTGATTTAATTTATTCTCATCAGATAGACTTGACTGAGGACGAGGAGATCAAAGTGAGGATATTTTCAAAGTTGTAGAGTCATATTTCAAAATACTTATTATTATTTGATTCTAGGAACGACTCTAGATTGATGTTTTTACGCCTAACTCCCGACCAACGTTTCGTAAATGGAAAAATTTGTTTTTGAGATTTTGAAAGTTTTCCAAGTCTTGCTACAAGTAGCTATTATCCAGTCATACTCATCACGCGAACTAAAAGAACAAAGAAAAGAATGAAGATATGACCTTACCTCCGGTGGAATATTGACCGTTACGTAAGCATTGTTCGCAAAACTCGATCCATCTAGGGTCTTGTCCGTTCCAGGAGGGGGTCGTACGTCCAGATGCGGAATCATTGCATGTGTTTCCGATGAATTGATGGCTGAATCCGCCGCAGCAGCAACACTCGACTACCTCGCAGTCACAGTAGTTGCATTGTTCTTGGTGACCTGACATGTCTGATGATTTGAATTGAAGATCCTGGGTGTTCTTTGACTTTTGAATGTTGTGAAAATTTTGTGTTTTTGAATATCTTGAAGGTCTGAAGATGGTGCTGAGAGTGTCTTACAGTGCAATTAACAAATATAAATATCCATCTGTCCGGCGTTGTTCACTGATTCTTCTCTTATAATTCCCATTTAATGATGATAACCTAATTTCATGCGACTAGAAATTTACACACGGCTTGGGTCTTTTCAGATATTTTTCAGATGAGATGAGACCATGATGGTATTGTTTGTGGAAATTATAGCAAGTACGACATGGTTTGAAGGGTGTTTGTAAGTCAGGGGTTATCTCCTAGATCCGGCTACACATATCTTCCAGCTCTCGGAGGCACAAATTGAAGAGTGGATCTCCTCAAACTTTCTCTTTCGATGGTATCAAGCTCGTAAATTACTTTCTTGAAATCAGGTTCGGTGGGACAGCGAATGCCTTCCGATCGTGTCCTTGAGAGACTGTTTGATCGTGATACTGGAGCTGACATGATGGAACTGGTTATTCGTGAGACCTTATCCAACATTGATCTATCACTACTGCCATTACATTCTTGAGTATAGAAATTTTATGGGAATGTAAAGACCATTCCAGGTAACCAAGCCAAATCTTCTTTTCTTGTGGGTGTTCAGAAGTCAACGTCTTGTTACATGGAAAAACGAAATGTAATCCATACGAAGTGAAGAACTGAAGATCATTGCAAAATGTTAGAGAGGGGTGTAATTCATGTTTTCGAGCCATCTTTGCTTGTCGGGGTCAAACATCAAATCTATTCTAAGCGAAAACTTTAAATGAGAATCTAGTATTTCCGTTTAGCCGAAAGACGCTTGCAAATTATAATCCCGTAAACGTACGAGGCTCAGGATATGCAGCTGGATATCTTCGCAAATATCATGAGATATCTTCCAACGACCTTTGGGTTTCAAAGTCAAGTATGAGCAACTAGCTCGCTCTTAACTCGAAATGATGATACTTGCCATCTAGAATCCACTAAATGGTAGCCTTTTCACTTCTCAATCATTTTGTTTCATATAGTGATCGAAGAACCCTTTTCTTGCCTTGCCCAGAGTCAAAAAACGAAGTTTCAAAGACTACCATCACATTACTGTTGAAATTACGAAAATCTTGAAGCAAAGCAATCTCAAACTCATCACAGCAAAAGCGTTTCATGGCTAGAACTTTCAAGTCATTCTTCACCGACATCCAGCGCTGGAAATTGCAGCCATCCTGCAAATCACGTAAAGTCAAGTCACACTCATGTCTCGAATTGCGAAAACACACAAATGGATTTCCGAAGGGGCGCTATATAATGATGAACCTTCAGCCAATCGCAGGCATCCCATAAACGCCGTGATGCCCACTTCTCTTAATTAAATCTTTTAAAACAATTACCTTTATTACATTGAAATCGAACTTCCTGCCTAAAAGCCACCTCCAGAATGTAAAACCCCACCCACAACCTTTCCCAGAACTCCCCTAATTCCATTCCTATTCTCTCCCACACACGTGAAGACAACGGCCGTCCCCCAAGCAAAAACTGCCCTCTCAATCCACTGCTCCTCCCATCTATACCTCCTTGGGAGAAGTGTGGCTAGTGCTCTCGGCGCTACGAATAATCCCATTTCTTCCCTCCTCTTTGCATTTTCTATCAGTACACTCCATCCACACATCCAACATCCGGTTCCTATACAATATCCTGAATCGATGGCTTGACAGGCGTGGGGAGATGTACCAAAGATATGGGGACCAAATTTAGTACGAGTCAGACAGATACCATAGTAGAAAAGTGTTATGAAACTGGATAGAAAAGCCGAAGATCGAGCTGATGATTTGAGGGCATGAGTAAGAGCTTTTTTCGAAATTTTTGGATTACGGAAAATAAGTGCCAAGTTTAGTGGCAAATACATTGAAGCAGACCAAATAAAAGATTTGTAAAATCTAGACACCGCATGGAATTCACAGCTTGGGCCAGCACCCATGTGGACTAATTCACATGGGAATGGAATGGATTTTGTAGGGTCCCCATACTCTTCTGGTAGACCATAATCTTTGCACATATCTCCTAGGAGATGTGCTTGACCTGTTTCGACTCCATATTTCAATTCACCATAACGACAATAGCGGAGAGCTTTTAGCAGACGAGAATCCACTTGAGCGGCGGATTTAATCCATTTGTTGTAGGCGCTAGGAAGACGAGCGGGTGTGTAAATAAAAGCCCACATTATTAAGGCACAAGATGTGGCGAACAAAGCTGGGTCTGTGAGGGATGAGATTGTTCTATCGACCTAATATCCAAGTCAGCAGTGCTTTTAGAGGCTATTTGAGTGTTGAAAAACTTACCCTCGACCACCTGCCAGAAACTTGTCGCCGGCTCTTCCTTCTAGCCCATAATTCCCCAACTATGCAATCAACAGCTCGAGTAAAAGAGAATAACGTCAAGTCTAGAGTTCTTCCCGCGAATCTAGTGGGTCGTAATTCGATTCCATTTTTGGTTTCAAATGCTAGATCTTCAGTGAAGGTTTTACTTGGACGGGATTGAAGCAATTTGAGACTGAAGTAAGCTGATATAAAGGTTGAGAGATAGCGAGTGAGCCTAGATAACTTGATATCAGCATGGGAATTCGGAAATGAATTCCACTGCCAAAATGATATAGGCGGGGAGTGAGAATGGTTAGGATCTCATGTGTTGCATCTAATGCTGAGTCTATTCTTCCTCTTACTTAACGTTGATGAGACCCATTCTACAGTATAGAAATCCAACAAACCTTAGCTGAGTGATCACGGATAAATTTCCCAATAACTTCTCAAACAATTCCCGTAAAGGAATCTAGATCGACAGTCAGCATCGCCCTCATCATTCACCATGACCAACTCTCACGTGCCTGTAATAAGGTACTGCCTCCAACCAGCGCCGCACAGAATGTTGGAAATCTTTGTATCTCTAGGCCCCCTTTCAAAATTCCAACTAATGAACTCCAAAAATAATCTTCACCATCGGGTCTGGGGTCAATATTCTTCCGATGTCGACTCAAGTGAACCAAAAAAAGAGTTAATAATCTTGGTCCCGCGCTTGATGCATAACCTAAGATGTAGGCTCGAAATAGCGGTCGCAATATTATCGGAACTGCTCTATCCAAACTTTGATATGGCTTCCTCAATGGTAATTCTTGCATTTTGTAGTCAATAGTCTTTGGGCATCAAAATCTCTGCCTGTGTAACTATCAAAGATCAGCATTACTATCCCAGGAAGCAGACACTAAATCTGCAATCGCCGTAAAGGAATAAATTATATCATCAGATGATATAAACAAGGTTCAGAGAGAGCTCGAATTAGAAGACATATGGTTAGCCTTGCGATGTCTTGTCAAAAGAGGTATTTACCGACAGGATAAGGTGACATTACAACTGCAATGTTACTCGAATGCAGATGGGCCGACTCGATCATGATACATATATAGAGGGGCTCGAGGGGGTAAATCATACCTAGCTGAATTGAATGAGTTAACCTAATTGAGGGGATGTACATCCGTTTTAGGTATTCACCCCCGGAATGATGTTTTGATGAAAATGCGGAGGAAGATGGAGAAGGTAAAAACCCCGTGCCGTAGAAATTTTGACCTCGGCGCGAAAAGATTCAGGGAATTTGATGAAAGAACAATGAAAGTCAAAGGTACGGTAGTACTAAAAGGATTAAAAAGTAAGAATACACAACTATTGTGAAGATTGGATGACTGATTGACACGTTTAAAACGTGGTAATGATAAGATGTTGGGATATCTTGATTGTTTCACTGCAGGATTGAAGTATGAAATTTGATGCATTTGTTGACTTGCTTGCTTGGTGCCGAAGTTGAAACTTAGGATGAAGAACGCCACATGAAGAAATATGCAACTTTTATGTGAAGAAACAGGATTGATACCGAGACTGGAAGCTGGGAAGCCGAGACGGCTTAATTCTTGACGTCGGCTCGGAAATGGTAAAGGTTGAGATTTGAAGTGGACCTAGGTATAATTGTTTTCAAGGGAGGGAGGGGGTAGAGAGGAGGCGAGGTCAGGATTTAATTCCTGCAAGTAATGATGATCAATTCGCAGAGAGTCATGTTTGTTGTACCAAAGGATGCCGAATGAGGGAGGGGTCATTGATGCAAGGTACGATGATACGGAAAGAGGTGGTAGGCGGTAGGTGTCGATGTAGTGAGTTGATGTGAGGGAGATGTACAACGTGAGGTACTTTGTAGAGTCGTCGACTGATAATGATGGATGATTTGGTGAGGAGAGAATATGTTTAGTGAGATGGTTTATTTTTCAAGCGATACCGTACTTGTACTGTATGGTATGTACCTAGGTACTTTGTAGATAAATCCAAGTGCTGAAGTGCTCTGTTGGTGCTAGGGAGGGAGGCATAGATGAGAATGTCTCATACTCTGTCTTTAGCTTCTCAAGTCCACGGTCACGCGTCTTTCTCATTGATTCATGGAGACTAGGTGCCTGCCTACCTACTCGGCGTCTTGTTATCTCATCACACTTCACATTGAACGAGTAACTTGTTGTATTCCACTCTCACTTGCACTTTCACTTGCACTCTCACATTTCACATTCAATTAGACTGGGGCTCATCGTTCCTTACCTTTTTTCATTTGTACGGACGGCATTTACCGATATCAATTACCACAGGTGGTCTAGGTACATATGTATCATGTACTTCGTACTGAGTAATGAACGAGATAAATAAAGAATCTCTCATCTCATCACATCATATTAACAAGAGGCTTGCTTAGGTGGGTTGCTAGTGAGAACCTAGGTAAAACGGCCCCTCATTCTATTAGTGTACCTCATTATGTTAGTGTACGTTGAAAAAGGACCGGGCGCACCATGGTAGTAAGTCAGTACTAAGGACACAGGTAGAAGAGAAAACAGTAGGAAAGAGAAAAGAGAGAAGAGAGAAGAGAAAAAAAGTTTTATAAGTTACTGTGTAAATTGGCATGTGATTGTTCTATGACCCTTCTCCCTTCTCCCAATTGAAGCGTCAAGACAATCATGATCCCAGTCGTATTCCCAGTCGTAGTCCTAGTCCCAGTCCTAGTCCCAGTCCTAGTCCCAGTCTTGTAATCCTAGGGAACGGTGGACGGCGGACGGCATGATTAACGGCATGAACATCCAGAAGATCATCAACACCAATAAAGAACTAAAAATTTAATTACATAGCAAGTCGAGCCTCGAACAGCCAGCTATACGATATCTATACGTAACATTTGTAGAGTCCGCGAGCAGTCCTAAATCTTCCGAAGGGTCAAGCTACATCTGTCTGTATTGTCTATTTACCATGCCCTTCCTGCTAGCTAGCTATGGCTATGCCTTGCGATGCCTTGCCGTGTCATCCTTCCCGTTGCTCACGCTCTCTTTGGCTTGGTTTGACTTGACTTGACTTGATTTGACTTGGCTTAACCTGACTGCACTTCACTTAACTTCAACGGTAACAATCCCCTCAAATACAATCAGCTTGGCTCACATGAGAAACTTTCGGAAACAAGATTCTACTCCAAGACAAATATCAAATGTTAATTATTTCTCTCATCTACCACTTTGAAATCCTCAGTCCATTTTATTTAAAAGTTACCTACGATTTCGAGATGCAGATACTTAAGTAGAGTAGCGACCAATACTTCGCTTCGGATTCAAATCCAGGATAGATATACACATATAGATAGATGCACATATATATCCTGTGTTACCCATAATTATAATTATACTTATACTTAATCCAAATATATAAAAAGAGCATTTGCTAGTCGTCAGTAGACTTATGAATCTAAAAGTTGCACTGTCCTTTTATAGATTTATTTGCTCACCTTGTCTACTTGTCTCCTTCTCTCCTCCCTTCCGTCTCTCTCCCCCCTCTCCCCTCTCCCCTCTCCCAGGGAAATTCAAGCCGAGAAAGCGAGATCTCCTCTTGGACCCTTTCTTTCTTTCTTTCTTTCTTTACCCCAAAGAGAAACCTTAAAAGGATTAGCCCCCCGGAACTCCCCTCATAATCTACCTAAGCTTGTCGCCCAAAATTTGATTATTGGTCTGTTCCCCACCATAAGGCCAATGAGGAAAGCTTTCCCAACACTCTCGCTCACACTCTCACACTCTCCAAACATCCATCTTTCTTTGATTCCTCATTTAAAAATATAAACAAATTATTAGTTTGTTCAACATTTAAGGAATAATACATTCATTCAATTTAATGTTCCTCCAAACATTTATTCCCTCTTCCTTTCGAATAAGGATTATGGAGGAGTAAGAAAAACTTTCGACCCTTTTGTCAACTCACGTATATTTATTTTTTTCGCGGTTTCTTTCCAAACAACCTGGAACCTATCCGCGAGTAGTAACTTTCTTGAGGAAGCAAATATTACACGGAATACATCATTAAGCTATCGGTCACACAGCTATCGAATAACGCCGAATCGCAAACAAATCTATCATTTTGTACTTGCTTGATACTGGAATCCTCGATACTCAATGGTCAATACTTTATATCCTCAACAGCTTCCCCGGGAACTTTTCTCACGAATCTTCTTTTTCAATTAATTTCTTTTTGGCACTCATGCTTGCGATTCAACGTCTTAATATGGGTTCGTCGAAGCCACCCGACCTTGATATGCCATTTGGCTGTAAGTATCTCTTTATCTTCATCAAGATTTGCTGGTGTACAAAATATACGTGCTAATGTCATGGGTCAGATGCATTTGATTCAAATTCCACTTTTCCTTTCCCTTCACCTACAGCTCCAGCACCAGGTCCTCCATTACTCGACGATAGCGAATCCAACCTTCTCGATACGTTCTTTGATGGAGTAAGCTCTGATCATTTTAATTACGACTTCTTCCCAAATACACAAGATGGAGGGGAACTTGGAGGAGGGTGGGAAGAATTACCCCCGGCATTCATGGGAACGAGGGTTACTTTTGATCAACAACCACAACTTTTAAATCAAATGTCCTCGAATTTCGGCGATAGGAATACCGGAATGCACCCACCACTTTCTCAAGCACCTTTGTCACATTTGCCACCTTCGACTGCGTCCGCAGATGTTCTAGCAGCTGCTACCGTGCTACAAAATGGTTCAAATGCTCGTTCGCATAGTTTAAGCAGTGAAACTTTGTTTGGAAATCATGGCTTACCATCGCATCCGGGAAATCATCACATCAGACCACAATCCATGTCGCATTATCCTACCCCAATATCAGGACTGGATAGACCTCGGGATGGATTTATGCGCGACACTTTATATACCGAGATGATGTTTGGACCGAATCATGCCGGCCCAGACTTAATGAGAAGGCCAAAACCAGTTCCTCAAAAAGTCGATATAAGATGGGGTTCTGATGCAGGATTTGGATCACCACAAGGATTTGTTCCACCACCAAATGCAGCAAAAGTTGAGGAAGCGGAACGACAAAGATTACAGGCGCTCGATGGATTTATTGGTGCAGCTCTATGTGCGGAAAGTAGTGCAGAAAATACGAGACCGAATAGTCCGATAATGCAAAAGAATATACCAACGCAACGACGGCAAAGCTCGGGGGTTGTCAAGGAAGAAGACACGGAACCACCAAAGAAGCGACGGAAGAGTAAATTTAGTCCCGTCGAAGATGCCGAAGAAGACGATGAGGAACCACAGCCTAAAGTTGATGGTAGGAGAAAGAGGAAATCCGTGGTAAAAGTCAGTGGAAGCTCCCCGGGGCCGTCGGAAGCAGGTCACAAACGACGAAAATCTTCTTCGGCTGCGGCGAAATCCACCAGAGAAAATTTAACAGAAGATCAGAAGAGAGAAAATCATATCAAGAGTGAACAAAAACGAAGGACTTTAATTCGAGAAGGATTTGAGGATTTAGGGGAATTGGTACCGGGATTAAGGGGTGGTGGGTTCAGCAAAAGTGCAATCTTGGTAATGACTGCGGATTGGTTAGAGGAGTTAATGCAAGGAAATCAAGCTCTACGGAGCAAGATTGATGCTGCGAAAGCGAGATGAAATGGAAAGACTAGTCATCGATCACTGCTCTTGCGCATAATCATTTCCACAGTTAAGACTTGGAAGGGGGCATCAAAATTCGGCAGCAAACTGTTCCGAATTCCTGGAGTGAAAATAGGAAAGGGCATGAAGTGTCCATGGAGTTTGGCGTTTGGTTATATGGGCGGAATTCAGACCATACGCACAATGAGTAGCTTCCAGTCTCTCTAGCATATAGGGTTCGAGACGAAATAAAGATACCACGTGGAAATGATGGAAATATTATGCCAGATCTACAATCATCTTGTGGAAAAGGAAATGAATGTAATTGGTAGTAAAGACTGCCTAGTTAGTTATCAATCGGGGAATAAGCACATGCTGCATTGTGGCAGTAAAGCAACGAATTATAAAAGTTCAAACCAGACCAAATTGGAGCTTAAACATATACATTCCATTGATTATACTCTATAGGGAGACTCAAGTTAAGTAATATTCACTTCTGACGTTTCTAGCAATTTTGGTATTTTCAAGTCCTATCTACGTTGTGTTCAATTTATGGAAGCCTGAATTGCATTAGAACAACTTGCTCTTTTTCCTTGCGGAGAGATCTCTCGCTCCCACCTGTCAAAACTGAGATTCCTGCTATCGGGTCGTTCCAGACACGCACTTTCAGACTCGGGTTGTCGTCATGATCCTGTCTTTGGCATTAGCATAAGATTATCAAAACATAAGATACACTCTAGGTCCTACATAGATAGCTCGAGAGAATTGTTAGGTACCATCTATAATGTAATAAGAGAAGCTCTCTTTTCCGTATGTTTGATCAATACGGCGTGGTTTTACATTGGTCTTAATACTGGGTTGTCCACAAGTCAAGAGTCAACAGCAACAAGCTAGGAGGACGGCAGGATAGATACTCCAAGGATATGTCCGCAGATTGGGACCAAGATAAACTTGGATGAAATCTTGGGGAATATTTTCCGGAATCTGGGGTTCTTATGTGTGTTGAATATCATTGAGTAAGATGTTCACGAGAGGCTGTGATGAGTTTTTACCTTGGTGTGTCTGGTATGCCTACTATCCTATGATATTCTCCAGAGTCCGCACGAGTTTGGGGTTTGAAACAAGAGGGTATAACTTTTGCTTGCGTGTTTCCTGCTTGCGTATCTCCTGTGATATCATCCTCTTGCAAAGATAACATACTGTACAACACCCTCCTTGCTCTATTTATAAGCTTGCTCAGTCACCCCTTGTTCTCTCCTGTCGTGTCTTCCTCTGCGGCACTAGTTGCACAGTAGGTCTTTTTGATATAATCTTACTTTCAGTCCAGAATTCCTTCTACCGCATTCTCATTCCCATTGTCGTCAAATCTACAAATCATGGTTATATGTCCATCCTAGTGCCAATTCTATAAAATAACAATGGCAGGTAACTAGAGCTTGCTGTTGATATCCTTAGCAGAATTTTTATAAGTGACAAGACTTTCTATGGTAATTTTCTGAAATTGGGGGATCTTAGAGAATTGTGGTTGGTTGTGCAGTGAGCTCTCTTGTGGAAAATGGGATGTGGTGATATTGGGGAAAGCTAAGCTGCGTCTGGGTTAGGGTTGTGAATCTTGAGTTGATGATCTGTGTGATTTTGTCGATTGGTTGGGTTGATAAAATAGCAATGTGGATTGATTGTCGTTTGGTATTATGTGAAAGGGAAAGGGAGAAGCTGTTGCTACACTATTCAATTTTCTAGTCCTCAGTCTTGAACACCATAAAATTATAGATCTTTCAGTCCTTACTTACAAGAACCCTCAGCATGTGTTGAATTCAAGACAAGTGTATTGGCCTGCATTGAAAGCCCAGGACAATTTGACTGGAATCAAAAGGCAATTTTCCGAGTGAGAATCGGACTTCGCCCAACCCATTTAGATCTTTGATTTACTTGGGAAGCAATGGTATGATAAATCCGGGTTATATCCGAGAATTGTAGTATGGAAACATAAGGGAAGGGTATCGCATATGATCGAGCCCTATTAGATGAAGCCTTTGCAGTGATGGAAGCAGTGGTAGAAAAGGCCAATGATCAGTCACGTGAGTGCTGTGCAAAGTTTAACAGGAAGGGACTTGACTGGAAATTATCTCAGTTTGTACCATAACACAACCAAGGTCTGTCTGTCCGAGCTCCTCTTGTATAGCTGTCCGAAATGATCTCATGCGACCTCTTTCGGCATTCAATGATTCGCCTATAAATAAACGTCATATCAACATAGTTGTCTACTCCACTTTATATCCCCTTACTAATCTCCTCACATCAGCCAATCATATTCTAATCCCCCCACTAACCCCTCCATAACGCCGACTTATTAATATCGATATCCCGAAATACACTCATACTTCCAAAACCTTTTTCTACTTCCGTAAACTTCCCCTCTTCCTCACCATAACAGTCTACACTCAAATTGCAATCCCACCGCAACAATGGTTCTCGTCCACATAGTTCTCTTCGAATTCAAACCCAATACTCACAAAGATCAAATTGACGATGTATGATTATCTCTCCCCCCCCTTTCACCGACCCCGCCAAGCCCAACAAGTAACATGATATCAAATCGGAGAGAATATCAACTAACAAGATGAAAAACCAAAGCTATGCAAACATATGCTCTCGCTCTCAACTCTTTGCATACATCCAGAGTCCAATAAACCGTATATCCTAGAATCATCTGGCGGGAGGGATAATTCGCCAGAGGGCCATCAAGTAGTGTTACACCCTGCCTTTTATACTCCATCCATCATCATGATCACCGCTGCACACGATCCACTTCTTCTTCTAGAAACCTTTCCTCTCACTCGTCTCATTATCATCAATTTTCCCGACTCCATTTCTGTTTCTTCTTCTTGCCTCCTCTCACTTCACATTCCTAAATATCATCCAAGCATCCCCTAACTAACACTCCTCCAAGGGCGGTTTCTCTCATGGCTTCGTGTTTCATTTTGCATCCTCCTCCGATCGAGATTATTACGTGAATGAAGACCCAGCTCACCTAGAATTTGCGGAGAAAGCGGGAGGGATAGTGCAGAATGTTAGAGTTGTTGATTATGAGATGGGTGCTTTCTAGAGAGCGGAGTTAGGATTGTGGAAGTCGATCGGTGGAATGGGTGGGATTGGGGGTATATAGGATGGTGGTAATGAAAACGTGATATGAATACCAATGATTGAAACAGAAGAATTCAGACGGAAGAGATGAATAGTGCTGAAGACTATTAGAGAGAAAAAGAGTACGGAAGAAACATTTGAAAATTCTATTAGCCTCATAAAACTTTGTTTGCATTAAGTATCAGTATGCTGTACAACTATATGCAAAGTCTATCCTGCCTGTGAGGTATCACTGTCCCTAATTGCCAATCCGAAAAAGTATGCCACCGAAGCGTGCTTATACGCAAGCCGGTTCCCTCCAACGCCAACTAAACGCCATCCAATGCATGCCCATGCTTATGCCCATTATATCACAAACCAGAATACTGTCGTATCTATCGTATCATCAATTATAAACCCTTGGAAGCTTTCTTTTCTGCTTCTCGTGCTGCTGATTCATCTTTCGTCATGAATGATTCACCGCATCCACACGATTTGTCTGTGTATTGTTAGTCGGAATGTTCAACAGATGAGATGACATTGAATGAAAGGTGTAGTTGAACTTACCGATATTTGGATTATCGAAAACGAACTTTGCGCTTAGTCTGTCTTCAACCCAATCCATTGTGCTACCAATAATCTTGAGCTGTGCGGTTGGATCAATGAGAACTTTGACACCATCCTGCTCATGAACAATATCGCTGAGGGCACCTTTCTCAACATATTTCAAATCATATGCCGATCCACTACATCCACGGTTTGCGACACTAATCTTGATGAGTTTCGCCTCAGGTTGGTTGCTCAGATCGCGCAAAACTTCGACGGCTCGTGGGGAAAGAGTGATGGTCTTCTTAAGGGGAACAAAGTTGTAATGTCGCCTCTTCTTTACAGGCTTTGGCTTTTGGGCTTCCGCTTCGGTGACACTGATCGAGGGTGGACGAGTATCGTGAACTTGTGGAATGCCTCCGGTGATGGACGTTTCCGGAAGAGTGGCTTCGCGGGCTGGTGGCGGTGGTGGCGGAGGGGTAGAGAGGGTATATGTTTGCCAGGTACTGGTTTGCATCTTGCGTTTTGCCTCAGCACCTGTGACTCGTGAAGAAGAGAATTGGCGAATGATATGTGAACATTGTCGTAGAGGGGCTGATGATTGCGATGAGGCAAATCTGAAGATGAGAGGCGCTGATGATGTCAGAGGAGCAACCGCTCTTTGTAAAGACATGTTGAAGGTAGGTCTGACTATCGATATATTGAAGTCGAAGTATTAGGTTGGGTGAGAATGAATTAAAGGTTTTGAGATGTTGTGTGAAGGGTTGTTAATCACATTTGTAGTATTCTTAGCATCTTTTAAGTTCCTACCTAGCTTGTTCTTAGAAATCATGGGCTCACACAAAGTTCAGTTCGGCTCAGGTCGGAGTCGGATTATAAATCTACCGCACCAATGGTAATGGATCTATTGTAAGCAGCTCATAGACAGTACAAGACAGTACACAGAGCAGCTGAATCACAAATGACACATTTATTATATGGTATGACAAAGATTCATTGGAGCTGACCAAAATGAGAACGACTTATTAGACTTCCCAGTCAAGGGATTTGGAAAGGAATTGATAGACCACCAGTGGACTGTTCCCCGAACACTTAATACATCTAAAAGAAAGTTCCCTTGCCCAAAACCAGGTCTTCCCAAGACTTACAAAGAAAGTTTGAACGTCCAATGAGAAGCCCCAGAGGCTATCGAGAGTGCACCATACCCCTTGGCGCTTAGTGTCATATACTTATCGGCCGCCGGCTAAGGGAAGCTACCACGTAAAACATAACCCCTTCCTAAATCTGGGGCTTTGTGGCTACGTAAGGAGGTAAGGCCAGAGCACATCCATAATAATTTTAATTAAAGATATTCCATCATTTGCGACATAAGGAAAAATATCCTCGAATCCTTCATACTCTAAAGTCTCTCCTTTCCCCCCGTTGAATTGAGGATATATCAATTGCTGCCATGAAGTATGGAGCCATCTCCTCTTACTCAACAAGCTCGCCCTGAAGTATTCCAACAAAAGATTGTAGAGTTGTACGAGGCTCTATTCAAGGTGGGTTCGGATCGATGTTGCGCATCATTTCATACAGTGCCGTGTCGCATTATGCTCATGCTGATGAACAAATAGGATGAAGACGACCCTGATAAATCGGAAGGATTCTGGAAGGAATTCTTTTTGTTGCGACCTAATAAAGCCACATTGCAAACTATTCTAAATCAATTAAGTGCGGACGACTTGCTACATCTTCAGGTATGAGGGAACTCAGGTAAATACATGAGCCAATGCTAATTATGGTAGATACAAACTAGGCAATTGTTCTCGAGAGCAGTAGGATGTATAAAGGCAGGAAATCATCCAGCAGATGCACATGCGCTTGATGTACGACGATGCCCCTTGGTTCGTTTGACAAGGCTGACAATTTCAGACCATCACAGCCTTCTTAGCAGCAGTCCTTTCCAAGAAATATACAAACCCAAGCTCGGATATAATAAGTGTTCTTGCAGGATTAGATCATGTAGATGCGGTATTTACAGATTTTGTTGCTGCATTAGACGTCACAATTCGAACAGGGAGGAATTGTAGGCACACCACTCAGAAACGGGGAGGATATTACTGACAATTTTCACCCAGTGGATATACGTCGGAAAGCTATTGAAGCAGCATTATCAGTGACATCAGGCGCATATCAAACCAGTTTACTTTCTTATTTCACGCATCGGGATCTTTTCCCTTCTCTTATGAAAGTATGGTCTCCCTTTCCGCGCATCCTAACCAAACTGACGTTTCTAGTTCATTCAAGATTCAGATACCACTTCACTCACCTTCGAGCCATTTACTCTTCTAGGGCTTTTAGTTAATTACAACAAATTCGAATTTCAGAACCCTTACAGATTACGACTTGATGATTTTGTTAATGAAGGAACTATACAAAAAATAATTCGCTCAGTGGGCCACACATGTACGACATCCAGGGCTAAGTATATTGCAATCCAAGATGATATACCGGAAGTATGGTCAATTGGGAGTACTTTGAGTATGTTAGGATTGGGAGCAATTGCCCCTGGTTCTAAACCAACAGCTCCAGCCCTTGATCCAGATGTTGCAAAGGAAATGTTCTCAAAATTGTAGGTGAAGACGGAGCTTATGTTGAATCACACTGATAGTTTTATAGACCTGGCAGCGAAGCAGCTGTTCTATTGGCTACATACGACTTTGCGCACGCGAACAAGCTATTTTGCTTTAATTTGGTATCGATACCCGTGGAGAAAGGAGTCGAACACCCCCTCAGTGCCTACCTATCATATACCTCATACATACTTCAACATGCACATCTATCCTCTCGAACGGGTTTCTATGCACGTACCAACCTCATCGTTCTCCGCATATTGATCGAAGACCAAGTACTATGCAAAAAGATATGCAGCGAGGAAAGCAAAATGCCCGTCAGATTATGCCGTCAAAGACAACCATTTTTACCTTTGGTTCGTGCCGATAGAATCTTTGCTGCTTACATGTTGGACCTTGCGATTGATGGTATAAATCATAATCTTCGAAAGAGACTAGATGTGGATCTCTATATTCTATGTGTGGGCATCATCTTACGAATCATTTCACACCTTTCACGATCTCGAACACGCCTCACATACCACTGGTCTGAACTATTCCGATCTCTACTTGCACTCGTGCGATTCCTTACCACTTACACAACGGACCTAAAGAACCTCCTAAACATCGAAATACTTCTTGATGACCTGGTCAACCTCATTGCGTTATCATTATCCGCTGGAGAAGCATTTTTGCCCAGTCCTGTGGCATACGACGACTTGTTTTATAAATTGGTAGAAACTGGGGAGGTACTGGTGAAATTCCGGGATAATTACAATCTTGGAAAACGACCGAAGAGTTCAATAGATACATTGATCAGTGTCACTACACACTATAACCAACTACTTACGGATGGATCAACTGGAAAGAGAAAACATCTTACAAGTGTGCAAGTTGCGGGGGTAATCAAGCAAGGATACGAAACGTTGAGCATTCAAGCCAAAGAGGGACTGGATGGATGGGAAAGATATAGAGAAGCGGATGAGAAGACATTCTTGAAGAAGATGGCTAGGACTGCTGTGGCAGATGTCAAAGTTCTTGTTAGTGAAATTTAATCTTGAGGGAAGATACCACGGATTGTATATTAATTCGACGATTTACCTTGTGTATACCCATGTACTTTTAATTCTAAAAACCTTAGCAGAACGATACCTTGAATTAAAGTTTCTGACCACCCAAACTTAGACCTGCCCCATAACAGGTGTGCGTATGCATATGTATAGCATGCGAAGTACCGTAGCTGACTGCATCTTTCCATGATCCTTCTAAACGCCCAATGCCGTGGTGGATAGGATGAAGAGGTCAAACCAATCCACAATTTATGGCACAGCGCTAAACGAGGGGGTACTTCAAACCAATGAGGATTGATATTGTGGTCCAAAGATGGAAACTTGATGAATTGATTGGTCA
Organism: Botrytis medusae; assembly: GCA_019395255.1. Lineage (NCBI taxonomy): Eukaryota > Fungi > Ascomycota > Leotiomycetes > Helotiales > Sclerotiniaceae > Botrytis > Botrytis medusae. The sequence goes on along the minus strand of JAHXJL010000030.1, from coordinate 109,160 downwards.
GTTTGATTTTGAGGGCTCCTTGCATCGGTACTCGTATTGATGGTAAATATAAATATCCGACGTCTGTTATTACCTACCGGAACGTACACTATAACTGTATTCTACTCAGATGTGTAACCATGAAGTGGTTGGGTATTGCTGGGCTTAACTATCGGTGGGGTTTCATGCAATAATGTTTTAGCGTCCCCAGGCTGAAAATGAAGGGTCACGAGTTCTGGGAGATTTGATTTGTCGCTTTCGACAACCATTCGTTCTATCTTTTGGTCTTCACTGGATATCATTGCATCCTTTGAGGCTTCGAGGACTCAGCTGAATGTATTCATCATAGTCATTGTACGAAGAGGTTTGAGGATACGAAAGAAAGAGGCCTTTGCTGTGGTCTGTCTTAGGATACTCTTTTGATGATGTCTCTGATTTCCTTTGGACTTCAGGTTAATGTGGTCAATGGGTGGCCGAGTTTCTGGTTTGCAGAGTCGTGATTTCACACGATAAATGACAAATGACAAATGACAAATATCGAATAACAGCAAGAGAATTCGAGCAACAATACCATGAGTATCTGTACTGATATTACTGGCATAGTATGTCACAAATGGAGAAGGAACTTTCATGTCGTCCGAGGTGTGACTTTTTAACAAGGAAAAATGGCTTCGAAGTTTGCACTGCTTTTCATCATTCTTGTTCACCATCGCATAGACAACTTCATTCTATTAAGGTATATGATCAAGATTCATCATTTTGGAACTCAAGGATATCTATACGTTGCAAATCATTAACACCAGTATCAATCTTCATCTGCAATAACGAAATCGAAGCTTTACGAGCAAAGAAGGAGATCTAGGCAGTCAATAAATACCAATCCTTTGGAAGTATTGCCAGAACTGGAACAAACATCTCACCAAAATTATATTGACAAGAGTTATTTTGGAGGTCATTAGTTTTACCTAATTTCTTCTTCCAAATCTTCACTACTGCATCAGTCATACAGTGAACTCTCAATCTACTGGTCATTAGACGTTTGACGAGGAAAGGCGCCTAATTCACCCCAGTCAAACTCCCTCATTTACGATCACGCTTCTACCAAGGAAAACACAATCACGGAGAACGAACCAGATATCAGACATCGCTCTTAGAGATCTCCAGCGGGTCAACGAATGATCATAACAACTAATCTAATTGTGAATCCGAAACAAAGCATTACTTGCCATTATTCTTTGTTTCATCTTCTTGATTCTCAAAATAGTTTCTTTGGTTGATACTCGTGGTACTCGTGAGTTGTATGTTTCCTTTGTACGTTCTTGTATTAAGTATACGTCCTCGCCAAATTGCTCATTCTTCCTCTCCTTTCTTTTCCCCCTTTGTCCACGTCAAGAATTATTCACTTTACATCTTTCTTTTTCTCTATTGTCATTACAACAATATAATTAATTTCTCGCTTCAGACTTCTTCGGAAATCAACAATAGAAACAATAGAGCAAGGTTCTCTATTGTGACTCCTTAATACACTCATTAATTATTCACAATATTATTCTTCACCACGACCTTAAGATTCCGTAGTCAAGTCGACTTTAGTACTTCGTACAAAACATTCAATCCCTTCCAAGACTTTGGGTTTCCTTTTAATACCTGGAACTTTGCTTTCACTCAAAAATCAACTCAACCATCAGCCTGCATAGATTGCATAGACTACACTGCATCACTGCAAACTCCCAATACGAACTTTTACCCTGGAGGTAATCCGATACAAAATAGATTGCTAAGATGGATGCTTTTAAAGGCTACATAGCTTCTCAGAAGATCCAACATTCTCACGCCCCCTCCAACGATCCTTCCATCAACAGCGGCCACGAGATGCATCCTTACGGTTTACATCGAAATATCAACGCCGCACCTGCTGATGACTACTATACACCATACCTCGGTCTTCGAGCACGCTTATCACAAACATGGATCAACAGATGGACAGTTCTCTTACTACTTATCATCGTTCGACTCCTTATTTCTTTGGCCGGTATCAAAGGAGATGTCGCATCAGCTAAAACCGAGGCATTATCAGCATGTAGTAGTGTTGAGAATGTCGGAAGTGCTATGGCTTCTATGCCTCACTATCTTTCTCAAGGTGTTAACAGTATGGCCGCTGCTGGTATTACAAAGGCTGTTAATGGTATGATGCAAATGCTTTACATGAGTCTCACTGGTGTCGAAGAAATTGTTCTCTTCGTCATACATATGATGACCTCAACATACATGTGTCTCATCACCTTGGCTATCACCGGTAGTCTTCAAGTCGCTATACAAATGATCGAAGATGTTGGTGCTTTCATGAACAAGTCTATCGATACCATCACTGGCGACATGTCATCTGGACTCAAATCATTCGAAGATGACCTCAATGGCTTCTTGTCAAAGATCAATATCGGTGGTATCTTTGGAAGCAGTACTTCACCGCCAACAATTGACTTGAGTAGTGAGATAAACAAACTCAATTCCATTCAAATTGATCCCACAACTATGGATGCCGATCTCACTAAACTCAACGCATCCCTTCCAACATTCGAGCAAGTCCAAAACTTCACCGATAACATCATCAAACTTCCATTCGAGGAGGTTAAGAAACTCGTGAATGAATCAATGATCTCTTACAAGTTTGATGATTCAGTCTTTCCAGTTCCTCAAAAGAAATCCCTGACATTTTGCTCCAACAACACCGCCATCCAGGACTTCTTCGTCGGTCTCGTCAAAACCCTCGATACCGCCAAGAAAATTATTCTTATCGTTCTCATCATCGCTGCAGTTCTCGCATGTATTCCCATGGCTTGCCGCGAAATCTGGGGTTGGCGCATTATGCAAATACAGGCCGCCTTGCTGAAAGGTCGAAGCTATACTAATGAGATGGATATTCTCTATCAGGCTCATCGTCCCTATACTTCACATCTCGGTCTCAAACTATCAAGGAGGTTCAAGAGTCAAAAGAATCAAATATTGACAAGATGGTTCGTCGCATATGCTACATCTATCCCAGCACTTTTTGTTTTAGCTCTCGGGTTGGCGGGTCTTTTTACTTGTCTCTGTCAATATCTCATCTTAAGGGCCCTTGAAAAAGAAATCCCAGCGCTCGCAGCAGAAGTTGGAGACTTTGCAGAACATGTCGTCAAAGCTTTGAATAACGCATCCGAATCTTGGGCTTTAGGGGCCAATTCCGTCATCAATAATACGAACACGGAAATCAATGACAATGTTTTTGGATGGGTTAATACGACAACGGGAGCTATCAACGAGACCTTGAATGTCTTCACTGATGAGATGACCAAAGCTCTCAATGTAACATTTGTGGGTACTATCCTCTACAAACCTATCATGGGTGTCTTTGAATGTTTGGTTGGACTCAAAATCGCGGGCATCGAAAAGGGTCTTACATGGGTTAGTGATAACGCTCATGTAGAATTTCCTGAGTTCCAACCAGACATTTTTTCACTCGGCGCAGCTGCCTCTCTCTCGAACACAACCGCAGACGATAATTTCCTCGCCAACCCTGCTACAAGCACCACGGATGAAATTACAAACGCAGTAGTGAAGGTAGGAAAGAAATTAGAAGCGGTTATTAGACAAGAAGCTCTTATTTCTACTGCACTCATTGTTGTCTATTTCATCATTGTTCTCATTGGGTTAGTCCATGTGATAATCGGCATGTGTGGAAGAGATAAATCGCGCGGCGAAGGTGGCTCAGCACCAACCCCTCTTTACCGCAATACCGATGTCGAAGCTCCTAATCAACACCTGCCAGAGATCTCACGGGAGAAATTCGGTACCAGTGGAAACAATGGTTGGCATCAAGAACATATGAGAGCAGGTGGGGATCCAATAACGCGAATGCCGTTTTGAGGAGGCGATGGTGCTTCAGATGATCTTCCATATAATGGTGCGCCGGCGCCAACATATGAAGCATCAATTGCACCGACAGAGCGATTGGGAGTGGTTCCTGCAGGAAGAGTTAATACCAATAGAGGACCATGGGTTAGAGATGAGAAGTCTCGAGAGCTATGGGAAGCAGATGACATGCAGATGAGAGCTACTAGTAGTTACGGACATTTGGAAGGGGAAGATGAGAAATCATCAGGATGGGGAATGCCGCCAAGAAGAATTTGAAAGCTGGGTCTTTTGAAAAGAAAACGACTTTATGATAGATATGATTATTACATACATAGGCATAGCATATGGATAAATGGATACACACTAGAGCAAGGCCTTGGCGGATTGATGAGTTTAGAGATTTGTATAGAGTAATTTTAATTTCGCCTGAAATCAACACATCCACGCATCTCTGCTGAGAAACGATCCATTGAATCAATTAATCTGTGATGCTTAATGTCTGAGGAAAGCTGACAACTGATCGGGTACGGTACATGTTATTCCAATCACCCCGCCTTTTCGATTTATTGACTTTCAGCTGTTGAGAAATACATTGTGCCCTAGATAGGATTGCTAATATCAAGCAGACTTCTGCACATAATATCTATCATTAACACAATTAATATAGGTAACAGTTTGAACTACCTATTACCATTAACTCATAGGGGTGTTTGAATTACCTCACACATTAACAATAGTCTATAAATCGATATCCATATTTGTAGAGATTTATATATGTATTTCAATCTAACGACTTGAGTTCACCTATTGATGTGAGAGCATCGAATTGATAGATATAAATTGACTATACATCCATCTTGAATCGATTATCAGTTCGCAACCTTGGTCCTAAAAAAAATTATATATGAATTGCCTGTGGCAGAACTAAAAAAAAAGCTAATGGAGTGAGTGGGCTTTCTCCCCTGCTCGAAGTTACGTTCCATGAGCTCTTGGTCGATCGGTACAAAGATGATTGAGTTTTCCAATTCTTGTTTATTGCTCTTCACCTATGATGAGCGCAGGAATGTTTGAAATTGCAATAATTGTAACTCTAATCAAGTAGTCTAGTTGACAAGTGAAAAGGGATAGGATAATCGACTCGAATATGAATGAAATAAAATGAAATGGTATCTAAGTGTAATCTATATAGAGTATGAATATTGGAGGACAATATGCATATACCGCAGCAAATGCTCTGAGACTCCTATGTTGCTATCACCCTGTCTTTTTAACTCCCTAAAAGGTAGAAACAAATGAAAGTCTTTCTTCGCCTCCCGAAAGGAAGATCATGAACCACAAGAAAAAGGAAAGACATTATTCTCATTAAGCCCCTTCATCAACCCATCAGCCCATCAGCCCATTCACCCATTTACCCTCTCACTGCCTCGCAAACATCTTCCCATCCTCCATTTCAATATCACTTCCAACGCTCACCCTCTTCAAAGGTTCCAATCCCTGGTTCTTACTCCTAAACTTGAAGTTTGCTTCCGCCCACGCACCTTTCATTGCAATTCCAGGATGCAATAGCGTGAGTCCTATAGTCGCAGCAGAAATCATCACACCTTCCAAAATCATGAATTCCACCTCATGACCAACGAAAAGAGGGCCGTTGAAGCCACCCGATAATTCTACACATCTGTAGATGGAACGAATAAGGATTGTAATTGTCGCAAGGCAAAGCGCGCCGAGGAAAGAATTAAAGAGGGTGGAAGAAAGAAGATCGATATAGCGAGAATTCCAAGTTCCTTTTGCGCGTCGAACTCTCCATGCGAAATCGGTACAGAGGATAATGAAGAGGATGAGAGAAAAGACTTGGAAAGCGAGACCTGCTAACATGATATTTTTGCCCAAATCGCTTTGGTCCTGTGTATCGGCAAGTGAAGCGATGGCACCACCAACGGCTTGGAGCACGAGAGAGATAACATCACAGGTACAGAAGATTATGGTATATGTTCCTGGTCTGAAGCGAGATATTTCTTGGCCGTAAACGATGACGATTCGAGATAGACAAAGGTATATTCCTGCAGTGAGGAAAGCAGGGGCGATGGTGAGACAGATGAGGTACATCAGGAAGTAATCGTTATCGAAAGGAGAGTTATGAATAAGAATTCTGGCAACATAACCGATGACTTCGAGGATCTAATGGGCGAGAAAGTTAGTCTGATAATCTTAAATTTCGTTTGCAGTTATATCCATTTTCGATGAAACTATTGAGAAGACATTGATAAGTGTAGAACATACCAATCCAAGAATGATAGCAATCATATAACCCCAAGTTTTGAACTTGATCCCTAGACCCAATTGTGCAATACAGAGTAACCCGAATAAACCGGCGTATATGGCATTTCCAACTACGGTTGGTCGATACTCGAAACTTGACAAGGAAAGATCACAAGTGTCCAGTGTACATAAATGTGGATTCATGAGTAAAGTTGCATTGCCGTAGCCAGTATCATTTCCAAACTTATGAGTTAGATTTGACATTTTGATATCGTTTATGAAGTGAGGGCTAAAGAAGAGATGGTAGCAATAGAAATCACTTCGAACTAAAGAAACAACGAGAATGTAAAGGGATGAGAATGGTTTGAAAGATGATTGAAGCTTGCCATTTTGAACTTGAGAGGCTCCCAGATGCCTTTAATATCTCCAACATCAGGCAGTGCAATTTTGTAAAGATTATAAATGTCGGCATTACGGACCATTTTAGTTGCGAGGCATACGACAGCAACACGGTCATGCCAATGATACCGACGAAAAAAAATTATGTCAGCAGTGATGTAAGCAAATTGATAACTGTGATTGGTTCCATCGTAGAGTTGAATGAAGACTATTCGACTTGGCCCTCCAAGATCCAATTTTTAAGGTTAAATCTTTCATGAAGAGATGGGATTGCATCATGTCACCAAATATAAATAGATCGTATATATTATCGGTAAGCATTATTTGTCTTAGTGCAAGGCTGATTTGATGAAGTAGAAGGAAGATTCAAAAAGATATAAAACGCCATGGGAACGGGCATGAAATTGAAACAGAATTGGGATTATCATTGCCATCCTTCCCTGAAGGCTTTTCAAGCCTCATCTGAAGTTTGAAAAGACTAGGGGCACTTAAATTTAGAATGGAAGTGTCTTCTTTGAAGATTAGAAGCACTTGCTTTTTGTTTGCAATTTGGCTCGGCCTTATCATTGACAAGCCACTCGTAACTGGACCCAACTCTGGGCATTACGTCAAAAGGATCAAAACACTTTTCCAACCACAATTCAATTTCATATCAAATACAGCAGACATTCAACGGACTGAGAAGTTCCAATTCGAACATCTCTCCTGTCTCTTCGTCAAATAAAACCGAATGTTGAAACTGGGAGAATCGACCGTGCTTTCTCATGCCATGGAAATTGATTCATACATGCACCTACATTAACGGTTGGTTATCTCCTCACCTCTTGTGTGATCCATCTGAAATGGACTGCGGGAGACCAAGCAAGATATCAATTGGCCTCAGACTTGGAATGGTATGAATAACAAAACCTGAGAGAAAGATAATACAGTGCACATCAAATCGAGTTTAATTTGAGGTGTGATAGGTCGCAAGAGATAGGTGAAAGAGAGGTGAATCGGTGAATCGATCATTGTCAAATGTATCAGTATACAATTTGGGCTAGCTGAGACGATGATTGTTATCGACTCGACCCGTGGTGAAAAGTTTTCCAGTAGGGACGATAGGACTGGGACCTGGTAACACAATGAACTACCAACACTTTGGTCTGCCACCTCGAGGGAGCACTATCTAATGAATTGGGATATCGTCAGCTCCCATCAATTAGAAGCTAGGTCCCGACAAGCTTTTACCACCAATCACAATCCTCCAATGGCTTTTGGTTGAGGTACAGAGCTGGGAAGAGAAGTATCGTGCAGTGTGATATGTCAAAAAGAGAAAAGAGAAGGTAGGACGATATATATTATTCTTGTTGCCATCAAACTCGTACACAATGGAATGCAACATAATGTAAAGTAATATGGAGGAGGTTTCTATTCAACAATAATCTCAATTTAAAGACTGTACTTGTACTGTACCTGGCTTCATGCAGCTTCATATAACTTCATATAGCTTCATCTTCAGACACTGTATAGGAATAACGTGGCAAGCTTGAACATTCTCGAGGCAATCAAAAACGGGTTCAAAGCATTGAAGCATTGAAGCATTCGAGCATTCGAGCATTCACCGACTTCACCGACTTTCCCAATGCATCATTTAATGCAACATGGTCATGAAGAAAGGGTTAAAGCTTATCGCACGTGATGACAATTAACGGTTACTAACGAATGAAAATCTAGTGGTCCGATTTCGCTCTTCACTGTGAAAGCTGGAAAATCTTTTATGCACCAAATATGTATCTGCATAACCCCACACACCTCCCAATTCACCAACAAAAAAAGAAAAAGAAGAGCGTCAGAGTCAGAGTCATACCTCATTCGAAAGATTTTCCTTGGAAAGCATAAATACCTTCTGTACATGAGAATTTTTCTTTCTTCTCTCTCTTGTTTGAATCAATTCACTCTACTATCATATCAATTGAACATTATCAACTTTGTTTTTTCATCTACACATAATTCTTCTATTGTCTAACCATATTCTATCCATCTTGAGAAGAAGAAGAAGAATTCAATTCCTTTGAAAGAATCAACCACAAGCACATTGCCAGAGTTTTTCTCTTTCCTCCCCAACCTCACTCAACAACACCAACAAATAATTCCTCAATAACTTCACAATGTGTCCTTCCTGTGAGCCAGAGCAGGCTTTAGAAACTATCGCCGCTCATGCTAATGGCAATGGCACTACTTCCAATGGATCCAACGGTGGTGCGCATAATCCTCAATCTGCAATGTCCACAACAATGCTAACTCATCAATTCTAGCTCACCCAGGATACACAGCCATTGAGACCAAGAAGAACCCACATCCAGCAAAGAGAGATAACCCATATCAACCAGTCGGCGATTTCCTCAGCAATATCTCAAGTTTCAAGATTATCGAAAGTACTTTGAGAGAAGGTGAACAATTCGCCAACGCTTTCTTTGATACCGAAAAGAAAATTGAGATTGCCAAGGCTTTGGATGATTTCGGTGTAGACTACGTGAGTCAACTGTCATTCATAGAGTTCTATCAAGTATATTTTTCTAATACAAAGTTTGCAGATCGAATTGACTTCACCAGCTGCTTCAGAACAATCGAGAGCTGATTGTGAAGCTATCTGCAAGTTGGGATTGAAGGCTAAGGTTCGTACCAGTCTCTCTCCACACGCTGAAATTCATACTAATTCTCATAGATTCTTACTCACATCAGATGTCATATGGATGATGCAAGAATCGCAGTACAAACTGGTGTTGATGGAGTGTAAGTTCGATTGTTCCCTCGCAGAATTGTCACCTCTAACATGTCTCAGTGATGTCGTTATCGGTACCTCATCTTATCTCATGGAACATTCCCACGGAAAGGACATGACCTACATCAAGAACACCGCAATTGAAGTTATCGAATTCGTCAAGTCACACGGCATCGAAATCAGATTCTCCTCCGAAGATTCTTTCCGATCAAATCTCGTCGATCTCCTCTCAATTTACTCCACTGTTGACAAGATCGGTGTTAACCGTGTTGGTATTGCTGATACCGTTGGATGCGCTTCACCAAGACAAGTTTACGATTTGATCAGAACCCTTCGTGGTGTCGTTAGCTGTGATATCGAAACACATTTCCACAATGATACTGGTTGCGCTATCGCAAACGCATACTGCGCTTTGGAGGCTGGTGCTACCCACATCGATACCTCTGTTTTGGGTATTGGTGAGAGAAACGGTATCACCCCTCTTGGTGGATTGATGGCTCGTATGATTGTCGCAGATCGTGAATACGTCATGGGCAAGTACAAGCTTCACAAGCTCAAGGACATTGAAGACTTGGTTGCACAAGCTGTTGAGGTTAACATCCCTTTCAACAACTACATCACTGGTTTCAGTGCTTTCACCCACAAGGCTGGTATCCATGCCAAGGCTATCCTCAACAACCCATCTACCTACGAAATCATCAACCCTGCCGATTTCGGTATGACCAGATACGTTCACTTCGCATCTAGACTTACTGGATGGAACGCTATTAAGTCTCGTGCCAACCAATTGAACATCGAGATGTCCGATGAGCAATACAAAGAGTGTACCGCTAAGATCAAGGCTCTTGCCGATATCCGATCCATCGCAGTTGATGATGCCGATTCGATCATCCGTGCTTTCCACAGACAAACCAAGACTGGTAAGGCTGTTGAGCTCTTGCCAAACATGACTGAAGAGGAGAAGATTTTGTTGGCCAAGAAGGAAGCTGAGATTGCTGGTGTTCCTGAGAAGCGCAAGTTGGATGAGGTTTCTGAGAGTCAAGCTAAGAAGGCTAGAAATGACGTTTCCGCGTAAATGGAGAGAGGATGAGATAACATCTAATTTGAACCGCATCTAGTCTGTTAGGGGGTAGCTGAATTCTCCCCAGACAAGGTGGATCTAAAGGAAAGTAGTTGAAATCTTCCTAGATCTTAGTTCAAAGATGATTGAAATCTCCCTCATGGATACTTCATTTATCGAAACAAAATGGCGGGCTGAAAAGTTGCTTGTGCTATTTGATATTTCTTTCCTTTTTAAGTTGATGATTTGGACGGCCTTTGAAAAGATTTCGCGGGATACACAATTTTTTGCGAGCTTTGCTTTGGGTTGAATGGATGTTCATTTGTAGTATTACATCATACAGTTGGTATGAATTGAGGAAGACACGTGTTGCCTTCTTCGATAGTTGGCGAGAATACAATACTATGAAATTACATAAATCTTTATGCGCTTTTGAATGACATGGCATGACATGGTGATTGTTTCTATGTGGTATGATGTGAAGTACGAAGTCAAGTAATAAATAGCTGAAAGATCAAATCTTGAGATGATCTTCATGTTGCGTGTTCGATGGCCTAGAAACCATTTCCGACGTGTTTACTCATGTATCAAAACTTATCATCGACTCTATCAGTCACGAAGCATTTCATCGAAAGATTAATCCATTCATTCATTAGTTTCATTGAATAGCCACCATAAAATACCGACTAATCTATTTTATTATATCACAGCAAACTTTCATATCCGAAGCGTCCAATTCTTCCAATCCTGCAAATTATTCTTCTTATTTGGCATAAACCCTCCAGTCTTCACAAGACAGCAACGACACCCAAAACTGCACCCATCAATCCTCCCACCATCTGAACACCCATAGTAGGTGCTGCGTTTGTTGTAACCGAAGCGGGCGAACTTGCAGATGAAGAAGCAGATCTGGTTGCCGAGCTTGACGCTGAAGAAACAGCTGCGCTGGCTGAGCTGGATGCCGAGGAAATAACTGAACTGATTGAGCTCGATGCCGAAGAAATAGCTGAACTGATCGCTCCTCCGGGATTCGATGATGTCAATGCAGTGCCAGTCGCGCTTCCCGATACACTACTTGCAGTAGACGTTAAGCTGGTGCCGGTGAGAATGATAATGCTACCACCTGGATTGCTAGAGCTCAATGCACTTCCTGTAGCGCTTACATCTCCAGTTGTCGAACTCGCAAGACCTCCGGGATTCTCAGATGTAATGGCTTGGGTTGTAACACTTCCAGTGACAGCGGTAGCACTAAATGCCGAGCAAAGAGCAAAGCCCACGCTAGCAGCAGAAGCGAGATCGGCGGAACCACAGGCAGAGATGAGACAGGGTGTTGCGGCTGTTTGGATTGCGGCTTGCGCGGTGCCGCACTGGCAAGCTTGATCGTTGGCTCCGCAGCCGGCGACCGAAATGGCGCTTTGGAGGCATGGGACCTGGAGTGGGTGGGTTAGTGGGAAGAGAAGTGAATTGAGAGAGCCGGAGGTGAAAAATGTAGAGGGGGTGGGAGCGAAAAGAGGAGGAGAGAGGAGAAAATATATGGAGAGCGTAGAGTGTGGATGGAGAGGGGGAGGAGTAGTAAGTGCAACTTACAGCGCAAGCTGGTTCAGCACCGAAATTCTGTGCCGATACAGCGATAAAGGTACTGGCGATTGAGAAAGCGGCTGAGAACTTCATTTTGAAGATGATCTTATTGTACTGAAATTAAGATGATTCTTTTAGTTATTTTGTGATGGACTTTTTTGTTTGGGACAACCTTTCAATCAATTGATCTCAAAGAATGTAGCTTTTGTGTTAACTCGTAAGTCAATCACTTGATCAAAATAACAGTGAATGAGAATATATATTGAAAAGCGTGAACGACAAATCAAGGAATTATCACAAAGACAGAAATGAAATTTCAACAAAACAATAGCAACAGGGACCTTTTTAACTCTCTCCAAAAACACCAAAGCTACCCTAGCACGCCTAGCTGCGGGGAAATATTATTACCAGGGAAGCACTTACCGTTCCATCATAATGCAGGTTTTATATATAGATTGACGATGTTCTTGTATGGAATAGGAAGCTCGAATTGAGTTTGGTGGTTGAAGGTCCGGCTATTGTTCCTACCTTTGAGGGGTTTTATCTGATAGGTTAGGATTACTTGGAAGGACTGTGCGATTGGAAGCCGTCGCATAACTAATGGTCAATTTGGAATAGTTACAAAAAGCCCCAAGAGTTTGATATTCCCTTGAATGGGAAAATGAAGATGGATTGATTTGATGCTATTGAAATTTACATGGCACGAGGAAGGTACGAAGTCTTAACTTTGATATGGATTTTGATATCTTGGCAATATTTCCCGGATAATCCAAACACCCATGTACCAGCGGCATTCATCGATACACAGATGCCCCGCCACAGGAATCCCCACCCAGCGACGGTAAGTCGGTATTGTGATGTGGGATCCCATCACGATCATCATAATCCCTCCAGTAACCTTATCAATCACGCGTTTGCTTCATCTATTTCCCGCACTACGGACCCCTTTTCCCTTTCAACCTTCCTCTCTTGAAATGGCTCCTTTGTAAAAGGAAGAAAAATCTTGAAACATAAGAGATGCACCTCCTAAAGATGGTAATTCTGGCCAGCTATCTTGGCGGAGTCTGTGATTCACACGTGGCGTGGTTAGGTATGCACCCAGCCATCTTTTTGGTGTTGGCACACTTACGCCATCGTATTGCTATCGAAAGATGGTGAAAGAAGACGGTGGAATGGTCGCAATTGAAGAATGTTTTTATTCGTCGTTTCTGCAATTCGAATGATGAAGGGTTGAGAATGATTATACATCCTACCTGTAGACACAAATCACTTTCCCAAATGGTTTGAATTCACGAGCAGCTATTTGAGAGTGCAAGAAAGCGTGGAACAACGAGGCGATTTGGATACATATGAATGCGACAAGTTGTTGTGTGATTTGGAGATTGCGATATCGATTGGGTTCAATGCTAAATGGAACCGAATAATTTCAATCTCCCAGTATTTCTAGTGGTAAATTTTCAATTCAGACTGTTGAATGCAATTCAAGAAAAGACCCGTCTAGAACACACCACCGCCATGAGGTGGACAGTAGTGTGGTTGATAATCTGTCCACCCTATCTACACAAATTAATGGAACCGATATATCACCGCTTTCTACCAACTCTATTTTCGCACCTTGGGAATCGAGTAGTATTCATCTCAAGTAATGTCAGTCAGTACTGCCCTGCATCATCATGTGATATTGCTAGAGGGCACAGTCTCTCTCAAACCAGTCTGCCCTTTTGACGTCGTAAGCAGATGTTGTCGGTGACTTCTACCCAGCTTCATTCTGTCCTGGTATCCATCCGAGTCTCTGTCTCTGTCTCTTGCTTTTTGAAACATCACTGCTTTCTTCCTCGATAACAAATCTATCATCCTTCCCGTTCTGAAGCTCGACCAAGCGTTCTTCTAATTCCTCTTCGCCCATGAACTCATCCCCATCAAGCTCAATAGAAGTAATAGGAATATCTGGATCCATAAACATCCCTCCCAATTTCATGGAATCTTCTTTTCCTGAACCGATATTCATTCCTGGCGAACAAGTCTCCCCATCAGTCTTAATAGAAGGAATAGAAACATCCGGATCAGCTGCTTCTGCACCCACTTCCAACTCCACATCACTCTCCTTTCTTACACTCCTCCTCACTCTCGACCAACAAAACTCCCCAGATTTCTTCCCTTTAACATGTAAGCACCCTCCCCCTTCCTCTGGCGGTACGAATATCTGCTTTCCACTCGACATCGACAACAACATTCGCACTGTTCACATTCCACACACTGTCCACTCGGACACACCCTCCGCCGATACCAAGGCCCCCTATACCTCCCTGGAAATCTCATTGTTTCCGCAAATCTAGAGCCATATTCTCGTCTCATATCTTCGTAAGCACCAAGATGTATGTATTAGCTACGATGTTCGCTTCAGGGTTCGTATCAAAGAATGTATGGAATTTACATACTTTCGTGCCACGAGGCTTTATCGGTAATATATGTTAAAAATAGCCCGTATAGAGGAGCATCGGGGTATTCTCTCACAAGATGAGATTGTCTGGAATTCCACATCTTGTTATATTGCTGCGTTGCTATTCTTTTGCTTTGAGAGTCCAGGGCCCAGTGAGGAAGCTAGTTGTATTGCGGATGGTAGTGAGGTTTTAGAGATTCACCTTGTGCGGGTTTGTATTTGAGTTTCATGGCCATAACGTATGATGATTGATTTGTTTTAAGGGCTGGCAATCCTCGTTGTTGTTGTTGTTGTTGTTGTTTCTGAATAGCAGGAAAAAAGTAGAGAGATTTGTTGAATCGATCTGCGCTAAAGTCTTGATATCTCAAGGAGAAGATTGAAAGTCAGAAATAGTGAATGAGGATAGCTTTTTTATCTTCCAATTTTCAGATATTGATCTGATGCTGTAAGAGGGGATGGGTGGATCTCCTAAGGTCGAGTTTCTAATTTCAATTCACTTGGTTCACCTGCCCACACATCTCCCCCCCCGATACAGGATAAATGTCTTCAATGGGCTTCCGAGCTCCAAATGACCTGTCTACAAAGGCCCAGAGAAATTATGGCCGAGATTCAATATTCGCGACATACCAACTATTTTCTCAAAGTCATGTCATTCTGGGCTCCACGTTCCTTTAGTAAACTTAACCGCGATCACTGCCACAAGCTGATTTTCAACAGTATTTTTCAGTGAGAATATTCGTGAACTAGTACCTCTTCTCACATTTGTTGTCGATCTAGATACATTTTTAGTCGGCCAAAAGATTAGTGACGTGTATTCCCTAATCTATGGCCTGCCATGCGTTTCTTTGACCATCTATACAATAGACCTTATGGAAATCAGACAAATAATTAAAAAATCCTGCAGACGAAGGAATAATATTGGTGATGGATCTATGTAAACTAATGAACTGATAAACTTCCTAAAATGCTTATCTATGACAGCGAGATTACCACTTTCCTAGCAGAAACACCTTTTCTCTGTATTTCCAGTCCCTTTTCTACAGATTCCAAACCGTTTCCAACAACCATAGCCTCAGGAGCGGCGACAAAATCACCTTTCTCCAACGCTTCCGAAAGAAAATCCTCGAAAATTGCCTTGCTTACGCTATTCATTGCTATAGTTGAGCCTTCAACGAATTCGTTATCAATTCCTCTGACCATCTTCTTAATTTGGTTGGAAATCATCCAAGGAACGAATGTACATACAACTTTGGGAAGTATGAATCGTTTTGGTGGTGGAAATGGTACGGGGTAAGTAGCCATGGAAAGAAACTTCCTCCCTTTACATTTATTGAGGACATCCATGCATGCATCAGCGGCTCCTTGTCCTATTGACATCGCACCGGCGGTAGTTTTGCCTTTGAATGCATTTATAAGATCAGGGATGGCAGTTTTGCTATTGTAATCAAAGACTCGACTTGCACCAAGTTTCTTTAAAAGATCGAAGTTGTTGGGAGATGAGGTAGAGAAGACTTCGTAACCAGCTGCAACGGCCAATCTGAGGTGTATTATTAACATGAGATCATTAAGGGAATAGAAGGGGGCAACGAATGCAGAATAGAGACTTACTGTATAGCGTTAACGCCAACACTGGTTGAACCACCCCAGATAAGTACAGTCTCCCCCGTTGATTTGGGGGACAACGATGGCAATTTTAGCGCCAACTGGTTCTCTTGGAAAAGTCCGGTAGCTGCGGTAGAAAGTCCTAAAGGCATCACACAAGCTTGCTCATAAGATAGTGTATGAGGAATGTGCGAAGTCATATTATCCAAAAGGATGGTATAAAGTTGAAAACCACTTTGCGTGGGGACATTGGATGATTCCGTGAGACCCATTGCCATACCTGCCACACGATCTCCAACCTTAAACCGTGTAACTTCGGGGCCAATTTCAACCACTTCTCCCGAAACATCATATCCAAGAATGCATGGATATTTCGCCCACGGAAACATAAAACTGCCTATATCTTGCTTAATCCAATCTACCGGATTCACGGCAATAGCTCCATTCTTTACAACAATTTCATTCTTCAAAGGTACAGTATAAGGCGCAGATTTAACCTCGAGCTTGCCAGACTGATCCAACCATAATGCGGAATTTGAGGGGGGAGTTTTCGAGGGAGACATGCTAGTGGGATGTCTGAGCGAGGAGAGGACTTGAAGTTTCCTGATGCGATAGATGTCGATTTTGACGGAGATGATCCGTACGAATCTGCGAGTAAGTACCTATTATCAAGAGCTGACTGAGATGAGAAAGAAATGTGCTAGGAAATGATTGCTCATCCTCAAAATGAGCATACAATGAAAGATACTTATACCCAATTCTTCCCGTTGCTGCGGACTTCGAACATTCAACATGAGTGGAGAAGTCCAATTCATTTTGTCCGAATTCTTCATCCAAATCAAATCTTCTGAGCAAAATTCTTCAAACATGGTGACAGATAACGATATCGTTCTATCAAAATGCGAGATGAAGTTAGTATGTTCAATGTTAAGAAAGCGAACGCGAGATGCGAAGAACGTGTGGAGAGGACGTTTTTAGAATTTTAGTGGAACTGGATTGAGGGTTGAGAATTCTATAATTTGATTGGTCCAATGACGAAAGTAGCTTAAGGTGGAATGGTAAATGCGAATGAAGGTTAGCGTCCTGTGAGTTATCCGAAGCTTGCTAGGTATATGTTTATCTGTGTTTATCCGACTCCGAAGAATGCGCATGGGAGACTGGGGAAAACGTGAGAGAATCCACCTTCGACTTTAAGATCTTGCTGCACCTTGTCGAGCTTTCTTATATCTTGCGCAGATCTAAAATTTATCGAATACTATTAGAATACGATGTCGGTTATAGAATATCGTGATGGCTTGCCTGGTTGACCTAATATGACCCTTTACCCCTTTCATTCCCTGGTTACAATGCAATCCGTCCAAACAAAATACCACCTCGCAGAATATCCCTATCGTGAACAGCCCATGCTCCTTCTTCTATTTCCAGACCTCACACTTCACACTATCTCTTGGATCACGCATTAGAGTCTCTATCTTTCTGGGCTTTGCGTTTGATAAATCTTCAGTTAGTCTAGAGTTATGACGATCCCCTTTTCGATCTCCGGAAAATCTACCAACCGGAAGATAAGACCACATAAGAAATCACGTCGTGGATGTGGAAATTGTAAGTTGAGAAAAGTCAAGGTATATCCAAATTCCTATCCCATCTAAAGGAAACATATTTAACTGGTCGCCTGCAGTGTGATGAGGATAAACCAAAGTGTAAACGGTGTGCAGAATTCAATGTCCACTGCAATTATGACAACCAAACTTCGGTACTTCAACTACTTGAGAAGTCTTTTACCTTCGAGACTCTTCAGCGCAGACTTCCCTATTCATTAAACCAAACCATCCCAAACCTCATTAGTTCGCGGCTGAAAGCTCCCGGAAAGATCGATATATACGATTTGAGCGACCAAGAACATTTGGAGTTATTGAATAAGTTTCAAAGGAGAACTGTCTACTCTATAACAACGAGTAAGAATCTTCAAATATATCAAAATGAGTTCATCAAGCTATCGTGTCTGGTATGTTGTTGAAACATAAAATTTCCACTGATCTTCTGCTGACCCACTACAGCATCCATATCTGATGCACGCTTTACTCACATTTACGCTAATGCATGACCGACACATCTCTATTGAGCACAGCATAAGAATGTCTTCTCGCGAAGCTTTTCATTGGTGTCAAAGTGTATCATTATTCAGCAGAAAATTGGCATCCGGATCAATTGAATCTTCATCAGAACGCGATGCTTTATGGGCAACTTCCGTTCTTCTTGGTATAATTGCATTTTGCAATATTGAAGCAGCGAGTCCAGAAGAAGCTTGGCCTTTAAAACAAGCTTCATCTCTGGATCTGAATTGGTTAACGATGAGCTATGGGAAGTCTGAAATTTGGAAATTGGGTCTGGACCAAAATGCGAGCGCATTTAAGACATTGATGGCACCGTCTTATGAAACTTTATCACAATTCTCACACATTCGTCTTGAGACATTGCCCCAAGCTTTCGTCACGCTTCTGAATCTGTATCCCAGTTCCGAATCACATGATAACCCCTATCATCTTGCGGCATCTTTATTATCAGATATCATCGATGTTGATGATCCTATTGTTGTAATTCTGAAGTTTTGGACCTTTGTCAGCAGTATGCATTCGCAGTTCAAAAGGCTACTCTTACAAAAAGAACCCCGCGCTCTCTTGTTGCAAGCTTATTGGCTTGGAAAAGTTTGTCAATTTCCACATTGGTGGATTTGGAGGCGTGTATCACTGGAGTGTCAGGCTATCTGCATATATTTGGAGACTTTTCACAAACATGAATTGGATATTCAGACACTTCTAGTCTACCCAAAAATGGTTTCTGGGCTGACATCTTACTGAATTGTTCGTTGAGGTGGCTTCATTAATCTATTTTTAGAGATCCTGAGAGTCATCCTGACTATGTTTGTGACGCATAGATGTCGATGGTCATGTGCAATCACTTCTACTATTAATTAATATAATCCACTCACCACAATAACATCTCTTCAACTTCACCGTCATTTCCATCGCGACTGTCTCTTGTCTGTCTCCAACGAATTTTGCAATTTCCCTGTACACAATATTATTCTCATGACAGGGCACATCCAAAGTCACTTGATTTTGAATCCTGTTGTTCTTCTCAATTTACTTGCAGACTACCAAGAAAGACTTAATGGTATTTGGTGTCTAGGGGAAACTTGCTATCTCGGACCTTCTTTTGCCCACGATTCTGAGAGTATACATCAACGAATTACCTTTGATACGCATTTGATGTCAATAACTACCTAATAACGGCGAAAGACAGAACCATAAGGAGGCAAAGTATTCCAGAGCATTCTTATCGATCATCGAATTCTATTCCCCTCTAGCCATTTTCCTTCGATTCTGTTCAATTGCTCGTCGATAATTCAAAACAGTTTCACTTATCTTTATTTCCCCTATGCGCTTTTCAAGATGAAGGCCGTTATCTTTTATCTTCGCTAAGTGTAAGGAGGTCAAGGACAATTTCTTTCGGCAATACCTCCGTCGTTTTTTCTCGAGGCACCTTGTTCTCTTTCTGTCGTTTCATTATTTCTCTGACGTTTTTTACTTTTTCCTTTGTATCCTCTTTGTTCTCTTAACTTTTCACTCTATAAAGTCTTACCCCTCGACCAAAATTTACATAATCACCAACATCACGCCATCACACCTAAAGACGCCAAAGCTCACGCTGTCAACAAGAATATTCTGTGTTCACTTTCGATTCGAGATCTTAGCAAGCCGTATGCGCAACAATGTGTTCCAATACAGGCAAAGGTTCAAAGAGCTGCTACAACAAACTAGTCACTTATAACCCAGCCCTTGTTCTTCGACATGAAATTAATGGCTGGGTGTGTTGTTGTTGTGGCCTAGATAATGGTGGGGATTGTGTTTGGTGTGCGAGATGTACTCATTATACAGTCAATTGTGTTTCTTGCTTTTCTTATTAAGTAACCCTCCGTAATGGGTGCTTGAGATAGAGAATTCAGGAGTTACGATAACTGAGAGGTTTAGTGCAGGATCACTAAACCATAGTCTGTTTTATAGAATTCCCGTCTAAATCAATTTAATCAACTTTCAAAATATTTGTGAGTCCTAGAACGATATATACCAATTTTTCTCTTCATTTTGCCATGTGCCAATGCTCCACACTTTTTCCCACCCACTCTCGAGCTACTAGCATGAAACCCCCGCTATTCTGTACACAAACAAATAATCCGAGCCCAACATCTACCCATAATTCCTTACTAACCACCAACTTCAAGGTTAGAGCGAGCACTTGCATGGCTAGACCGAAGTGGAACCTAAAATTATGGCACGCCTTTTGAGGTCCGGACCGACGATTTGATTCTTTGACTTTAATATTGATTGTCTCCGCCCGATAACGAACGAACTGCATCTCTACTTCTTATATGTTTAGTCGAAAAAATATACCGAGAATTATACCGATTCGTTTCTTCGAGACATCATTCGAATCCAGCTACAGTCAGCTTTGCATATGTTCGAACTTGGTCGTTCAAGAATGAGCGAATCAAGATGACCGCCAAGTTTTCCATCACGTGTAAGTACTTGATTACCTTGTTCTTGTGTGACTTTCTGTACAATGTGTAGTGTACAATAACGTCAAGCCGATGACGATGATGCGGCGTAGTTTAATATCGGCGTTTTTGAACACGCAAATTAGATCTCACATTCTTCGATCGCCCGATAAGCCTTACCGCCACTTTTGATTCTTTTGAATTAGATCAAATAACATGGAATAATTGGAATGAATTCCCCACAACGGCGACAACGAACAAGCGAAGAAATGAGGGATCAAGTGGTGAGATGAAGTGACAGGTGACATAGACATCGTACGGTGAACCATTCTTAAACACAAATGGCAATTTTGCTGGGGTATGGAGAAAATATGTGGAGATCTTGGAGAAGTTGGAGAAATTGGTTGGGGTTCGGGCCTCCATGGGGTAGAGATAAAGACATGGATTTGATGTGACGATCCTCACCTCATTGAGTGATTTGACTTGAAGTAGTTTCGCAATCCGGTGAAGGATGCTTCCGCCCGCCACCTTCGAGATATGATCCCACACAAACGGAAACAGCGTCGTAGCGTCGCAGCGTCGCAGCGTTCTACATCGTACTGCACCGGATTTTTAGAGCACATGCTGATCATCCTGACAAATTATTATTTCTGTCAAAAACTTTTAGTGATCAGAAATCTACCTCCACATCCCCAGATTACATGTCCTAGTTTAAATCCTCATTACTCGAGAGACAATACGAGTCTTGGTCTCCGAGTTTTTGGAATGACATGTTGATCTTTTACCTGAAATTACAGCCAAGGCAGGCAATTTTTCTCGTGCTCACGTATGATCCTTGTATACACATGTATCTTGTACCGTGGAGTTGAGGTAAGCTTCTGGGGGCTGACGGGCGGGGCGCGCGCCAAATCTATGTGAAATCTCCCTAACTCAGTCTAGTCAATGTAACATGTTCCTTCATTGGTTCATTGTTTGCCGCTTTTCCACATTTCCTTGAAACTTACCTTGAAGTCCCAAGCCCGACAGACTGAATAACTAAGGTAGTTTTCAAAGTCTTCTGCTCGGTCGTCCCGACCCTGGCTTGATCATCTGTACAAGGTCCTCCAGCTGGCTGGTCAATTGGTCGACTGAACCATCTTTCTACCAAGTTCGAGCCTAGGATTACATGTCTGAGGTGCATTAACATATCCACGCGTATTTCTAGTGAATTTATTCTCTACAATAGTATGGGACAAGGGTGTAACCTAGGTGCAGGTAGCTATAATCTTGAGATGGAGGGGAAAGCTGGATGATCCCAAATCCAACGGGCATTGAGATTATAAGGCTTATGGATTCCACCGTTTCTTGGATTTTTCTTCTTCTTGCTTGTTTACTTTGCCCAGCTTTCTCCAAGTCTTCCTAATTGTCTTCTTCGTTATCATCTCACAAGATGGCTTCAACGAAGAATCAAGTTGATAATATCGATACTGTCGAGCACGCTCACCCATCTACTCATGTCGATTTGAATAAGAATATTACTGCCAAGTAAGTTGCAACTTGTCTACTGCTGAATTCCAATGAAAGTATATTTTTTACTAATGCCTTATCTATAGAATTCAAAACCCTTTGGCAGGATTATCAGAAGATTCCATAATTCGAGACGTGGGAGAATTTGCACAAGCCAACGACCTCAACCATATCCTCCCTTTGCTGGAGAAAGGTGCTTTGGTAGCATCCGATCCAGAGAACTTTGAGAATGTAGAGAGATTGGAAGAGGACGAAAAAGCTGCTTTAAGATATGAAGCGGCACATAGATGGAGTCACCCAAGGACACTTTACTTAACAATTATTACCTGTTCTATTGGTGCAGCTGTTCAAGGTTGGGATCAGACGGGTAGTAATGGAGCAAATCTTTCATTTCCACTAGAATTCGGTATTGGCCAAGGAGATAACCCAGATTCCCCAAACCACAATCGTGATAATTGGCTTGTTGGATTGGTTAACGCAGCTCCATATATTGGATCTGCTTTCTTGTGAGTTGAGATTGAATTTTGGTACTACAATTGATCATGACTGACGACCTATACAGTGGCTGTTGGATGAGTGATCCCTTCAATGCCTGGTTCGGACGTCGTGGTACCATTTTCATCGCAGCCATTATTTGTATATTCACTCCTATCGGAGGAGCTTTCGCCAAGTCTTGGGAAACTCTCTTCGCCAGTCGTATAATATTAGGACTTGGAATGGGTCTGAAGGGAAGTACAGTACCAATCTTTGCTGCGGAGAATAGTCCGGCTATGATTCGAGGAGCATTGGTTATGTCGTGGCAAATGTGGACTGCTTTTGGTATTTTCTTAGGATTTGTTGCAGTGAGTATTGATTGATTTTTTTACAAAGTGTTATTCGCTGACATCTTTCTAGAACTTGGTCGTCATTGATACAGGCAAGATCGCATGGAGACTTCAAATTGGATCTGCATTCATTCCAGCTCTACCCCTCGCAGCCTTAATCTATTTCTGCCCGGGTAAGTAAATTCAGGTCATAAATTCACTCAATTAGCTAATGGTTCACCTAGAATCTCCAAGATGGTTGATGAAACGAGGAGAATACCAAAAGGCCTACAAGTCCCTTTGCCGACTCCGAAAACACGATCTTTTTGCTGCTCGTGATCTTTACTTCATCGACTGCCAACTCAAAATCGAAGCAGCAATCGTCGGTGAAACTAACTACGTCAGTAGATTCGTTCAACTGTTTACTATTCCGCGTGTACGAAGAGCAACTCTTGCATCTTTTACCTCTATGATTGCTCAACAGATGTGTGGCATCAACATCATCTCATTCTATTCTTCGACCATTTTCAGACAGGCAGGTGCTTCCGAAAAGAATGCATTGATTGCTAGTTTTGGATTCGGATTGGTCAATTTCGTATTTGCGTAAGTCTTTTCTCTCTCCTAACTTCGTCGAGTGTTTTGACCACTCTATGAATCACTACATCAAGATACTAATATTATTCATCTAGTTGGCCGGCAATTTGGACCATTGACACCTTTGGTCGACGTTCTCTACTTCTTTTCACTTTCCCACAAATGGCATGGTCTCTCCTCGTGGCTGGTCTATGTTTCCTCGTCCCTGAAGATTCCAAAGCGCATCTTGGACTCATCGCCACATTTATTTACATATTTGCCGCCTTTTATTCACCAGGAGAAGGGCCAGTTCCTTTCACTTACTCGGCTGAGGTTTTCCCGTTATCTCACAGAGAAGTTGGAATGGGCTGGGCAGTGGCAACATGTCTATTCTGGGCAGCCGTTCTATCAATCTCTTTCCCTAAGATCTTGGAAGTCTTCCATCCCGTCGGAGCATTTGGATTTTACGCGTAAGTTTTCCGCCTATTTTCACAGAATACGCAATCCACTAACACAAAAACTAGCGGACTTAATGTTGTCGCTTTCGTAATGATCTTCCTCTTTGTCCCCGAGACCAAACAACGTACGCTCGAAGAACTAGACTACATTTTCGCCATCCCAACCCGTACATTCATGAAATATCAAATTACCAAAACCCTTCCATACTGGGTTCAACGATATGTATTTTTTAACAAGCACGCGGTACTAGAACCTCTTTATCATTTTGATGAGACGGCGGATTATAGAGCACCAGATACGAAACTTACAGGACAGCCGGAACAGATTGAGAAGGTGGAGAGGAGCAGCGAGGGAGAGAGTGCAGAGATTACGACTGGAGAGAAAAACTAATGACATTGATTTGAAATGAAGGGGTAGGATTGAGCGATGGGATGTCTTCTATAGCAATTAGAAAGATAGATAATGGAGGATAGAAACTTACAAATGCACAGCTGGATTCGAAGACCTTACATTCTGCCTAACTGATTTTGTGATGTTGACGGTGCAAAGTGATCTTTTCAGCCCGTATTAATCAACGAAATGATGGTTGTTCGAAAGGATCTTGGAATTCCTTTCTATCTTCCTATAGCTCTAAAAAGAATCAAGACTGAAATGTCAAACGAAGAGTTTCTCGCCAGCAATCACACACCCTCAAGATCATTTTCCCACCAACAAATAAACTATCTCTCCTATCTCCCTCCTGTTAATCGAGCCGTTCCGTCGATAAATCAAACATCAAATTTACAAGTCATTTTCACGAAATCGATCTATACGCAGGTGGTTACACTTACACACCATTGAAATATTTCCTTCATTACTGCTACCAGAGTAACTAACTAATTCGTGTTGTTTCGTTTTCATAACCGCCTAATGCATGCATCCTATGCTTAATTATTCGTATGCTTACCAATTCCCTCATAAGACATCACAAATAAAACGCCCATGTACACCACCAAAATGCGTATCAGCCGCCCAAACGGAAAGAAGAAAAGCCGTGTGATGAACCATTTTTCGTGCAACCAAACCATAACCTGAAACAAGCAAACGTTGATCTTCGAACCCTCTTCAGCCAGTCTCAGTCTCAACATCTGGTTGTCTACCACTTAAACTTGTCTTGTTCTTCATTCTCCTTGCCGCAAACTTCATCTCATCCTTTGCGAAAACCAGGTTCCTCATTGGTTTCCACTGCATGAGTCCCCTCTGCTTTCTATGCAAGCCTTTTGAATTCTCCTTATAATTCTGATACTGTTTG
The DNA here is from genome assembly GCA_019395255.1 of Botrytis medusae. Lineage (NCBI taxonomy): Eukaryota > Fungi > Ascomycota > Leotiomycetes > Helotiales > Sclerotiniaceae > Botrytis > Botrytis medusae. Next base: position 84,001 of record JAHXJL010000030.1, on the reverse strand, counting down.
ATCGGATTACTGGAATGACTCGACCCATTGTTTCCATCCATCTCGCCGTTCTCATTTGTTGATCTAGTCGTAGCATCATTCAAGCCTAAATCCGATTCCGCATCCGAGTCTGAGTCCGAAGATGTAGACGAAGTACTTGTGTACTCGCTCATATTTTCATTGAGATTTGCCTCAACGCATCCGCCTTCTCCTCGTGGCTTTCGTACCATGCTAGCCTCGTAGTCAGCATCCTGATACTTCTGTCCGAAGCCACCTTTATTGACGTACTGTGCAGGATCCTGACCAAAAGCTCCACTCCAATCTGTTCCATCCTGATCTAACCACTTAGCCTTTTCATCTTCATCAGCTTGACTGAGAACATCTCTTCCTTGGGTTAAAGACTGATCGTGAAGTTGTTGAACAACTGGTGGAATTTCTTTCGTTACAATATTACCACGCACACCTTCAGAATGGCATGCTTCCCAAGTTTCTTGAGTTTCTCGGGAATCATTGTCGGTGACAAATCTTTCGTGATCTTGATCCATACCAGCTTTAAATCTCCCTGAAAATCTGAGTCGTCCAATTTCTTTAATCTCCATATCTGGAATGTCGTGAAAATTTTCCTCGGTGATGTAATTCTGAGTAAGTCTCATGCCCTTGTCAGTTTTCCAGATTGGAATATCAATTTCTTCCGCCTTATTGTCCTCCAGCTTATGAAGCCATATTACTGCATAGGCATCTGCTCCACGTTTACCAGTGACGTGAAATTCGAAGACGATTGGTGAACGATAACGATATTTGACCGGAAGTCGAATATTATTTTTTCCTTCTTTCTTGGCAAGGTCCCAGTATACACCATCACCTTCTTCAGCCTTTCGACATTGGGTACGATTAATCTTTCCTACACTTCCTCCAGTTCGAAGCTTCAGTTTGGAGTTGTTGGCATAGCCAGTAGCTGAAATCCTATCAGATGTGAATTCAAATGTTCCGACATCCCAGCCCAATTGTTGTGGTGGTAATCTGGTTTCGACACTTCTGAAAAGAACGGAGATTCTGACGCGACCATAACCAATTCCACCATCCAGAGGATACCATCTTGTAACTTGAGAACTTGTTTGTAGAAGATCCGATAACTTCAAAGGGACAACTCCAAGAATCGGATCGTGTTGTCTCATACGTTGATCCCGAACTGTAACGGTGATAATCGCTGATCTCCAATCGCGGATGAAACGTTCAGTACCTGCATTGAAAATAGGCTTTGAGCTGACAACTTTGGAACGTGTACGATATACCTAAAAATGGTGAGTCGTGAGAAACCAGCACAGAAAAAAATACATACCAACTCATCGTTGTATAAAATAGTGCAATAACTGCTTGGTAACTTCTTATTTTCCTCTTCTTTATTCTCACCTGCTTCCACTGCTGGTTCAAACTCCCTACCCTTTCGATTACCACCACTGCCTTTGACATTTTGTAACTCGAGGTTGACAATTTGATGAACGATAACACTGCAGACACCACTCGGCCATAATGGATCAGGGGGGGTATGAACCGCAGCATCTTCTTCAGGAGTATCGAGACTTCCTTTTGGATCTTGTAATTCTTCCTTATCTTGCAATTCTTTGGGTAGATTGATATCTTTTCCATGGCTTCTCATTGCTGGTCTGAATTGTGGTTTACCGAAGTATCCAACTTCCCAATGAAGTTCACCAGGCATCGAACTATCGGAATCCATACCACGAAGTTTAGAAACTTGTGGATACATCTTTCCTGGGTGTTGAATCATTTTTTGCATGGAAAGTTCGACTTTACCAACAACGTCATCAGAAGTGGATCGATCAGAATCCCAAAGTTCCATTGAAAGTTGTTCATCAGCTTTGATGAGATCAGGTGTTACGAGTAGAGCACAAGTCTCTTCCCAAACCGGGTTGAGGTCGTCTTGAATGACTCGAGTGCAATACATTGGCTTTCCGTACTTAGAGAAACTGACAGTGATGTAAGGATCGCTTCCACCACCTTCACTTCCGCGACGATCCTGTTTGCTAAGGCCAGTAGCTTTATGAATTCTGATCCAAAGAACACCAAGCGCTTCGACATCCTTTTGAATATCGTCACCTTTCAATAATTTGGCCATATCCAATGTCATAGATTTTGGGGCAACATATTCATTGGCAGCAGCACCAATGGCGTAATTGACAAAGTTGGAGATAAGAGGAAGGTTAAGGATGTTGATACCAGTTTCAATCATTGGAACACATCCAGCTTGAACTTTTGGAAGTCCCATCAATGTGAATGTTAAAGCCTTCAAAAATGGAGGCTCTGGGGAAAGTTGAAGACGTAATCGAACGGTTCCGACAAGACCTTGCAATTCAACAAAAATTGGGAGAGGTCTACAATCAATCAGCACTGTCATATCGTGGAAGGAAATAAAAACTTACACTCCGAAAAGTCCTTTCATACCGAGATAAAATACCAGTTGCATGTGCATATTCTTCGCCTTTCCGGAAGTTCCACCTCCTGAAGGTTGAGCATGATATGCAAATGAGCATTCTAAATTATAATAATCTCCACCTTCTTCATCTGCGGCTAGTTCTTGAGGATCTTTGTTCTTTTCATTTTGTCGATGGATATCATCCTTCATTTCTTGAACATGGCCATCAGGAAGAGCTCGTAAACTCAAAATTCGGAAGGGATTTGTCCCTTGATTAATTTCTGCGACTCTGACATTTTCGATTATACCAGGTACTGAAGCTTGCATAACATCTTCAAGAGTGTCTGCAACAGACGCGAATAGATCAGGGTCAATAAGTCCCCACATAACGCCCATCAAACTATTCATCCATTCGACAGATTCCGGAATCAAATTTGCGGTCGCCTGAGAATATTAGCTTAGAGACTCGATTTTGAATTGTCTATACCAACCATTTGACCTCTTTGTCTTTCACTCTCCCATTCCATAGCTCGGCCAGATCTTATGACCTCCTTTACCCAAAGAAATACACCCGATGCAACACATGCTCCCAAAGGGATAAGACCATATAAAGCTCCACCAAATAATTTTCCTAAAACCACAATACCCAAAAATATTCCAATGACAAGTAGCGTTGATCGTTTCTCCATAGATTCATACATGGGTTCATAGCTGACCGAGGGTGTAGGATGGAATAAAATATTCGTTTTTTCTCCATGAATTGGAACATCGGAAGTACTTCCAGGTTCTACTGGATCTGGTGGCGCGGTGACATCTTGATTTACTCTGTATTCTTCCCCGGATTGAGTTGCTTCTGTCTTTACTGGTGTAGGTTTATTAAGGTTTGCATTTGGAACGGAAAGCTGTTGTCACAATTGTCAGTTACATGTCAAAAGTCAATGAGGATGGCAGATATAGCGTACCTGTGGATTATCAACTGCCTTCATGAAATCTGCATTGACATCCTCAATTTCTACATTTTTCCCAGTAGTTGGATCGGTGACAATCTTCCTCGTCCCTTCAACTCCGTGTGGTTGTCCTTGTGTATGGTCTGTCGCATCTCCTTGAACGCGTGATTGTAATTGTTCGTTGATTTTTGCATCTCTATCTCTCTTATCTGAATCTAAGCTCTCCACGAACCGTTGGATGTTCGGAATTGGATTGGAGCCAGAGTAATGTGCCCCCGGACCTTTCTTGTGATCGTTCGACATCTTGCTGAAGTTGGAGGATGAATATTGAATTGAGGCCGAATTTTAAGGTGGGAGGGGAAGCGGGGAAGGTATCTGCGGGATGAGTTCTAGGTTGACCAAAATAGCAGACAAAAATGCCGTTTTTGATCAACAGGAAGTGCAATTGAAGATATTCTTACCACCTTCTTACTGCCTTGGCAGCAACTTCGTTGTGTTGAATTGTAAAAGAAAGAATTGGGTATTGATGATGAGTATGAAGTATCATGAGGAAGGGGATGAAGAAGACAGCAGAAGGGTACATGTCATTAGCCAGGTCGCCATGGTAAAAATAATTGTTTGGAATTGATGTGGAATTGCATAACAAGGAACAATGGCCAGGTCGGTTGGAAGTGATGTCATATCAAGGTAGCTTGAGAGCTTCACTGGAGACATTCTTCAGCCAAGCGTCAGCCACGCAATCACGAAGCGGGATTGTGTTTATGTACAATGTAGAAATTCTTGATTTGATCTCCTCAATTAGAAGATAGTATGAAACTTTGTGTTGTTGTTAGCATTGAGTATTGATTGAGGCTCACAATTGCGACGATGATGCTCAAGAATTCTTTTGGCCGGGGAAAGTTCTCCGAAGTGGTGATCTACCTACAGCTTGTCAGCTTACCTAAGCACATTTACCTGGCAGAGCCAAGATGGGGGCTACAAGATGAGGGGCTCTTGTCTTCGTACATAGAGAATATACAAAGCACAGTATGCGTATACTCTGAGTCAAGCAAGATCTAGGGCGAGAAATCAGTCGAGAGTATTCATAAGCCTTTCTTTATATCATATGCTATTCACATCGAGGTCTTTCAATGTGCATGTCTGATTCAATTGAGTTTACCTTTTTTATCTACCTAGGTACCTATGTGGAGGTGGCTTCAATCTATATATAAATATCTACCCAGGCACCATACTCTTCCCTGGTTGGTCTGCTGTCTGTCAGATCATTTGCGACCAATGGAATATCTTGGAAGTTGGAACTATGGGGTTGGCTATCTATCTATCTCTAGGTTAATATTTATCACACATTGTCATTGTCACTGATTATGTCCTGGTATAGAACGTTGACGTTGATATCAGCTATAGTACAGCAACATCTATCATCCCTCACGACGCACTTATCAATCCTTTGATATGGGATATACTAGATTCATCAATTGCTGGAAATGTTCCCACGGCAACTTAGATAACTCTCCTCTCACTATCAATGAAGATGGTATGATAATTGATAACAAATCTGGTGACGCTCATGCGGAAGTGGTGGACCTCAAAGACAGTATTATCGCTCCTGGTTTTATTGAATTGCAAATCAATGGTGCTTTGGGTTTCCATTTTGCAAATTATGTCGACTCTACCAGTTATCATGATGGTGTTCGAAGATTATCGCAATATCTCCCGAGCACAGGAGTTACTGCGTTCTACCCCACAGTACCAACTGTCCAACATGATGTTTTCCACAGCGTCCTACCGTTTTTGAGACCGTCCGATTCATCTATGGGGGCCAGCGTGCTAGGTGCGCACGTTGAAGGACCCTTCCTTACTCCAAGTAAGAAAGGTGCCCACAATGCCGGAAATCTGCTCGTTCCCGAGAATTCGACTCTCGAAGATGTCTATGGAGAACACAATCTCTTGAACGCGATTCAAATTGTAACAATGGCCCCGGAGCTACCAGGGGCATTGAAGCACATCCGAAAACTGAGAGAGGAGTACAATATTTCGGTGAGTATGGGACATAGTGCGGCCACCTATGACGAAGGATTGAAGGGTATGGACGCTGGTGCGTCTCTATTGACCCACACCTTTAATGCTATGAATCCTTTGCATCACAGAGAGCCAGGCTTAGTTGGTAAGTTTAACCAAAGTTCATGGGGTCTCCAATAGTCCGGTGTACAGTCCAGCGATCAGAGGCTCTCAGTGTTTGAAAGCAATGTAGTTTCCCAACTGGATTTGGTGATTCAAAACATATAAGAAATTAAACTTCATCCAGACATTGAGAATCTCTGATTGACTCCAGTAGGGACTGAAGTACATCCTGGATGGAAACAGGCTGAAATTTGACGCTAAACATTCATAGGTCTTATATCGAGTCCGAAAGCTGGGAACCGATGGAAGCCATCATTCTCATTGATTGCCGATTCTATTCAGTGAGTAAATCATTTAGCACAAATTTGTTTAAAGCTAGATCGAGATATATGGTAGTTTAGATTTGTTGTCATTAGATTTACTTTATTGTATCAAGTCTTTACTTCTCTATCGGGATTGTGGCAGCAATATTTACGGCTAGGCTATAAATTACTGGCCTTTTCCGTTCTCCGCCATGCCATACATATTGCTCTTTTATTTCTTTTCCTCCATTGTTCCAGTCCTTTCTCTCGTTTTCTCCCCTTTGGCCCACTCTCATGCTGACAACCAAAAGCCTTCATCCATCAATTGTGTCCATGGCCTATCACGCCTCTCCAAACAAGGCTATCTTAGTAACCGATTCCGTCGAGCTTTCCGGTCTTCCAGATGGTATTTATCCTGGGCATTCCCAGATCCCGCACCCACAGCTCAAGGAAGGGAATAAAGTGACTATAGCTGGAACTGAAACCCTTGTTGGTACTTGTATTCCACTAGATCAGTGCGTCAGGAATCTCATGGAATGGGCAAACATACCAATCGAGAAAGCTGTAATGACAGTCACTGAGAACGTAGCAGTTTCGATGGGTTTGGTGGATAGAGGTGGCCTAGAATCTGGCTGTAGAGGGGATTTTGTGGTGATGGATAAACAAGGGCATGTAAAGGAGACTTGGGTGCTAGGAAAGAAGATATGGAGCAGCAGTTGAAAGTTTATAGCTCGAAGTTTGAATACACGAATACACTAGATTGATTTCAGTGTCCTCATAAAAATCATTTCTTTCCCGTCGATAATTTTCTAAACTTCTTTCAAATATCTTCTCAGCCAAATATTTTTTCTCGATAGCAAGTGTCAAAGTCGGACTTCGTAACAATTGCAAGTAAGTTCGATGAATGGTGGACGATTAGTTTCATTTGGCCAACCACAATTCCTTCAATTCTTGGTATAAACATTGTGGTGAAAAGAACAATTATCTTAAAGTCTTGTTCGTGGAACATTTGAATTTATAGGGATGGTTTCGTTTGTGATAAGCGCCAACCCTGAAGCTTCAACAGCCTATATTTCACCGATTACTCAGCATAATGGTACTAATCACAGCCTTTGTAACTCAATTGTCAAGGAAAACATCAGATAGGGAAAGGAATGAGAACAACATCCTTGATTCAGCCATTAACAAGATTCAACCAGCGCAACAACTCACCCCATCTAGACATATTGATCTAAGAGCCCACAAATACTCACTGTACCTTTTTCGAATCAAGCAATTACCTTCGTATTCTCGAAAGATTTTGCGGGTTGCAAACTTCCAAACACCCACTTCTTTCGCGAACAGACATCTTGTCAAAATTAATGCAATGAAATTCCAGGGTATTCTTGTCGTCCGAAGATATCAGCCACTTATATGTTTGTGGAATGTCACTCATCTTGTTTTGCAGTAGCCAGGTTTATTGAGAAATCCCTGGGCGTTGTAATGCACGGAGAGCACTGCAAATTTGCCCTTAGACATGAAATTTCATTCTGCGCAACATTCTATCAAAATGGAAAATATTCTCAGCGTACTGATAGAGTGACATTCTTGTGCCCTTGGGCAATTTTGTCAGAATGATATACTGTCGATATAAGGTTAAGTATCGAAAGAGGTAGCCGAGTCCTCTCTCATAACGGCAAGGAGAAGTTTGGAACTCTTTAGTGGAGCATCCCACCAGCCCATGTGGATTTCGGCATTCATAAGGATGACGAGTCTAATCGCTTGGCAATTAAGGGCATGCGACGACAACCCCGCTCTCCTCCAATTATACTTCAGAATTTTGGGGGTTTATGCTTAAATGCTTAAGAGGCAAGCGAAAATAGATTTGTTCTGCAATATTCGCCTGTGGAATTTCATCTGGAAATTTGTAAAAGCATACGACGCATTGGATGGTGAATTTACTATCCGTTGGACCTGCTTCCGCGAATACAGGGGACTGTTGTTGGAGCTAGAACTAGTCTTCCCTTACGATTTTATCTTCAGTATTGCATAGAGTAAGACTTCGTTGATTAAGCCTCATTCGCAACTCAAGTTCTATGAAATTGTTGCAGCATTTGCGTGATGGTATTTTTGGCATAAAGTATTGCAAGCTGCTTGCATTCTCCATGGAAGAGGCCGGAAGCTGGATTGGATTTTAATTGAAGTTTGAACACCAGATACCTCAAAGGGCTCAAAGCATTGTTGGCCCTCTTCCCTAGTTAGCTTTAGAACGGTAAATTGTAGTGGTATTTTACAAGCTTATAGTTAAGCCTCTTCCTACGGAGAATACTTGCGCGTCCTGCCGTTATGACCAGGTTGGGGACCAAGGATCGATATTTGTTATACAGTCATATTCATTGGCTCCTCAAGGAATTGTACTCCATTAGAAACCTTGCGACATAGTTCACGGGGGATTCTCCATATCATAGTTACTAAAGAGTGAGAAGAACACGGTGGATGGTGCACGTTATTGAAAGTGGCTTGGACCAATAATGAGTGAGATGTTTCGAAACAAATGGATTGACATCAACAGAAGCTTACGAAATTCATTGCGAAGACAGCAAGGACCTTATATTTGCCAAGGCTGAATTTACCATTGACCATGCTGGTGATAGTGGATATCAGTGACATCCATGGTGACGACTTGTTAACATGATGGCGGTGTTGATGAATGGAGAATACATTGCAGTAAAGCATAGTTTCAAGATGAACAATTGAAAACTTCAAAAACATAAATAGGTTCTCGACATCTCTCCTTCTCATCATCATCATACTCTTCACCTTCACTTCCACTTCACTCTTTAAATCTGAACTCAAATCACTCTTTTAGATTTACACTCTTGAACGTTCAATATGGTTCAAATCTCTAAACTTGCCATTGCTCTCTCGGCAGCTTGCCTTGCACCGGTCATCGCCCATCCTGGGGAGCACCATGACCATCATGCCATCAAGCGGGAAATCATTGCTCGTGATCAAATGGCCTCTGCTGCCAAAAGATCTCTCGATTCTTGCTCTGGATCCTTGAAGCATCGTCAACTTAATGCACGATCCGTTGCTCGTCGTGCAGAAGCTGCTCGTTCTCTCCGTGCCAAGCGCGATATCAAGACTTGTGAGTAATCCCTACCCATTCATAGGACTTCAGTTTCATTTGAAACTCCATAATATGCAGAATCCTTACAGTAGTTTTAATACTAATATAAACCTACAGTACCCAAGAAGTTCCGTCGTGATCTCGCCACCCTTGAAGTCTACGAAGCTATCAACCACAATGAAACCGGTGTTCTTGACTACAGTGTCAATACTCCAGAATCCACCATCTTTGCCGCTAACACCTCTTGTATCTTGACTCCTGCCGTTACTGATGGTCCTTACTACGTTCTGGGTGAAACTATCCGCCAAGACGTCACTGAAGGACAAGTCGGTATTCCTCTCCATCTTGAGGTTCAATATATCGACATCACAACGTGCGAGCCCGTCCCTGAAGTCTACGTCGATATCTGGAACTGTAACGCCACTGGTGTCTACGGTGGTATCAATGTCACTGGAAATGTTGCCGATGGTGGTTACGATTCTACCTTCTTGAGAGGTATCCAAGCTACCGATTCTGACGGAGTCGCTACCTTCGATACCATCTTCCCAGGTCATTATGATGGACGTGCTACACACACCCATCTTCTCGCTCACTCCAATGTTACCGTTCTTGCAAACAACACTATCCAAGGAGGAGCCGTAACTCACATCGGTCAACTTTTCTGGAACGAAGTTCTCCGCAGCGCAGTCGAAGCCACATACCCATACAACACCAACACTCAAGCCGTTACCACTAATGCTGATGACATGTGGTCTATTACACAAGCCGAGAATGATTTCGATCCTTTCCCAGAATTCATGTATTTGAGCGACGATATTACCGATGGATTATTAGCCTGGATTCAAATCGGCATCAACACCACTGCAGATTGGTCTGATGATGATTACTACAGTGTCGCTGCTACTATTCAAGCTGACGGTGGACATGCTAGCACTTCTAGCTTCTCCGGCGGTGGAGGTGATGGTGGTGAGGGTGGTGCTGGCAACGGTACAGCTCCAGGTAATGGAACTGCTCCACCTTCTTAGGAAAATCGCATATTTCAAGTTTACTGTTACTGTTTTGTAAATAAGAGTTCAAGTAACTGCAGAGCTACTGCTGTTAGCTCACCGCATGTTAGATTATTCGTTTCAAATATACCTTTTTGGCCTACCTTGGCATTTATCAATGAAAAACTTTATTCGTGTCTTAAGTGATGATTTGGTGATAATTACGATGAATTACGAAGCCTCCTTCAATCTAGATGTCGAGTGTCTTTAGCCTAATAGATCATCAAGACACTCAACCTTCAAATTTCGCCCCTTCATCGAGATTCTTTTGGCGAGGCCACGGAACTTCCATTTGACAATGCAACTCTGTTTGGTCCTAATATTTCGTTCAAATTACTGTAGCTATGGATAAATTAAGGTGAATTTTGTCATTTCTTTCGAGGTGAATAACAATTCCGATCTTTTTTCTCTCCTTGTTGTCATTTTGTTGAAAATCGCGAAAAAGAACTTGACATTCAAGTTGAACTTTTTTTCAATCCTGTAGATATTCTATATTCATAATTTTTCTCACAAAGCATACTTCAGTAACGTTTCCAAACTTTTGCTTCAAAAAGCTCGATGTCTTACTATTTGCTGCTGACAACTTCAATTGCCTGGTAATCTAATGTTCATTGCTTACATGCGCCGATATTTATTTAAATGTGGCTGAGGATGACGTGAGTGACTGCATTATAACGATCATCTTGAACTCAAATTCAAAATTTTAACATCAATCGTCATTATAAAAAAGCGTCACAGTCTTAAGGTCATCATGAAACTCACTCATATTTACCAAGCTCTTTCCCTAGTCACATCTTCCCTCTCGGCTCTCACCACCGCCACACCCACAAGTCTTACCGACCCAGCATCCACGTGCTACACCTCCTTCAGTTCCTCGCTTTCTAACGCTACACGTTCTATCCCCTGGGGTACCCCTTCATTCCTCCTTCCAAATGGCATACTTTGTTGCGATTCTCTTACCCAGATACGCGCCAGTATTGACGACATAGACACGCAACTCCTTAGCCTCCTAGCTCAGAGAGCGGCATATGTGAGAGAAGCAACAAGATTCAAAGCAACACTGGATACAGTAGATGTACCAAGTAGAGATCAGGAGGTTATCGAAGATGCGGTTGTCAAGGCTAATGAGACGAGACCGAGGTTGCCGGAGGTGATTGCGAGAAGCGTTTTTGAAGCGATTATCAATGGCAGTGTACCGTTTGAGGAGTGTGTTTGGGTGAGTTTTGAAGGCTTGTTATAGAAGTGGTTGTGATATGGTTGTGGAAGTGAGTCTGGGAGTGAGTTTCAAATTGAAGAGAAATCAGAATGGAGACAAATCTAGACGCCCAAAAGTCAAACTCGTGGACCAAGTACTTATACATACCGAGTTGTCTGGTTTTTGAATAGGATTTGTGTGGGGAGCTTAGGATGCATTTTATATAAATTTTTGAGATATAGATACTTAAATCCTTAAAGTCAGTGAGCTGTGAGACCCACCAGGCTGTAAGAGGTTGGGGAGCATGGTTGTCAATAAATTTTAAAGTTTGACACAATCGCCTCGCAGTACTAATCAAAAGTCATGTCAAGATTGAAGTGTCCAGATGAACTGTGTGATACTGGGAGAATTCCAAAAAGTTGAGCGAACAGACATTAAAATTTATTGAATTGAATGGCGATATATACGGTCGTCATGCACATTATCTACAGGCCCCTAAAGCCCTTACTTTCTCAAAATTTATGTAAAAAACATATTTATAGGACTAATCATGAATCTATAGACTTCTGAAAAAGACAAATTCATCGAGTTAAGGAACATCATAGCATGTAATTTGCCGAATAGAATCAAGATGGGAGAAGACGTAATGCAAGCATATGCCAGCAGTAGCTTCCTAAGACCCAAGATCCATGTCAAAGATCATGCCTGCCATTTCGAGGACTATCAGATCGATTATATTTGAAAAAATGGTTCCAGTCGTACACAAGAAGGCCATAGAATAAATCTGTGACGAAGTGAAGCTCATCATATCACCTGGTGAAATCCCGTCTAAAGTTTATGGCTACAGCGTCTATATTTTTGAACGGGACGATTTTTGATAATATCTCGAGGGCCTCTTTCTTCAATCTGACTCCAACTCCAACTCCAAATAAAAATACTTTACTAAAATCTTCATATGAAAGCAGATACTTCGCTAAAGGCTGGAGAATGCCTGGGGCTTCTATCCAATGGTGGTCAACAAGCGCTCTTTCTAACTTCAGTCATACGGCGTATAATCCGGTATCTTTGCTTGGACCTTTTCCTCACTCTCCAGTATGTTTTTAAGGAATTAGCTTTGAATTTGGCTTTTAACTCGGGTAGGACAGTGATGCTTAGTTTTATATAACTGTTTATTAGAACGTCGCTTAATACACAAGGGATTAAAAAATACATGCACAATGCAAGCTTTCGGGCTTCAGCTTGAACCATGGAAATCCTTTCGAAGAGCACAAAGTACTATTCTTCAACACAAAATTTTACTATAGCCATTGGATTTTAGCTTCAGTCTAGCTATTAGAGTAAGCTGGCGAGCTTTTGGGTCTGGATTTTCCGTTATCTTCGGTTGGCAGTCAGGACGGCTTTGAAGAAATTCACTGGTCATAGCTTTTCAAGTGAATCAAGCAAGATTTTCAGATGAATTTTTGGCCCCGAACCTGACTAATAAGTACTTGTCATTGAAAGAATCTCAAAATGGATATTGGCCAGAAGTCAATGAAGGGTTCGTTGTTTAGTCTTGTAATGGAAAGGATTTTATACATAAAATTCATAGTGCTTGAATGAGTTTTTCTTTCCTCAGCCTAGTAATTGGTTTTGAGCTATAGTCCGTTGTTTGTTTATTGGAAAAATTTGCGGAGGCTAAGTTTAACAATCCAGAAAATTTCTCTGGCAGTTCGTTATGCATTTGCTTTCCATATATTCTATCAGGAACTTTTCACTAAGCACTACCCTAGGTAGACCACTCATCAGTCGAATGATTATGTTGGGTAAACTAATGTATTGAGTACTGAAATCCCGTGTGCTGATGCATTTCTTAATCTGATAAAAGTGTTTGCATTGCTCGAGCAGCTCGATCTCTTTAGGATTCAAATGATCAACAAACACCTCACTACTTGATGGTTCCCATAGTAGCAGACTTGCTATTCAGATCAAAAAATCATCACAATTAACATGCAAACGTGTTTCTTGTTCAAGGCTGACCAAGAGAATATAAATAGTAACTCCACCCAACATGACAAACATAAGTCGTAACATAGATTTAAAATTTAAAAGACAGAATCTGACAGAATTGTGTTCTTTTCTTACAGGCAGATCCACTGCAGGATACAACACAGCATGAAGCACAAAACTATAGGAAACTCATTTCAGCAGAAATTTCCTATTTGTTGTGAAGTACAATTTAGATAGAAAGAGAAAACTATGGCAAAGAAATCCTCAAAGAAATCTAGTGGTCATCGTTAGTAGTAGGAGCACAAGGTTTCACCAAGTATCTTTGCAAGTTCAGCAATGCTTGGGTTAGGGTATGGGCGTAAGTACGCTTTATGTTCAGATGCTATCCTCTATGAAGAGTTTCCTCTCGTGGAGGATGGCCTGAACATAATGAAGAGTATACGAGTGCTTGCCACTTGGATAACTTAGATATACAAGAAAGAACGTCTATACTCACCACATATTTCACCTTTCAAAACTCACGTGCATTGTATTTTTGGTATTTAATCGTATTAAATTAGTCTGTTTGGTCTGCCGCCCCACTAGCCTTTCTCGAAACGAATTGCTACTTCTCAGTACAATTTTTAATCCATTGTTTCGCGGCAGCTCTGTCCGAGGTCAGCTCTGTCCGAGGTCAGATATTGAGAGTAGCATGGCTCTTCGTAATTATTCAGGGCATTTCATAGAGTAAAATTAATTCGATATCCTTGGCTATGTGAAGCTGACGGTACAATATCATCAAACTAATACTTAAATTGCCTAGTGACTTTAGCTAGCCGCTGCTTAGTCCTCAACATCACTGTCACTATTTTCATCCGTGATACCTTCATCTTCTTCGGGCCCCTCATCATTATCCTCCTCGCTGATTTCTTCATCCTCATCTTGGCTATTTTTATAGCCATTATCTCTGTCATCGATATTATCGTTGTCGTCTGAGGTTTCGCTAAAAATATACTCTTCTTGGCAATTGAGGGTGCCAGCTTCAACCATGATCTGCAACTCCAGACCCTCCCATTCCTTCTTGATCTGGTGGAGCCAGAATGGTAGATTAGGGACCTTCCTTGCTATCTTCCCCTCAAAGTTTGCTTGAGTATCTGCAATCTTTTGATCTGCGTATGCTTCTGAGACCCTTTTAAAGGTCGGTCTAGCCTTGTAGTTGATCTGGATTCTGCGGCGCTTCTCTTGCAACATATCCAGCTTGACATCTTCTACCCACTTAACGATCTTGATTTGGCGGTTCCCATTGATGTCGCTCTTTGTTGTATAGATTATTGTTTCTTTGAAACTCAAGCTCCAATTATCAATGTTACTGAGTCTGTAGAAGGCCGCCCAAGGACTATAGATGGCGGATTCGTGGGAACAGTCACTCACTGCGACACTAGCAACCCCAGTGGTTTGCATGACACTACACAAGGTAATGAAGGCCTCTTCACTCCAATCTCCTTCAATGATCGGGCAAATCCGATCAATTTTCGGATTGAACCAAAGATTTTTCAGTGGGTCTAGCGGTCCGATGTATCCTCCAATTTGCGCAAGGGAAGCTACGTTGTATCGCTTGTTGCGATGTTGGTCTTTAAACCACTGTCGAGATTGTCGGCAAACACTTAAAGCCATAGAATACGGCTCATTGCTCCATAGTTCGAAGCTTTCTCCCACTTTCTTACATCTCACTGTAACGTTTCGTGGCTCTACGATATCCATGTGGCTCCAAATAACGTTCAATACTTCGTTCGGAATGTGAATTCCCGATTTTCTATGGGCGTCAGAGATGCGATATGCTGCAGAATGATCGCCAACCCAAGTCTCTTCATTAAGGTTGGCGATTGTTTTATTAGTTTCACCAGATGGGTTCATCTGTTCAATGTTCAATGATATTGAGTTCTCCATCATCGCGTTTGGTATTGGATAGTTGAAGCGTAAGCTTGAATTTGAATTTGATAGCTGAGAAGATGATATAGAGGCTTTTTCGTTGTGCAATTTCATCAAATTATTATTGAGAGATGAGATTTATTAACGAAAGTCTTGAAAGTATCCAGGATGATATATTTGAATGGGGGATGATTTAGCCTTTATAGATATTTATTAGTTATTCAGAGATATTTAGGTTATCTACCTAGTAGCGTGACAGCGCGAGCTGTTCACGCCATCGCGCCATTCGAGGTGGACCACGAGGTGGGATCACCGTACATCGAGATATCTTTATATCGTCCTTATTATATACGGTATAAGCAAAGCACCCTCTTTGTTCTTCTCCCCATCTCAAGCACTCTTCGCTCTCTTGTACTGCTGCGCTTATCTTTTGAATTCACTTGGTCGCTTATTGTTCATGCACGATGACTTCCTTCTTGGTAGGAGAGAAGGAGTGGTGATCTTGATTGCGTATTTAGGAGTGAAGATAGCAAACACAGAGTAATGACATTGAATATAGTTGATTACCATAAACAGATCAAGCCTTGTCTTCAAATTTCAGCGGGGCTAATCTCAAAATTTACATCTCATGATTGTAATGCTTTTTAATTAATGTCGTTCGATGTTATCAACGAATAAAGCGATTTGACCTGAATATGAGGTTCCTTGTGTCCACTTTTTCGCAAAGTTCTTGCTACATTATCTTCTGTGCTGGCCTATTATCTAGATCTTCTATAGACGCTCCATGCTGTGATATTGGATCTTGCTTCTGTACCGTAAATCTCGAAGCTGTTTCCAACAACTTTACAGCTGACAGGGACATTCCGACCCAATTCAGTATCTGCCATCTCCCAGATCTTTTCAAACAACTTTTGTGGGATATTTTTATGATCTTTTGATTAGATCTCGTTTTTTTTTGAGATGCAAAAGGCGCGGAAACAACTTGGGTTGAGCTTTGGGACATGATGGTCGATATTGATGTTGATTCTTGCCGTTGATTGAGAGATGGGAAGAAATTAATAGGAGGAAGGGACAATATCGAAGTGAACTGAAAATGATAGTTCAACGAATTATCATCACTGATGGATATCGAAATTGTCTTGTTAAGATTTTGTGGAGGGGTTCAAGTATGAGTTAGATTTTAGGGAGAAGAAATTTTAGGAAGAGGATTTCAGCATTTCTGAGAACTATTTAAGTATTTTTCGCTCACCAAGACCGCAACCGCGCGAACACGCGAACAAATAAATGAAAAAATCACGCCGTAATACTAGGAGACACGAGGGTGTGTTCATCATATACATGCGCCAGATTAAGAATCCTAACTCCTGAGAATTAAGCGAGATGTTTCCTGCATCAGCGCAATTGGTTTCTTTGCAACACATTTCACCGTAGGATGTAGTTTTGCCCAATAAATCCATATTCTATAAACAGAATTGATTGCGTGATATTAACCTTGACTATAACTTCGAGATCTTCGAATGAGTATACGTTTCTCATACAGTGATATGTCTTTGACCTTTCTATTGGGGCCCAAGCGAGAAATAATGAACTTGCGTAGTTGGAATGGCATACCATCTATACCGCATGATAATATTTAGTGCCAACATATGTATCATTCACTTCTAATAAATTTGATCTTGTGATTAAGTTAGACCGTATTTCTAATGGTTTTGTACAAATTTATTTACTTTTTTAAAATCCTGTCAAAACACAAACTCCTTCGGAAAGTACATTTTTTATTGAACCTCCATTGTTCAAGAATGCCTCCTCTGAAAAAGATGAAAACTCAACGGAAACCCAAGAAACGTCCAGGACGAGCGCGACCAGCAGCCAAACACCCTCTACCAGATACTACCTCTGAAGCGATGCCAGCATCTGAAGCTTCTACAAATTTGACGAAATCAACTCCTAGTTCGATACAGAATTCTGGATTTGAGAGAACACCGAATGCGACAGGACAATCTTCAAGTGCTGATTACTTGGCCCAATTTCCATCTATTCCGCCAAATGGCCACGTCTTAGCTCCCGTCTACTTCCGGCCGGTAGTACTGGAGGAATTCACCATTTTCAAATATCTTCCAAGAGAAATCCAGCTGATGATCTGGGAGAAAGCTGTCGATCTAAATCCGCGAAATGTTCCAGTTGGAATCATGCCGCAATTAGGGCCAGGAGGATTTAAGTTTCGAACCGATATTCCTATTCCAGAGGGTTTCATGGCGTGTAAAGATTACTACGAAGCGGCCAAGAAGCGCTATAGTCTATTGAACGATCGCCTGAAGGCCAACGACATGTCCATGGTGCAACATCTTCCATCTAACTTCTGGTTCAATCCTACGATCGATAGATTTTGTCCTGTTCAGGAATGGAGCCCTCACAACTTCGAAGTCGGTGTCAAACTCTTCTTCCGAATCCTTCAAGTTGCGAAGATTGCGATCAGTGACTACACAACTGATGATGCTCATCATAATGGCGAAACATGGCAGAAATTCTTTCATGTGGGAGGAATCTGGAATTAGAGCCCATATGTCAAAGACATATTTTACTACATCACATTTCAACGTCTTAACACAGACGTGGAACTATCCTTCGTACCTAATAATAGGTCATCAAATGACCCGGATATATTCTATTTGCAGAAATTTGTACATGTCTCCAAGCATTGGGGTCAGATAGAAGATGCCAAAAGCGGATACAGAAGGCTGGCCGAACTTCAGGCATACCAGAAGCACCAAGATGAAGCGGCCGAGAGAGGGGGTAGACCTAGAGTCAAGCTCACTAGTGTTCCCCAATGGCTATTTGATGTTGAAAGCGGTTGGTCTGTTGCACAACCCAATTTGATGATTGAGACACGTACCTTCACAGCTCATAGGCTCATAAGTCTCATACTTGAGATGCCAGAATGGTGATAGGTACCGACACAATGACTTTGTTTGAGCCTTTTGGAGTCTTTAGACTTTGGGGTTTGATATTTTGATTCGGTGTCACACGATCTGTTGGTGTTGTAGACTTTGTTTTTCTCATACGTGGCTAGCTTTACACAGGAATTAGTCCATAAGTTGTATTGTACTACAACTCTCTTGTCTCTAGCCTTCAGTTTAGTTTAATGCTTAATATTGAAGTTGGTACAAGTTCAAAGCTTTTGGATAATATTCCAGGAGTAAATCGATATGGATATGGTATGGATGTATTTGGTCGGTGAATGTAGCAGCGTATGCCGTTTATATCAGAGTTCGTACGGGAAAGGGCGGAAGAGAAGAGTACCTTCGAGGAAGCATTGCCTTAATACAATCATATCTACAAAATTCAATGATTTTTTGGCTGGAAAGTTACACTTGTGAAAGATCAATCGGAGGAAATGGAATGAATCATGATAATTGAGAATTCTAATCAAACTGCGAAAGTGACCTGGCTTTGTTTCCGTTGAAAGTCTACATGGACTATGATATGTTTAGCACTGACAAATTTTAGCTTTTTTCTTATTTTATTAGGAATCTTGAATAATTATGAATAATGAGGAACATACTTTAACATTGCTTTTAGTCCAAAGAGCTATATGTACATATATATCCTGCTCCCTAAAACTTAGGAAACGTGCTTATCGTTTTTTAGAAGCAAAATTGAAAAATTAGTAGAAATGTGATGAGTAAAGTATACATAAGCCAAGTCATTCATAGCGATTGACTGCTTCAATCAGAGAGAGTCGTGAGACTCCCCCGATGAAGAGACGTGGGCTGCGAAATGAGAGCTATTTTCTTCCATTTATAATCATTCCTTCGCAATTATACCTAAATATTACAAGCAAGCAAGCTAACACGTGAGTTTTCGCGTGAGTGACTATATACTGACATGTGATTTGACATCTGAGTTTGTACCGCTTTATATCGATGTGAATACAAAGAACGCGAGCTCTACTGCACAGTTATGATTGAGGACTTATGAATTGCTTTGATCATCAGACTTCAATATGTTGTTATTGAATGGCGAGAAAATTTGTACTACTAGTTCTTATCAGTCAGTGAAAGTCACACTGATTCCTATGTTTGTGGGATGGCACTTAGTCACACTTTCTTTAAATAAAAATGACTACTAGGAATAATTTGCAGTTAAGTTCTATTATTCTATTGATCTAAGAAACTATAGACGTGTGGGATCTTTAGAATGCTACAGTCTTGACCGTTTCTTACTACCTACTTGGTATTGTGATTCGGGCACGAATAGTGTCCAATCACCGGGCCACCACCTCATTACCACTTTCCTCCATCTGCGTATACTTTCGAAGCCACTAGATCTCCAATGATTATTTTTGTAACGTACAATTTAATCCACTTCTAATGGATTCAAGAGCTAAATATACAATTTGATATTATCAGTCGTGGACGGAAGGAACTGTTACACACACTACTCGGCCATTTCTCGAGAAATAATTAACCTTATCAGAAATTCTTCCAATATCCTCAAACAAGAGTAGAGACCACTAGTCACTACGACTATTTTTTATGTCTCAATTTGCAAGATATTTACGGATCATTAGTCACAAAACTTCCCTTGTGTAGGTACCTAGCTTGATTGACCCCTCACCTTCGCTTATTTGAACAACGCGGGCCACAAACTGAATCCGCATTTTCACAATGTGAATTGTTAGCATACAGATTTATTGTGTTAAAATATTAATTTTGATTAAAACGTTATGTCATGATAAGATTTCTAAACTGGTACATGTCTGTTTTCCAACACCCTAGAACCCAAGGCCCTGGATTTCCCGAAACCATCTTCAGTCAATATTCAAACTCCTTCATCTGCGCGAACAATCTATCGCCCAAAGATTGTGACAGAATTGGCTGGATTGGCAGCCATCTCTCGTTGCTGTGGTCTGATCCATGTTTCACGGCAGCCAAATAACCACTGGGGACAATCATCAAGCTTTTCGCAATCTTGGCCCAATTTCTCATTCTTTTCATCTTCAAGCAGCTGTTTCTTCAGCAATTTTTGAAGATTTCCCAAATATGTGTTCATTCGACGCGAAACCTCCAGTTTCGACTTCATGACCTTGGGAGGATATGCAACCTTGCGATCGAATTTAGTCAATTCGATATCATCATCGGGAGAAACCAAATATCTTGAGGTGTATACTATTATCTCTTTGATATTTCCGTGCATCCAAAAAGGAGTTGTTAGTGTCGAGAATTCGCCCCATTTATCGCAAGGAATCGATGCGGATCTCTGGAATGCACAATCGTTTAAAGCAATCCGTTCAACCTTTGAATCGCACATTTTCTTGCTCAAAGCTTCGGATTGATCATCAGTCATGGATGTCATAGGACATATGATGTCGGTTGAGGGGTTGATCCACATGGATGGGGATGTTTCATCGCCCATTGTTGTGACAAGTGGGAATTCTGATCGAGTGTCGAAGACGGGCATGTAAATCTTCATCGTGATGGATCTGGCTTCACTATTTGCTTGAAGGACCCCCGGGATTGAATTTAGACTTCTGAAGGTATAGAACGATAGATCGCCATTCCCTTTAGTGTATTCAGCATCTAAAGTCCTATCTCTCGAGAATACTGTGACAGTGCGCTCATCTCGGCAAGCCTCCTTCCAGATCATCTCTCGCAACTCTGCTGGTAACCGGGCAAATGAGTGGAAGGTGCTCAAATAATTTTCTAAAAAGCCTGAGGTCTTTTTTTGTGGCCCATTAAAACCTTGTGAAGTTGTTCCGAACATAATTTAGCTGAGGGCAGTCGGAAGTTCGATTTTTCTGGTAGGTTGATGATATCTGTTTTCAGAAAAGCTCTTGGATCTCGGAGCTTAAGAATCGGTTCAGATGAGGAGATTTATCTGTATAATTTAGTTGTAGATATAGAAGATCCGTTGTTCTATTGGAAGTTGGATTTGTTTGATATTGTAAAGAAGAGGATTTAATAATCAGAAATTTGAATGGGGGAAAAAATACTTTAAAGGGAAAGGAAACGAGCCAGATACAGCCAATCTAAGCTACTGAGACCGTAGCAGAACAGCGCGGGCTACTGAACATTGTGCTTATAAACCAGATGAGTCAGGATACCGTAACTGAGTTGACGTTGACTTGGTACGGCAGCTTGCTTATCATTACGGTCAACAGCGCCACGAAAACTGCAGAGATACGGTTGTGAGGCTCTTGTGTGTAGCTAACGCGCGGGATTATGAATGTCTGGCTCTCAAAGCTAGTACTAGCTCAATACGGTTTTCTTACGAAAACCATTGATATCGCTTTTACGTCATGAACAGATAACAATGTCATTTATAGAATTCACTAAAAGTCGCTTATGGAACTTAAAGCTTAAAAATACCTAGGTAATTCAGGGTAGACAATCTGATGAGAAAGGTGATATGGTGGCTACTAAATTACATCTAATTCAGAGGCCATAAAAGCTGCTCATAGCCTGTCAACAATTGTAGTCCCTATATACCCATGCCTTTCTCCCAGAAACCAAATACAATTCTCGTGACCACCCGGATACAAAGTACCATTCATACAAGATTTCCCTCCAGAATTTTAACCCAAACTACTTACTGAAACTCACCGCCGTTCAAGGAAAATTTCTGCCAGTTGCTTGATTCTAGAAAAATCTATTCTGGGCATTCAATTAACCTCTGTGCCTGAGTTTCTTCATTGCGCTTATGATGGTTCTCTCGGAATTGTAGTGATTGGGCTGCGGCCAGTTCTCCGACCAAAACATTCGAAAATCTCATTGCATCATAGCAATAAAGTGGTCCACTTTCTGCGGATACTTAGAATGTGCTTGCATATTTTTTATAAAAGCGCTCTGTAGGTTGATCCTAAATCCAAAAGTTTGTAGTCACAGTATTCTTTTCAGCCCAGCCAGTTTTATAAGAATCATCCTTTGGGCGGAGGGTATTTCGAATATGCCCTCTAAGATTCAAAGAAGGTGATATGTTTATGGAGATCTTCTCTACCTTCAAATCTTTCAAGCCTTTCGGAAAATAACTACTCATCTGAAATACCGGCCAATTAATATCAGGAGTCACATTTATATAGATGACACACTTACCTATCTCTGATTTTGCAAATCTAGTGACAATCTTCTGAACATTGACCGACTTTGCAATGCTATATAGCTATCTCTCAAGCATTTGCATTGACTTGCATGATTACTGAGACGGGTTTATCATTTCAGAAACGAGCAAGCCACCTAGAATTCAAAAATCCGTCATCGATGGTGACGCTAAGCCACACCTCATATATCCATGACACATTTATTACAAAGGGCTTCCTCAAATATCATTATCCCAATATTTGCTAGGAATCGCCGACTGAAGGGGGCGTCTTTATTGGTTGCGGTATCGTGGATTTGGAAACACCATTGTTGGTAGACATATTGAATTCGTTTGTGGAATTTTTTTTTGGAAGCTCAATTCATGCGTTTTCTGTTCAATAGATCTAATCGAGATGGGTAGATTGGATGTTGAAAGATTTAGAGATCGATCAAAACCTAGATATCAAGAGAGTTATGTTAAAAAAGTCAGTTGGTTGTGATAGAGTGTTAATTTAGCTTGAAATTAGAATCTAGGAGAATAAAATTTATCCTGTATAGATTCAAGTATGTAGTGATCTTTATCGAGTGTAATTGAGACAGTGATGTAGTAATCTTTGAATACCTAGGTAGCTGAATGATTCCGTTTTCGCTTAAACATAATCACGCTAGTATCTCGCCGGTCTATTTACAACGTTTTGATTCAAATCAAGTGAACTCTATATATTCAATAGCTGAAGAAAACAGACGGATATACTAAAATTCACTGGATTATCCCAGTGGACTCGAATTCTTGGTAGAGAAATCATTTAAACGTCATCGTATTATATCTAATTGTAGGAGCAAAAAAGTCTTGATTCTCGATTAGATGATCGTAGACTTTACTCAAAGGTCGCCACGACACATGTAACAGACAATACTTGAAAATCTTTAAGTTCTCATATTCTGGAAGACTTAAAGGCCTCAAGTGATGATAGCGTCCCGGTAGCAAACAGCTAGAGGAGGGGGAGGAATAGAGGGCTCATGACTTGACATAGCTATAGATAGTAACTACAAAAAGCTCTGAAAAGACTCAATTTGGTGCAGCTAATTAAATTAAGCTAAGAAATACTGTTTAAATCTTAAGGTCATATGGTCATAGTTAGCTTTGCATAATCAGCACCGATATGGTCACTTTGATTTGATTATGTAACAAGTTGATTGATTTATACATTGATCATTAAGCACATGGTTAGGATACATAATGAAGGCACATAATCAATGATGAATCAATTGCTATGATTCTATGGGAAGCTATCAAAACTAACCCTCAAGTTATCTAGCTAAAACAATTTAAAATGAAAGAAGACTCAGAGCCCATAGCTCAAATATCTACAAAGAAGGGAAGTTTCCCCTGTGACCATATTCATCACCCTAAATCCATCACCCTAAATCCATCACCCCAATTCCATCACCCTAATTCCATACCCCAACTTTTGTGCCCATGCACCATTTGGTGAATCCGAGTGAATGAATTTCCAGATCCTCAGTTGCTAGCAGAGAAGAGGAACCACATTCCACAGAATGCACTTTTACGACTACTCATGATGTAAGTAGGAAGTATCTGTATTCGTCCAACGAGTATACTGTGTCGTTCAAATGTGCACCAACACAACCAATGTTCAACATCCGACCCAGAAATTCCTCATAGCTTCGATCTACAAAGCCGCACAGCGCATGAGCTCTGGCTTAGTCCAGGTATCCCGATGCTTATAGAGCCAACTAGGGATGTGAGTTAACATTTCTCCGGTCGTCTCGTCTAATTCCATTTGATTCCTATGAAACGAACTAAGGTTCCCAATCATATCTTCCAGTTCTTCGAATCTGCTGTCCGCCTCCATGGAAATCATCATCATTTCCTCGGAGTCTTGTTCGAGATTGATCTTGGTAGAATTGACGATTCGGAGAGGCTGGCGACGGATATTAATTGGATGTAACGAACTGTAAGCCAGAATCTGTCGAAGATTATGATTCATCCACTTTGGAATGACGACAAAGTTCTGCAGATTGTCTGTTAATTGGGAACAGCGAAATTCGAGATCATCAATACATAAGCGTTCGATGTTGAAGCGATCGATGACTTGACTGAATTTTAAGAATTGGAAAACGGTCCATATGGCACCGCCGTTGCGGACAGGACAAATGATATCGATACTAGGTTTGATCCAGATACGTGGAAGTGGAGATGGGGTTTCAGGAGTCTGCGTATATATGTCAAGTCGTTGTGATTCTCTTCGAGCTTCTTGGGAGACTTGCATGATAGCAGGAGTCTCGGATTCAAATCGGAATTCGACATTATCATTATTTTCTCGGTCTGTGTAGACGGGCCAGATAGGAACTGCTCTCGGCTCTAGACATGAAAATCCATATATCTTGATTCGGAGTTCCAGTGGAAGGTCCATGAATAGATGGAATGTGTCTAGATGAGGCCTACGAGATTGTCCTTCGAGGTCAATTGTTGAGGGTACGATTGAGTAGTTTGTTCGGGGAGGTGGAGGAGAGCTCAGAAATTGTTTTTTTTTGGGAGACTCCTCTGTGGTAATGGATAAATCAGGAGATTTTTCTTGCTGCTCATCTTCAAATGAAGAGAGACTGGCATCGGTGGCAGTCCGCTTCATTGTTCTTTTGTGACTTAGAGTCCCTGTGGAGTGATTGAATGGTGAGTAAGACATTCTTCGTGGCGATGTTGTCAGTGTTCGATCAATGCAGGATTCGATGGTGAAACTTTTGTATTTCGATGATGGAGAGATAAGTAGTAAGTCAATCTCAGTCGAGTTTGATGTTGAGGGAATTAAAAAGAAGGGTTTCATCGGGGTGAAATTTTCTTTAAGTAGTTTTGCCAAAGCATTGTATGCTTTTGTTTACGGCGATGATTTGTCAGATTTAATTACGGTATCGCGAGATGCAAAGGTGATGAGATGATGGTATGTAATCATACAGCCATACGGCGTTTCAAAAACATAAATGTTCACCGTAAACATATATCTAGGCACTAAAAACTGTGTCATCGATTCAGATTGCTAATCAATGTTGCCGCGGTTGTTCTGAAAATTCGCGATATCCAAACGCGTTGCCGTACAGACTCTCTGAACTTGTTCTTTTATGCAGTCACATCTGTGACTTCTTCCAGGGTTAACGGCGATCTATGCTAGAATGTGTACGTAATACAGCCATATTATTTCACGACCGTAAGTGCGATGAGGAAATTAGGTATCTTATGGAACAACATGGTATTAAGAAAGCTAAACTAGTCAATGATTAGAAATTTGAGTTTATGAAGCCCGTCAAATATCTAAAATCAAGCATCGTAATAGTTCTCTCGCTTAGCGAGATTAGAATTGAGCATATTACTCCTGAAAGGCTATCACTACCTGCATCGCTGCACTGCTTGTCGTCTCTTTTGTATCTTTTGTATCTTTTGCGTCTGTAAATTGTGTCCTGTCCGCTGACCCATCGAAGCATTACATCACATCAGAACAAGTAGAACAGAACCCGGTTTTATTAAGCTTCATATCGTGCATTGTCATCTATGCTGTTGAGATATTATAGCATCGAGCGGGTATATGACTATCGCAGAACTATCTAAAAATGAAACAGGCCTGGTATATACACCCGCACTTTCTTGAAACCTATCCAGCAGTCCTAATCATCCTGCCTAATCTGCCTAGAAATCGGCTTTTAACAAAAGCATAGTAACATCGAAACAAAAATATCATCATCTTGATTGTCCAATCACATCCTTGAATATATCTTGCTCTCGACATCAAATTTTCTACAGTACGGAACCCGCTTAAACAGTCTTTTGCCTTTTGATTTCAATTACAAGGGTCCAATAGCTGAAACGGTATACGAGACACTCGAGTATTCAACACACTTGAATATGGATTGAAATTTTAAAACAAAACTTTTCGGGGTGGGTGGAAACACCTCATAAACCAGTTGTAAACTAATTTCTGACAGTATCAACTGAACTCAATGAAACCCAGCCGGCGTGAGTCCATATTTCATTCTCGCTACCAGTATCACTCATTCTTCCATATACTACCATCCGTCCCAGCTGCACTGTCGGCTTTACCCAAGATCCAACGACGTGATTTTTGAGTTGTGGAGGAATTGGTGTACCTTCTGCCAACGCTCGTGTGACTCCCTCATCATTCAGTCTTTCCTCCTTCTCAAGACATTCAATATGATATTCCAACTCGTCTTTCTCCCTATTACAAATCAAATCCATCCCAACAATTGGCTCGAATTCGATTGTTAGATTTCTTGATTTGAGTCTATCGTAGAACAAAAAAGGGTCGTAATAAATCAGTATTTCATTGAAACAACGCCCTAGAGATTTTGATAATCCTGGGTCATGGTGATCAACACGAATGGCCACTTTATGCAACCTTGTGCCAACTAGACGTTCATCTGAATTCATCATTTGGCTAAAGGCTCCATATCCCTGTTTACTTGTCTGCAAAGCCACGATTCTGTCTGTATCCCAATTGACATATATCCTCGGCTCATTCGTGATTTTCATTCCGTGATATGGTTGAATTTCAACTCCGAAATCCAATTGATAGAATTTGAGGCCGATGGCACGAGATTCTCGAGATACATGCAGAATTGAGGGTACAGAGCTAAGAGTTACCCAGTGAGTTACCTGACAAGCGAACCGGCTTCGTTCCTCTTCAAAATGTCCGAGACGTCGGTACCATATATCAAGGTTGCGTGGTTGATTAGCAACGAGTTCCCATATTCTGACGCGTATTTCAGTGGGTAGTTTGAAGAATCCAATCGAATCTGGAGTGACAGTTTTAGAAAAAGACGGTGTTTCAATTGTATGATCCATGGCAGATCAGATTTGAATCTAAGTACTTGAATATAAGTCGATGTTTCAAGAAACGATATATTCGAATTGATACAGAGGTATGAAGCGCTCTGCTATAAAACTGCAGCTCGGACTATTGAGAAGCCTGATTGATATAAAATCGAATGAGAGTTTTAGATGATATCGGTCCCCTGATATATTGATGAGTTCTTAGACAGGTGCGACCGAACGAAGTACTATTCCTTTACTTTCTTTGGTTCTATGTCGAGTATAACAAGTTTGAGGTATTGGTCTTGTCGATTTGATACTTCAGAGACGATCGATGTGTTCTCAAGCAGAGACTTTTCAAAGCCAGGTAACAGTGCCAAGAAGTGAGGTCGAGATGTCATAGTTGGGCTTACATATACACACACTTGACAATCGGAGAAGCGGAGTGGTTACTGTAGAATCTAGAATCATTCACGTGACAATTAGCGCGTTCCCATATTCACAACTACTACCCTTATCTATTAAGCATCGTCATGAAATATTATAAATTATTTTCATATTCAAACTGGAAGACATCACATGATTTTCATTTATAAATCAATTTGAAAGGCTTTCTCAAAGTATCTGATTATTTCACTACTTCCGTGCAATAATATTGAATTCGCGATGTTTGCGCAAGTTTATCGTTTCCCCGCACTTCACCCATCAATACAATACTATCGAGGGTGGATTTGCCGCGATAACTTACATACATGCAATGCAGCATACGGTTATCATTGCACACAAGATATGATACGATCCACATTTCCTGGGAAAGTACAAAATATACGACCACCCCCTCAATTGAAGCATTCTCATCCAGCAAACGCAAACGCAAACGCAAACGAGACCTGCCATCTCACTTCCACAACATATACCTCTTTCAGAGTATAGTATCAAAGATCAAGCAGTCTCGATCCCGATACCACTTCCACCTAAACACTTCCAGACCTCAAGCTAAGTCGTTCATTCCAGCGACCCTTATTCATAGTCGCTATCCATTCACTTCTCATTTCCTAGGACTCTTCGCATCTTCCAAGCTCCCTATTCCTACGCATCCCAACAATCTCCACACCCGATCTTCCCTTCACTCCCCCAAAAATCCAGCATCAGTTCATCATCCCACCCCCTCCTCTCTTCACAATAGAATAGAATCTAAAGCCCACCAAACCAATCAGTAGGCTCCCATACATCATTTCCCAAAGCAGGCCTGCCACCCAACCAATCAGCGAATCCCCTCACATCATTCCCCACAGCAGGCCTAGCATCCCCATACCACCCCCGCGACAACTTCAAATAAACCTCCACAATCTTCATTACCAAATACACAACCACAAGCAGCCAAATCACACCCCACATAAATGCCTTGACACAAAACATCGTAACCGCGAAGGAAAATATGACGATCGGGGTCACCCAAGAAAACACCATGGAGACGATCCACCACAGGATATAAAGCATGGGAAATGTTATGATTACGATAGCAAGGTGACCATCCGCAAATGAGCCCATGACGTATGGATGGATGGATGGATGGATGGATGGATGACTGAGGAGCCGATATTGATATTAATCGTGAAGTTGAGAAACGAGATACAGTATAGTATGTTTCCAATCGATATTCGCGCGCGTGAGATTTTATGGGATATGTATGTATCATAAAAAGTACTTAATCTAGAAAACCGATGATACCATCATTTCATTTCATTTTTTTACTATTTGAGATGATCGCTTTGCTGTTCCACCAAGGCGCGTCTGTCTGCGTGTACCCGCATTCGATCTTATGTTTGTGCAATGCAACACCAATACTATTCACGTGATACCTCTCAAAATGCTCTTTCGATACCGCGGAAGCAAATGATAAGAATTTGGGGATGTTGAAGCATTCTGTTAATACAATGCGTGTGAAAATTATGGTAAAAAAAAATTTATAATGTAAGAATCCGGGAAGTTACTACTTATCATTGGTCAACGGTTCAATAGACTGAAACATTTTGATAATGATATTTATTAAGTTTTTAGTCTATCTACCCTCTACCCCCTTTCCCTTCCCTTCCATCTCCCTTGCCAATCCCCCATCCCGAAGCGAACCAAGAAAGGTTTTCGCCTAAAATACAAACTGCTCCACCCCTTCTACCTAATCAACCGAACCTCGCAAACATACCAATTCAACCCCCCAACTTTCTCCCTCCCTCCAACAAGCAACCCCTCACGGAACATACATACTCGAAGTACAATCCGGACACCACTTAACCCCACAATGCCAAATCTCAAACGGATTCCTCGATGTCAAAACATGAGTAAGCGAATCCGGAACCCCATGCATCAGCAGCGTCACCTTGGGTGGTGTCCACTCTTCCAAAACCTTTGTCGAGAGGTTGTAGAAAATGGGTAGTCGTGTCAACAATGGACGTGGGGGTAGAGTTATACGACCCTGTTCGACATCGTGGCGATCTTGGACCATTTCTGGGATCAGGTCTCGATATCTGGTGATAGATCTATGAAGTTCAGTGATCATAAAGCCGAGGGTGCATTTATCTTTCTTCCGGGTGGCATTCCAATCCACCGAAGAGATGTTGTGAGGAAAGCCTCGAGATCCATCTTTATATGGTGTGCCATAGCCTGCTCCCCTGTAGAGAGTGATTGATTTAAGCGAGTGAGGAGGACGCACGATACTACATATCCATTGATCGACATTGGATGGTCCTTCGAAATCATCAAGTAGCTCGCCCCATTGCGATTGATCGAGTGCGGCATTTTGACATTGTGCTTTGTGCATCGCGGCCATGAGGATAATGGTGATATTTCCGAATACGTCGCCAACGGGACAAATGACATCGGAAACAGGATTGATGTAAAATCGAGGTTTCAAACTAATAGAAAAGAATTTAAAGTTGTGCTCCGCTACAAGGGCTTTCTTGTAATGTCTCTTTGCTTCTGATCTCGACTCTCGACAAACACTAAATAGTGTGGGAATGGGAGTATCGGATCTGAATCTAACAAGTTGTTTAGATTTATCTTCTCCAGTGACTTGTTGACTTAGAGAATGCTGGTTCTTCGCAGCTACCGGTATATGGCGGCGTTCAAAAGATGCTAATTTCCACACCAAGCGTTGGAGTTCAAGGGGTAGTTCAGGAAAAATGGTGAAGAATTTTGGACCGCTGCTTGAAGAGAACATGATGTTGTCAAGTGATGATTTGACAATAGGTATCGATGATTTGTAGGATCTTTGAAGTGGAAAAGACGGAAGATGTTGAGTAGGTATGTCGTAGGTATTGAAGTGATGACTTAATAATGGGTATCGACAATGTGTCAGATCTTCGAATTAGTAAAGACAGAAAATGTCTTTAAGTAGGTAAGTCGTAAGTATTGTTGTATTGTTTTGTATCGAAATGTATGACGATGGAGAAGTAGGATTGCTAGGAGAATCATAAACTTATATAACTTAGCTCATCCGTCGTCCAAATAGCCAAGACGTATTAAAATCAACAACACGGCAGAACAAGTCTCCATCTACCGTACTGGCATGATCAAAAAAATAATATAACTCCATACCAATTCATCCAAACAAGACGTTTCTGTCAGATTTGCCGTACACCGTATCAGATTTGACAAAGACAAGTCTTGAAATCTGATCAAAACCTCCCAAATACTTTCCAGCATACCGTAAGATTCATTGCTGAATTATCGCAATGCCATTGTATCGCCGTACCACTGTATAGCCGTACCTCTATCAGTTTGTTGAGAATAGTTCCGATTGAGTTTCCAAGTACCACAAGCTCTAAAATCCAAATCCAAAGCCCGCATTCCCATTCCCCGTACCTCCCATTTCAACACCCCCAGTCCAATCCCCCGCATTCAACCAATCAACTTGTCCCCACATCTCTTCCATGCCTATTCCATCTAGCGATTCTAATCCGGTATTGAAATCCAAACTTGCCGTAAAAGCATCACCTAAAACCGTCTGCCCTGTATGCTCAAGGTGCGGCATGAAACTAACACCTGTGTTTTCCCATGCTTGAGGTCCCTCGGCCGTCATTCCATTTCCAATTCCCACGTCATCATTTGCAGATCCTTGAATTTGAACGTGTGTTTGATCAATTGTGCTTTGAGCCATCCTGGAAGGGTCCTCTTGACTAGAGTTACTTTTCTCCTTCTCCCTTTCCATTTCTCTAGTGACATCCCCCCCATCGAGAACCCACTTCAAAACACGTCCCACCACCCCCCTCACCCTCCTCAACAAAGCATAATTCCCATCCGTATCTCTCACCCAATCCAAAAATGCGCCAAAAAGCGTCAATTTTTGAATCGCTGTACTTTTCGCAAACCTCGCCATTGTTTTCTGTTGAGTTCCCATTTTCCTCGTTTCAGAGCCAGAAGCACAGGTAGAATTTCCACTCATTCTTTTAAGCAACTCCACGCAAATCACACCTGCCGCTGGAATTCCATAGATAGTAATAAACCAATCGAAACAGAATTCAAACCCAGTCAACACATCCCTCTTCTCCCACATCATGATGAGCTTTTCCAACATTTCCATCGCCGTGTCCAGTAACCCTTGAATATAATTTCCTTCTAGGCGATTTGCAACTGCAAGTCTATATAACAAAAAAGTATTTTGTAGCGCTTCTAATGAAATAGTTAATTGTACAAATAGTAACCTTCCCGTCGATGATGGATTAAATCGAAGCCACGATGGTTGATTCTGAGATAAGGAGGAAGTACGAGAAAGAAGAGAATCTATACGTTCACGACTAACCTGCACATCCACCCCTAAAGCTCCTTCTAATATCTCTTCTTTGATCATGTAGATTTCTAAATTAGCTCTATAGCAAGTACCGCAATAGATTTCACCTTTTAGATTCCACCCTTGCTCATCACAGGCAGCTATCGCTTGTTGCATTTGGGTACGAGGAAGGAACAGTTCTGTTTCTGAGAGATCTGAAGGCATTTGGAGACGACAATAGAGACGAGAAATGCCAGGCGGTGTGCCGATGAGAGCTGAGGAATATTTGTCCATAATGTAAACGGAAGCGAATACTCGACGTTTATGTTCGGCGGCTGTGGTGAGGAGGTGAGGAGGGAGATGGGGAAGACGGTGGAGTCCAATAGCACACGCTGATGTTACCATGCTTCCATGTCGATTGAGATTACTATAACCTTGATTTTTGAGTGTTGTGTTAGCTCATCTTCTGAAACAAATATGCCCATGGCTGCGTCTGTGGAATTGGAGAGAAAAGTAACATACTCTCATCTCCCATCACTGAACACTCCAAAGCATAAATAGCCACCCGAAATGCAACCACAATCTCATTTACCGTATCGGTACATTCACACATTTTCCCCATAACATCCGCACACTCGTTCATTCTCCAACCTGTCTGCCTTCTATTCCTCCCATGATTTTCCTCTTCTTGGAATAATGGATTTCCATCCACCAGACTCTGATATGCTCTTCCTATGAAGCAAAAGAAGAGCCCCATAGATTCAAACCGAATGTTGGGCCCACTGAAAGTGTCGAGCCATGCAATACCATCGTCCGGGGATGGAGGTAGTGGTGTTTCTTCATTCTTGAGCAATGTTTCGACGAAAGGTATGAATTTCTCTCTACTGCGAGGCTCAGCTAGGACTGAGCCAAATGTATTATAGATACTTGAAACTAAATATTTGATCATGAATTCGGGTATGACTGAAAGTTCGAGGAGATATTGATACCGCTCTAGAAGCTTATTACAGCTTGAAAGTGAGGGTATATTCCAAAGCGCTTTGGTGATCATTTCACAACGAATTGTATAAGATGTCGGCCTATTTCTTCCTAGCTTTGACAAGGTTAGGTTTTGAAAAGCAGGAATGGAATGATATATGAGGGCTCACAAGAGGCGGACCGAAAAGCCACGAACTGGGATTTTTCCTCCCATCCTCCCCAATGTCCAACATTCCTCCTATTCCGCCTGTTAACGTCTCTCCTCTACTCAGACTCTCATCGCCTTCTCCAGTCCCGCTTTCCGCTTCTAATCCCCCCCCCTCTCCATTCCCATTACCATCCCTAAAAACAGCCCCAAAACTTGTGGGTCCCCAAAATCGTCTACTCCTCTTGTAACTAGCCCCGCTCCAATTATTTTGCATCGTTGGCCTCCCAGGCATTGGATTTATAGAGTTTGGAAACGAACGCTTACGTGATTGAAGATTGGGAATTGGTGGCCTACATCCGCGGGAGGAACGGTAGACGTTGCTTGTGGGGTTTGT
Source organism: Botrytis medusae (assembly GCA_019395255.1). Lineage (NCBI taxonomy): Eukaryota > Fungi > Ascomycota > Leotiomycetes > Helotiales > Sclerotiniaceae > Botrytis > Botrytis medusae. Next base: position 50,776 of record JAHXJL010000030.1, on the reverse strand, counting down.
GGTTTGGGGCTCCACCTCGGTTGTGAGCATACCGAGAGGATTTCTTTGAGAAGTGGTTGACTTGGAGATGTTGTGATAGTGGTTTGGATTGTTCGAGGCAGCATCTATACTTTCCCCGCTACTGTCACCTCTTTCTACATCTCTCATGAAAGCAGCATTGGCCAAGCTATCCAAGCCTCCTCTTCCCCTTCCTGCATCTCCATCAACCCATCCCTCTCTTTCTTCACCACTCTCTCCCACGCTTCCACCAACCCGCCTCCTTTTGACGCTTCCTCCATCTCCATTCCCTTCCATACCCTCCCCATTTCTCTCTCTCTCCTCATCCACCCTCCCCCGACTCATAGGCGCAGGATGATACCAACACCTCTCCTCGAATCCCCTCTTCACACATCTCCCGCAATATGGCTGTTCATGCCCACAAGCCAATTTCCCAATCCTACACGGTTCACACGAAGGACGTTTGCCGTTTCTGCGTAGATTAGGTGTTGAAGACATAATCTTGACTCCTATCAAGCAAAAGGTCGAGTCAGTCGGGGTATTATAAGATAGTGATTCCGTATTTCTCCAAGTTTGACTTCCAAGAAGGACCTGGAATCAGGAGAGATCACGAGTTTCCGTGCTCTTTAACAACCTTGATTCTAGTAACTACACGCGCAGACGAATCGCGTTTTCGCAAATGGGTAACTACACTGCAATGGCTAATTCTTTGATCATATGACTCCATCCAATTCAATCCAATTGGCAAACGTTTATACCGTCATGTAGCGTCAAGTTGAGTTGATTGAGTATGAAGCACCCGATGGTGAAGATAGTGATTAAAAATCGAAGCAAGATACATTCTCAAATGTTGACTGCGTACGTGCACGTGCCAACATCCTCACCCTATTCCCGAAATAGATCTGATCCATCCTTGCGAGATGAGCCAGCCTACTGGGTTCATTAATACCAAGGGGAGGGCGTCCAAGTAGATGATTCACGAAGATTTGGCAATACGAATAAGGAAGGCAATGATGAGAAGAAGATCATAGAAAGAGTGAATACTACAGCATAACCATAACAAAGGGACATCACAATATATCACACTCATGCAAGTATTCGTCCATTTTCGTATAATAATTTTTATTGGGATAGGTGAGATGAAACTACCTATGACTACTCACCACCGCATGGCGCGAAGTAGAGTGAATAGACGGGTATGCATGTTTCCTCAATCATCCTTTCATTTTTCATTCAATTCGCTGATCTGATATTTCGTTTGATAACTCCTCTCCTAGCATTCATCTGGATCACATCTGCTTTCCTTCGCCCATCAGACCACTTACGTTTTTCACCAAATAATTCATTTCTTGCGTGCACATTCGCAAAAAGGAACTATGCACCCCATCTCTGATATCATACACTTCATCCCAATCACCCCTCTCAATTACGATTTCCTTCCATTACCCCCTTCCATCACTCGCCACAACAATGAATCAAAAGTGCGCGAGGTAATCAAGCAACTAGATCAAGGTCATCCTACCAAAATAGAGAGTAATTTGATCAACGATTGATCAAGGTTCGGTATTAGCACGCGTGAAAGCGGTACTAGCAGCATGTGTAAATCAAAAAGCAAAACTCAATTACTGTCCTCCAATCCGCCATCGCATCTCACATTTTCCCCTAATTCCTGATGTCATGAATATTTTGAAGAATGCACAAAGCATGTGCTACATCGACTGGCCCTATTAGAGTCTTGAAGTCATTTCGAATACCAGATCCTCAAAAGAGGAAAACTCGAATAAAGTCTGTAAGTCGATGAATGAAAGGCATGATATCAAATGGGATGTCAATGGGTTTTTGAAAATTTTGGTATTGTACAACGTGCCCGTGATTGTGTGGGAGAAAGATAATGTACAGTTTGAGAAGGCCATTTTCTTAAGAGTTGTCGCAACAAATACCGATATTTGGCAGTGAAATACGAGCTCCCAAGTTCGTAGCCAGGATGGAGGTTCATTTAAGATAAGATTACTCTTCTTCAGAATCTGAAGACTCATCGCCACTTGATTCGTCTTGTGTATGTTGTTCGACGCTTTCAATGGGTTCTTGGGAAGCTGATCCTGGCCCTTTCTTAAAATTTTGAACCTTTTCCCTGAGCAGTGCGATTTTTCGTTCTTGCTCGGTTTTTGTCATGGGCTTATTCTTCTTCTTTGGAACGGGTTTCGCAATCGCACGAGGCTCTTCCTTTTTATCTTGATACTGAGCCTTGACATTGACGACGGTTTCTGGTGAATGAATTGCGACACTGTCATAAATCTTCCAGAGAAGATGTACTTGGAGTGATTCAATTTCCATTTCAATAGTACCATCTTCCTCGACCTGAATCACAAGGTTAGCCAATTTAAAATCATTGAATGCAGAAATGTTTTACTTACCACCATCTCTGGATGTGCTTCTTTGACCAATTCCATGATTTCGGCAGTAATGTGATCGGGTAACTGGCCAATTCCTTGGGAAATAACTTCCTTCTCGAGAACTCCCAAGGATCTTTCTTTGCGAACTCCTCCAGATTTCTTCGGAGGTCCAGCAGTGCTCTTTTTAGTTGTGGCAACCTTCTTAGATGGTTTAGAGGGCTTTGATTTCTTGCTAGGTTTCTTGGCAATTGCCGCCGCCTTTTCTTTCTCGGCAGTTTCTTGAATGAAAGTAAGGATTTTTCTCTGCAAGGCAATGGCATCTGGGGATTCCGGTTTTGACAACATATCAATAAGCTTGGCTTGTTCGAAAAGAAGACGGGCCGTAGCAGCACCTTGCAATGCTTCTTGAGCGGGCTCTGGCTCGTCTTCGCTTTCATCTTCCTCCTCGCTCTCTTCATCCCTGTCGGGAGTCACAGCAACGGGTTGATGATCAGCGATCCATCGATCCTTCCTAGCCAATAGTCCGTTGAATACATCCTCAAACTGCTGACCCATGACACGGACGGGATTGCCTTCTGGATTGAACTTGTAGCAATTGTGAAAAATAAGTTTCACGTCTTGTTCAAACTCCTTCGCTCTCGTGTAGGCGCCATTTTGTAACTTTTCAGAGACAGTGGAGATATCCATGGGCGATTTAATGACAGTAAAATAATTGGGAATTTGCAATGCGACAGGGTCAACAGGATCCATGAAGGCACTAGAGAATGCCAAGTACTTTGGCTTCTTCAGTTCATTCAATGCTTCTTCACACCACTTGAGCTCGACTGAATACTTCTTGCTCTTAGGTCTTGCAGAAGAGTAAGGCAAATCCTTGTTCTTTGGTGGATGAATTTCACGCTTTGGCCTGCCATCTTTTGTTGAATCCCGACGAATTAATGGTGTACTAGTGACTGGGTCAAGAGCAAAAGTTGGGGCTGGAGCACTCATTGGTACAGCAGCGCCAGTGGATCCGCGAGATGGTCTTCTAGCAGCAGGGGTGCGAGCAGCAGTATCGAGAGAAGGCGTGGGCCGCTTAGGTTTCTTGACCTGGGCCTTGGCAACATGGGCTGGTGGCTCGGGTGGTAGACTTCCTAACTTGGTGATAATCGATGTCTTCACATCATTGGCGGCGGCCGTGATTGGATTATCAAGACCATTGAAGGCAATGGCGTTTTCGTAGAGAAGCACGGCATCATCTTTGATGGCTTGAATTGAAGGGTATTCGCCACTCTTGATCTTCCTCTCCATGCCACTCAGATCAACCTCATTCTTGACTTTTTGTGCATAAGCATCTGCGAACCCAGGCCAAAGAACTGCGACTGGAGCTCTGAAATTCTTTCCAGCTGCGGTCTTGATAACATTTTTGATGATTTTAACGATCTCCTTGGTCTCATGTTGAGTGATTGGGCGCGACGCATTGCCATTGGAGGACGAAACACCATTTGTGGCTACTCCGTTCTGCGCAGGAGCTGGGGTACCGATGTGCGAGGGGATTTGGGGTTCTTCACTTTCCTCGGTCTTGGTGCGTTTGGCTAATGGTTCTTCTTCGCCATCATCCTCTCGCTCACGAGCAACTTTTGTGACCTGTGGTTGTGCGGGCGCATCCGTCATATCAACATCACTTGTACCAAGGTTGGCAGCCGCAGATTCTTGGGTGGAGTCGGCAGTTGCTTGCTCCGGCTTTGGAGAAAGATCCATGTCAACAGAAGGTGGCGCATTGTTGGGAGATGATGGGGGTAGATCGGGACGAGGCGCATCGAAGCTGAGGTTCATACCGTCAACACTTTCGGCCTTTGTCTCTTGAATTGGCGCAGAAGTCTCTCGTTCCAAACTCAATGACTCTGCTGCTTTGTTCTCTGAAGCTGGCAATGAGGGTTGTCGTGTAGCTTCCGGTATTTGAGTAAGTGGAGATACTTCATCGCGCATATCGGACATAGGAGCTTCCACAATAGGTGGAACAGCCGTAGTTGCGAAAGTATCGTTGGCAGCCTCGGGTACTGAATCAGCTGGTGTGGGGAGATCGGATACAGTACGTTCTGGTTCTTGAGTTGCTTTTGGAGGTTCATCGGAACCAGTTGTTGTATTCGAGTCTTGAAGTTGAGATACGGTTTGACTCTCGGGAGAATCTTGCGCATGCGGTTCAGCTAGTGTGGATTGAGGAACGGAATTGTTCATGGCATGCGATTCTACATTCAAGTCTCCATCAGACTTTAATGTGGAGGTGTTTTCAGCAGATTCAGAATTGGTGACTTCGGGCGCGGGAGATTTTTTCAATTCAATATCAGAGGTGGTTTGTTGTTCTTCAGTTTTGGTATCATCTCGAGTAGAAGATCTATAATTTTTCATTGATAAATATAAGTGTACAAAAAGATGAGAGGAAAAAAAAACAAGGACACTGAGAAAAGAAAATATGGTAGAGAAGACTTACCCGTTGATATTGAGATCCAAAGCCATCGTATCAGATGATGGAACGGGTATTGCCTTTTGCTCCAAAGCTAGATCTTCTGAATGCTGGGTGGTCATGACGGCCATCAACAGACAGAGATCCTCTATTCACAGAGGTATTGCTTGCGACAAAATTGACCAAAAGATAGCTCTGGGCTAGTAGTTGAAGCTGAAGAGATTGAAAAGAAAGCAATGCGACAAGATCGAATGTATCGGGTCTTGAAAGATTTGTGTGAACTCCGATAGTTTTGATTTTTGGTTGTAAGATGGGTGGATTTGTTGCGACCAGGAGGGAATATTTAAGTTGCTCGAGAATACTGTTGAGTGAATTAGTTAGATTGCGCCCGGAAGAACACGCGACCTCAATGTAGTGAATAAGAAGAAAGGGAAGAGTGTGTTGATTTCAAAACTGAGGTGTACCAAGCAACAAGATGATATGGAAGAATGTTTGAAGGTATCGAGGTAGAGTGGCGGGATATGTGAATGCTCCTCCTAGACCTGCCTTTATTTTAATCCTCGGCGCAGCCTCGTCGATATGCGACAGAGAATTTGAGTTGCAGCCTTACGATTTCAAAAGGTAAGGAAGGTAAAGGTTCAAAGGTTGAAAGGTTCGATCAAGATTTGGCCACTTGCACTCTTGGTTGATTTCCACTTCGATAAGCTTGCCACCATTTAAAGCCAAACAATTGAAGTAGTTGATCGAAAAGGTATAACCGCGAAACAGGAATTATTTTCTTTTGTTGAGATGCTGGCGGGTAGATAGCTAGAAGTTGAAGACGCGGATCTCTCTTTTTGTGCTATTGTTTTGGTAGAACACGCGACTTTCATTCCGAATTCCCTTTTTTTGTTTTGCTCTTTGAATTTCGATTGAAAATATGGCAACACCAGTGAATCGACAATTGTGATGTGAAATGGTAATTGCAATGTAGTAATTGAAATTATATTGTAATCCCCTTGTTCGAACTGGAATCCAATCGAGATGAGAGAGAATGAGGGAGTGGATGAGAGTGGGTTGGAGCGCGACGCGACTTGATGGTGACAAGGTACAGCTAGCGAAAGAGACCTCCTCCCAAAAATCGAGATTGTAAACAAGACCAATCTAGCGTTGAACTAGTGGGTGGGTGTATGTAGCTTCAAATGCAGCTTGAAATCCAGGTTATTGATAATTAAAACCTGAATTGACGCAGCAGTACCGTATCGTATTCTGTGGGGGGTTTGATACGAGTCTCTTGATCTTTGGACTCTCCAAAATGGTGTTGATGAATGAATGAATCAATGAATCAATGAATGAATCGATGGAACGAACGATGAATAAGTGAAATGAATTCGTTTTCGTCGTTCCAAGTTGATCCGATGCGCGCAGCCAACCACAAAGGATAAAAAATACCCCGGTCGTTCTCGGCAACAACGTTTTTCCTTTGCTTTACTCGATGCACACCACAAAAAGAAAGTAAAGGGGAACGAGAGGGGAGAGGAGAAGGGGGGGGGGGGGGGGGGGGGGGGAGAGGAGAGAGAAGAGAGAAGAGAGAAGAGAGAACTATTAACCTTTTGCGATTGATCTTTTTCTTTTTCTTTTCCTTTGGTGCAAGAGAATATTAAGAAGAAGTAGATCCTCAAAATATAAATCAAGTGTTGGAAACCAAGAGACAAGAGAAGGGATTAAAAGAGGATAAAATAAAATATAAATCAAACAACACACTCAAATCACAGTAATACAAGTGAAGAATGAATTATTTGGGGGGGGGGGGAAAGTTAGCTGTTGGGAGTGAATTCGTTGCGTTGCGTTTGTTGATTTTGTTGATTTTGCTGGTGTTGCTGGTGTTGCTGACTTGCAATCGATAAGGAAAATCGTTATCGTGCTGCTGTTTCTTATTCTTGATTCCTTCTTTGGCGATGGAGGTCATGTGCATGTATCGTGGTGAAGGGAGGTGAGGTAGTACGTATGTATGTATGTAGGTATGTATGTATGTATGTAATGAACAAGAGAGTTGGAGTCACGGGTGGTCGGTGCTCTTCAGTCTCGGTGGACGAATGAGAAGGCTGTCGCAAATCAACCTTTAAAAAATTTGGTTGCAAGACGAGAACTTTCGGGGGGACATACGATTAACATATTTAAACGATAGCAAGTGATGACCACGAAACTAAACCCAATGCACCCTTAGTAAACTTCTCACCACCTTGTGCTTAATCTGCAGGCTGCCTCTTTTGCACCAATCACATTCCGGCTTCCACTGCTCCAGCCCCACAGGGAGTGAGGAAAGGAAAGGCTCGCCAGGGATTCTCAAAGGTTAAAATGGATCGAGACACACGAGGGCTACTCATTGGACCAATCACGTCACCGTCAACAACTGAATCAAGCCACATTTCCATTCTCGGATCCACCTTGCCTGGTCCGCACCGACCCTTTGTTGCTCGCGATAGCCACCACACGTGATCAAGATTTATTTTTTCTATCTTGGGTAAAAAAAAGTTTCTTGAAGTTTTGGTTTGATAGCTTCAATGGTAGAGATTACACCTCAACTCATTCAGCACCACCACCATTCGAAAGTATATTGTGTTGGTTTCGTATAATCTCAATTGCTTCATCGCATCCCACTCACACTCGACTTTTCCAATTAATTCTCTTTCGCAAGATTGTCCATTGATTGTTCGCCGATTCCTCAATTCGACATAGCCTACCTAATTTTCGGCATATTCACATTTCCACCCTCTTTCTTACATCGCACAGCCAGCAATCAATCAAAATGTCAACCAAGAGAAAGCTCCCGACCAAGCTTGGTCAACCAATGGTTAAGCAGGGTGTGAAATCATTCGGAACTGGTCACTTGGATGAATCGAAAACTGTGGTGTCGGGTGGAGGAACTGCAAGCAAAGTGAAGACAAATAGAGCGAAGAAGAACGACGTGGTCGAAATATCCAGCGACGAGGAGGAACAAAGTGACGATGACATGGAAGAAGTTGAGGAGGATGGAAGTGATATGGAAGAAGGCAATGTCAACGCAGATGTGACAATGGGAGATGAAGGAGCTGAAGCTGCCGAGGAAGATGGAGAACCAACATTCGGAGATCTTGTTCGGGCAAACGCCTCAGAACCTATCGATGTTGCCGCCGCTTTCGAAGATTCCAAATCTCAAGCCCTCTCATACCCTCAAAACTCAATTCAGGCTCCATCTGGCGCATCCCTCGGAACAGTTCTTACTCAAGCACTCAAGACAAACGATGTCGCCTTATTGGAATCCTGCTTACATACTACGGATCTTGGTACGATTAGAGCTACAATTCAAAGACTCGATTCTCCTCTCGCCGCAATCTTATTACAAAAGTTGGCAGAAAGATTACACAGAAGACCTGGTAGAGCTGGTAGTCTTATGGTTTGGGTTCAATGGTCAATGATTACACACGGTGGTTACTTGGCAACTCAAAGAGGTCTCATCAAGAAGTTGTCCGAGGTAAACAGAGTTCTCGATGAAAGATCAAAAGCCTTACAGCATCTTTTATCTTTAAAGGGAAAATTGGATATGTTGGACGCACAAATCGAATTACGAAGGGGCATGCAAAATCGATCTGGATTGGACAGTGAGGATAATGACGAGGGTGTCATCTATGTTGAAGGTCAAAGTGATGACGAGGAGGAAGTCATTGTGAATGGATTACCTCAAAGACTTGCCAAGAACGGAGATCTCGAAGATATTTCGGATTCTGAAATTGAAGATGAAATGCTTAATGGTTTGGTGGCGGAATCTGACGAAGAAGAAGAAGACAGTGAGGATGATTTAATAGATGATGAGGCTGAGGAAACTGATGCGGATTCTGGAGATGAGGATGAAGTTGATCATGATGATATTGACGAGCAAGGAGAAGAAGATGAAAGTGATGATGCTGAACAAGGACCACCACGATCCAAGATGCAAAAATTAACAGGCAATCGTTTCCAAAATAGAAGATAATCAAGAGAATTTGACTATTCAATGCATCTTGGGCGTTTGCATGGTTTGGAGTTTTTTATTCATCTCTTTTCTTAGGTGTGGTGTAGGGGATCTCAAAAAGAACATTTTTTTTTGTTTTGTAGGAGGATACTTTTGTTTTTTTCATTGTACCTAACGGCTATGGATACAAGCATATGATATCTTGATTATACATGTATGCTTTTTTGTTTTGTAGGCGAGAGATAGATATTGACTGTGCTTGAGTTTGAGTTTGAGCTTGAACTGAACTTGAGCTTGGGTAGGTAGGTAGCTAGGTATCGATAGGATTCAATATCAATATCAATATCGATATGTTGATGATGATGATGATGATGAGGAGGAGGACGATCATGTCTTCTCTTGTGCTTTGTGACTTGTGACTTGTGACTTATAAGAAGAGAGAGGAGAGCGCACATATGCCATATAGATAGTCAATTAGTTAGTTAGTTAGTTAGTTCCTCCTCCTAATATATATATACATATAACATCCTAAACTTCGAGCGTAGCGAGCATTGGGGGTTTGGGGGCTTGCCCCCATTATTCTTGGGTCTTTCTTGTTCATTTTGATTGAGTGATGGAGGGAAGGATTGGTGGATGGAGGATTAGTGAATGGAGGAATGCAGGAATGGATTTATATTATTTGTTTTTGTTTTTTTTTTTGTGAGTGAGGTGAGGTGAGTGAGGTGAGTGAGTGAGTGACTGGGTGACTGGGTGAGATATACTCGGTTGAGATATTTTTTGTTAGGGGGAGAGGGGAAGAGGGGAAAGGGAGGGAAGGGTTTTATTTTGTATATGTGTGGATATGTCGGTAGGTTGGTAGCTCTGAGAGTAAGTAGGTAGGTAAATATTTGAATAGAATAGAATAATATAAAACGATATAGAATTAATTGAGCTTGGATGTTTGGATATTGAAATGAATGTTCGGGATATTTATTTCTTGCATTTCTTGTATTTCTTGTCATATACATGCCTACCTACCTACCTACCTATCTACCTACCTACCTACTTGTAGCTAAGGGTTTATATGTATTTTTATTTTTATTCCTATTCTTATTTCACATACAACTATTTATACATAAACCACGCATTATCTATCTATCTATCTATTTATCTATCTATCTATTCATCCCCTCCCCCTCCCCCTCCCCCTTCCCTTCTCTCCCTCTCAACTCATACCCTTTTTTTTTTTTTTTCTCTTTTCATAATTCATCTTTCTTTATTCTTTTTTTCTTCTTTTTTTTGAATCTTAATCTTAATCTATTCTTTCTTCATTTGTACCTCTATCTATACCTCCATATCCTTGTTTTAGTATTTTAGTATTTCTACATATCTACATATCTTCACATCTACATATCTTCATGCCTCAAATCTCATATCAGATTAGATAAGATCAGATGAGATTAGATTAGATCAAATCTCCAGATATCATTTCAGATCTAGGTCTCAAATATACACATAACATGATATACCTAATCAATACAACAAAGATACCCACCTACTTACCTACCAAATGATTTTGATACTAATTTCAAATTTCGATATTGACATTAACATATATCACATATCACATGACCTACCACCACCCACCTGCTCCCATCCATGATCCATTTATAATTCATTCATGATCTAGAACTGATAAGTCGGTCACATGTCGCATGTCGAATGTCACATGATACATAGATAGATTTCATTTCATTTTATTTAATTGTGTTGTATTATATCATATTTGTATCCAAATTGAGTTGATTCGAGGTGGGATGGAAAGAGGAGATGAGGAGATGGGATGAGTTCTGGAACAAGATGGGTTTTAGATGTGTTTCAAAGAGGTTTCTATTCTAGTGTTTGAGTTTTGAATCTATGTTTGTGTAAATGTGAATGTGAGGGTGTTGGTTGGTCAGTTGGTTGGCTGGGAAGGGGGAAGGATGATGGGATGATGGGTGCTGGTTAGTTGAGTGAGTGAGTGAGTAGGTGAGTGATATAGGTGTTAAATGTCGAGATTGGATTGGATTGGATTGGATTGAAATTGTACTAGCTCAACTGAAGAGTAATATTTTTTCTCTTTTATTCTTATTTTTGTTTTAATTTTGGTGTGTTCTATCATACAGTATTACTTACTTATATTATCTTGGGAAAGGGGGGGGGGGGGTTTCAGCCTTCTTCAGGTACGCGCGGGAGGGAAGGGAAGATGTGATGGGCGGCGTCTAGAAGGGAAGGAAAGGGAAGGGGATGTGTGTTGATTGATTGATTGATTGATTGATTGGCTTCTTTCTTGGGTGCGTACTGGGACTTGGTTTCTTATATATGTACTGCCGATAAATGTGTGTGTGTGTGTGTGTGTGTGTATGTGCAGTATGCAGTATGATTGGATTTGAATATTATATTATATTCTATTGATTTTTCGTAGAATCATACATCCATCATTCCTGAGTATTGGGAATTGTATTTATTGTATAGGTATAGAGTATGTGTTTTTACTGCTTGTGGTGGTGATTTTGATGGGATTAGTTTGGGTGTACTCGTATGTGTATACATGAAAGGGGGGGGAGAGAGAGAGAGAGAAAGCCATGTTTTCAGGGAATTGATCTGCTGTGTAATGTGTACTGGTAGTACCTGTATATGTATGAATATAGGTTGATTTGTAGAAGTTCCAAAGATTGATAATGGGGTTAGATAGTCATGGATGGGTTTATGAAGTTATTTATATATATATATATATATATATAAATAATGTTTCTCACAGTCAATATAGCTCATACTATTGCGTTGGTGTTGACAATCATGATAATGATAGTAGTCAATAACACTCATAAAGCAAAAGAAAATTATACGGAAATTACCCGGCAAAGCACATTATCATCAGCCATCGGGTTTTCGGATAATTGCCAAGGTTGATCATCATCACTTTTTTACGAGCATACAGAGAACATTCATTCTGAGATTCAATTCCAGGTTTATTGTAACTTGACAAGTATGACTTGCATATGTGTTACCTAAGTAGGTTGGCAGGTAGGTAGTTGGTATTTAATTGACTGTATTTATGCTATTTATGTTATTTATATTATTTATGCTTATCCATAATATACACGCATCAACATAGAAGAAGGAAGTTATCAATCATATCATTATCGAGTCTGCCTCCACGGCAGTGGCCCCCGGAGGGCCAACGGAGTGTCATCAAATATCTAACTACTATCTATCGCTGGATCCATCCATTATATCTTCATTTACTATGTCATGTTATGTGCTCCTCCGTGAATCCAGACTTTTCCATCCCGTCAATCTCGCCCATCTAATGATTATCCCACGGTTTATTATTTTTAACTTTTTAGACTTTCTCTTCCCACCGTGCCACCCAGAATTAAACAGGGGCACATCATTGAGATCCGCTTAACCGTTGCACCAAGAGAAAAGGCTTACGAGTCCTGGTTGCGTGTCGATGCAAGCTCATGGGTTATGGGCCATTGGTATGTTTGATGTGATGGGCTATGCAGTGATAGGGTTGTTCTCGTGCTCGATTGCTCGTATGTATGTAAGTAGGATGGTACACATGGGGGAACTTTGGAAGCAGAAATGGATTGGTATGGGGGTCTGGAGGTCCGTCTGGAGGTATGGGCGTGTGGACGTATGGACGTATGGTAGGGCTACCAAATTAACATGAACTGGGAAAAGTAAATGCTTAGATCTTACATTATCTTATGATTATGATTACCCAGTTCCCAGTCCCCAGTCCCCAGTCCCAGTTCCCTCCAACCTTAGCTATTTCATTCGTATGATTCGTAGGTATGATTCGTACTCTGATCTTGCTTGGATTATCTTTTCTACTTTCGACTTTCTTTACATTGGGCTGCTTGACTGTTTTAATTTATTCTTCCTCTTTTCCTATCCAAGACTCGTATCTTCTTCTGTCATAAGCAAGTTTTGTTCATCATCATCTTCCTCTTCTTCTCCGTATCTATTTGTATTGTGCAATCTGTACTTTGCCATTCTCGTATACTCATCCTCTCGATTGATGTTACTTCATTCTTTTATTGACATCTAACGACAAGAGAGACTCGAGGTTCGAGGTTCGAGGCTCGAGGTTCCTAAAGTATATTTATGTACACACATTAATCATTGAACAAAATAACACACCCGCTCTTGGCATACGCAACGCCAGCATTCTTGGCAGCATCATAATCCTACCATTTTCAGGAACAAAGTTAACAAGGCTGAATTCTATCAGAAATACGAAAACTTTGTGTATTTACGAGTACTTGCTTTTCGTTTCTTGTATTTTCGTGGGTTGTGCTCGTGGTAGAAGGGGAAGGGAGGAGAGAGACTATTGAATTTGCCCGGGGTTTTGGTACTTTGCACTTGCGACAATGCGCGCTTTTACAAGATTGGGTGCGTCGGTGTTTGCGATGGTTCTTTCGTTAATGACCATCTTGGCTTTGTTACCTCAATCGAGATATACCGAGCATTTGAGGAAGATTGAGATAGGAGGGACGAGCATTAATGATGTGACGGATGGATTGTGGGATTGGGCAAGTGGGGATGATGAAGGGGATGGGGAAGAAGCGGGTGTAAGATTGGTCATTTTTGGAGATAGTTGGGTTGATGATACGATTGAAGAGAATGGGGATGGAAAGGGAAGAAGTTGGACGGAAGTTCTTTGTGAAGAGGTATGTTTTTTTTTGCTTTCTGGCTATTGATTTATGCGTTTGATCCGTTGAGATTAAGGATTGGCACATTTACTAATTGATTGTTTTCAGCTCTCGTGTACTTCAAAGATCAATCTCGCAGTTTCTCAACCCTCATCTTCATACCCGTCGTCACCACCCACTGGTGCTTTTTCATCCAACAAAGTCTATCTTTCTGCCATCGAACACACCGCAGGTCAAAAAAATAATGAAACCAAAATGACCACCGAGTCTATGCTCCCTGATCTCGAAGCTCAAGTAAAATCCTTCATCGCCCTTCCTCTGCCAAAAAAGAAACTCAGGGAAACAATCTTCGTTGTCTCATTTGGCACATGGGACGTATGGCACTACGCATCTCTCGATTATACCAAAGCTCAAGAGGCTCAAAATAAAGCTGTTGCAGAAATGTTCGCACAGCTCGATAATTTATACGCACATCACAGAGAAAACTTGGAGGCTACTCATGTCATCGTTAAACCACATAATGACTCGCATGTTGTGGCCAAACCACAATTTAGAATTGTCATTCAAAAACTTTTCGATCCCACCATGTTGCCTGGTTGGTTAAGTCAAAGACCTGTTCCACTGAAACCTAGTTCTGTGGCGGAAAACCAAAAGAATGCTGTTTCATTGGTAAGAGATTGGGATAATAGTGTGGAAAACTTTATCAAACCTTGGTTTGCCAGTACGCCAGAAGCTACCACTACTTCCGAATGGGCTGAACCAGCACCAGAAGAACAAGTATCTGGAGATGCGGTTCCGGAAACATTCGACCAGAATGATCAACAACAATCGCAATCACAAGGAAAACGAGAGTCAGAAGGCGATGTTGAGGCGGAAAGTAAACCGGATATCCCTCCACCACAAAAAGATATCTATTATTATGATCTAAATAGATTCCTTACGGAAATCATCATAGAACATCAATTGGAAGATGAAGGATTATCTGATGCGAGTGGACTCGGCACAAAAGAAAGTCCATACGTTTCCGTATATGATCCTTGTGTACGAGCAGGTGATGACGGGGAAAGCAAGAAAAGAGGACCTGGAGAGAAGCGAAAATCGGGGAAAATCAACAAGGGAAATGAAAGGAGAGGAGGAATGAAAGATACGAGGGCATTACCGGATATCAATGGATTACTTGTCTGTGAACAACCGGATGAATACCTTTTCTGGGATGATTTTAATATGGGTAGCCAGGCGAAGGAGATGGTGGGAAAGGAAATTGCGAAGATGGTTAGAGAGGGGAAGACTTTGAGGAAGAGTTGGGGAGATGGGACTGTACCGGGGGTGTGAGTAAATGTGAATGTGAACGCGGGGGAGGGGAAAGTGATATTTACGAATGAACATTTCTGGAGTTTTGAAGTGGAAAGAAGCGTGCATTGCATCGCATTGCATAGCATGTCATGGAATGGAATGGGAAGGCGTTTGGGTTTGGGATTGTGATTATGATTGCAATGGATACTCTTTTTGCGGAGTGGGTTTTTTTATTTGTATATACCTTTCTTTTTGGGGTTTTGATATTTGAGGGTAGATGGGTTGGGGTAGACGAGTGGAAAGGTGGAAGAGGGGTATAGTTGTGTAGTCTTATAGTGTATATTTATCTATACATACATACATACATACATACATATATATATACATACCGAGACGATTTTCTTTTGTGGATATGACGAATGTGGAGGGGGAGAGAGGGAAATGGAAATGATGTATATAGGCGTACTCGAGAAGTAGGAAGTAAAAAGTGGAAACTAGAATTTTACGCTTAGTTATGTGTATTTGCTTGCTTGCCTGCTTGGTGATAGTAATGAAGATATAGATTAGTGAGGATCTTGGGGGCAGTTTGAGGAGATTAAATAATAGGGAGAAAAATAGGATAAGAATAGGCATGGGGATAGGAATAAGAATGAGTAAATAATAAGTGAGAATAAATAAGGATAGATAGAGATGGATGTGGATGTGGATGTGGAGATGGGAGTGAGATTATATATTGTCTGGCCAGATCAACATAGAAGAAGAGGAGAACCAAGAAGACGACGAGTAAGGTGGTAGAGGAATATGGGGAGGTAAATACCATATGAGGTGTTTGAAGTATGAAGTATGAAGTATGAAGTATACATCTTATCGTATTCATGAGCTTACGGTCTGGTCTGTGTAAAAGTATCGAGATCTTCAAGAGGATTGATTATAACATTTTTTATCTCTGAAGTTGGAACTTTGTGACTTTGGGAGGGGAGAAGGGAAGGGAAACGGAGAGGAGGGGAGAGGAGAGGAGAAGAAGGAAGAGAAAGAGGGAGAGCGCTGGGTGTTGGGGTGAGAATTCGGGAGTTGCATGTTGGATGCTGGAATTTGGAAAGGAATGAATGAATTTATGTATGCATGTGTGCATGTTGGAAGGTAAGGGAAGGGAAGGGAAGGATTAGGATGGAGTAGGAAGATTGTGGGTAGAGGGATTGAACGAATGAATGAATGAATGAATGAATGATGGATGGATGGGATGATTTCTTGGGGTTTGGGAGAGAGGGGCAGAGGGAAAGGGAAACATTGTGTATTGGATTTCGTGTGCTGTATCTTATGTTATCTGAAGAATAGAAAATAAGGTTGGGTTAGTTTAGGCAGGGACTGAGGAGTTTATGTAGAGAAGGGATATTGTGTGGATTCTGGGTGAGGTATGAGGTATGATGGGGGTAATGTAGTGTAGTGTGATAGAATTAGTGTAATTCCTAGACTTAGGATACGGCTTAGTGAATGAAATAAGGTAAAGCAATGAATTAGAATTTTATTGAATTTAATGGATTTGATTGGAGTTGAATTAAGCTAAATTGTTCATGTATATTTTGAGGGGATTGGAGAAAATTGAGGGATTAAGATATACTCGCTCGCTCGCTTGCGAGAGAAGAAGAAGAATGAGAAAGGGGATGAGGATGAAAATGAAGGGGGTTATTTATTGGCTTGGCTTGACTTGGAGTTGGATAGGGAGAGAGAAGAGTGAAGAGAGTTCAGAAAATGATAAGTGATAAATGAGAAATTGGAAAGTAAATATTAAAAAGTAAAGATTTGGGATTCGAGATGAAAATGTCTTGGATAGATGTGAGAAATGTAGATGACAGGATAGGTGGTGATTAAAGTGACGTACTTTAAAATAGGAGGAGATGAACTTTTTAACTTGGAAGTGAGAAGTGGGGAGTGGGGAGTGCGGGATTGATAGGTATGCATGTATGTATATATGTATATGATATTCGAGAAGAATAGAAGGTGGAAATAGAAAGCTGGGATGGGGTGGAAAGAGTACTAGTAGGTGCATGAATTGATACGACACTACTCGACTTTCGAAATTTTTAACAATTCCATTCGTCAATCGTTTGATATCAAAATCTATTTTTGTGTTTTTCGACTTCTAGTAAATAATCGCAATAATTCTTAGGACGCAAAAATTGATATCTCAAGAGATTATTCCAAGTTCAGTTTTTAGTGTTCTGTCAGTTCGTACACCCACTAGTGGGGAGAAGGAAGGAAGGAAGAAATGAAGGAAGAAGGGATCGGAAAGAAGAGAAGAGTTTAGGACCTATGAAGCGAGAGACAAGATAGAGACTGATGGATGAACATTAAAGATATCAATTTCCTTGATTTTCATGCTGATTTTGTGGTTTGCAGCAAGCGGGGGCTTGTCTGTGCATGCGGGTGTTAGGCGAGAAATTAGGAGAATAGGATTGGAAAAGAAAGGAAAGGGGAGTCGTAGGAGATGTAGGAGGTGTAGCGGATTGTGGAAGGTGAAAAGTTAGAAGTTAGAAGTTAGATTTCAGATGTTGGAAGTTCATGTAGATTGAAAAATGAATATCAACTAGGAAACGGGAATGGAGATACCACGAGGATTACCTTATTTATATTCGAAGGGTATTGGTTAATGTATCTTTGATTCTAAGTTTGGTCTGTATCTATGAGGGTAAAATTTTGAAGCAATCGCTAACATTATTGTTGACGTACAGTCGTTGACTCTCAAACTTGATTAAACAGGAGGTGTCAACTAGCTATTAAATATTGTAGAGGATTCTCTCAAATTATAATTTGTTGATTTAACATTACAGAAACCAAGTGATTTTCTTTTTTTTTTCCTTTCAAATATTTTAGTCCTTATATATTTTGATTTAATTTAATTATAAATCAACTATTAGTACCATCTTAATTTCTATCATATAAATAGAATTCACTAAACTAGGGCTATTTCTTAACATGATAAAAATTGAGATTAGTTAAAACTTATTCTTCTTAAGAGTCAACGAATACAGTGTAAATCCATCAGAGACATCGATGCAAAGTGACTCAATCAAAAGAATCATAGCTACATCACCTGAACACCTTGTCATATGATACTGCAATTTCTCCAATCTAACCGCTCACTCGCAGCCACAAAGCTTTGTAGACCCTGAACTCTGTGGCTTCATTGGATATTGTTCAAGGCCTTCATTTTTTGAATCCCTGTTCACTTGGGGGCGAAATTTGCGAGGTATTGTGAGCGTATCATTTGCCGCGCTGCTTTCAACCTCAACAAGATCTTCTGGTGAGTTAGAAAATTATTTTGCGAATTTGCCGCTCTTTACACGCCAAATCCCATATACAACAGAGGGGATCTTCTATCACTTGCTTTCCAAAGATCTAGGCCTGAGATTGTACACGCTCTGAAGAGATTGGGCGTGAATTTTAACACGTCAGAGCACACAGGATTACCAGTCTTACTCACAGCTTTGGCATATGCCAAAGAAGACTTCATTCTCGAACTTTCACCTGAAAGTGATGTTATTCAACATCCGAAGTTTGGTACTACGCTGAACCAGGGGTCCTTCAAATATCTGCTAAAGATAGTCTCTGCGCATACGTCTTTTGTATATATCATTGACTGTAACCATAGTCACATTTGACCTGATGCTACAAAGCTAACACCAAAACTATAGTCTGCTAAACCGGTAATTTAAGATTCCAGGTGGTATTAACAAGTACGTGAGCCAGGTTGGGAAAGACGGTGCGCCGCTATATCTAGCAGCCATCGGAAACAACGCTAATTCGAGGGTGGAATGCATGAAGCTTTTGACCCACCATGGAGCTGAGGTCAATCTTGTCAGTGTTCCTCGAGGAACGCCCCTCATAGCGGTATGCTAGTATGGTGCATATGATTCCGTGGTATATCGCTTGAAACACGGGGCAAATACCGCGTCCAAAAATCTCGACGGAATCGAAACAACTGCAGTGCAGGCAGCCCATTTGCACAAAGATATAGTGCTCTTATTGCAGAACTTTCAAGAAAACGGGCCAAGAGCACTAGAAGAGCTAAGGATAGCCATGAATGCCAATACCCCAATGCTTGAGTAGTGCGTGTTGAGATTAGAGAATGATGAGAATAAATTGGAACGAGCCGATCAGCTAAGTCTGTTTAAAAGGGCTTCCTATCAGCCTTGGTGAACCAAAGGTATAGATACAGATGAGGACTAGGACACAAGCCATAACAAGATTGAGATACCGGGGTTCAAATACATGGATATCTTGTCACTTTAGGATTATCAATCTCATAGTACTTATGCACCTGGTGAGAAGGTTTTGAGTCCTGGCTAGAATGAATTCTTCTATTTCCATTTTTATCTAGGGTCGTTATAAATTCTGAACTCACCGCATCATAAATTTGAAGCTGGTCAACCACTTCCAAACTAGCCAGCCTATCAGCACGACTTCTCTGGCTAACTGAATATCTTCGGGCTGTTGACCAAGTTTTCTAATCAGCCGAAAATGAATCGTTGGACCCTTTGTTTGATTACTCCGATCATGCAGAGAAGAAGAAAACTTCGTACGTTGGTTTTATGGGATTTGAAAGAGAAGCTCGAGGTCTGTGATTATTATTTGACCAGTAAGTGAAGAGAGTTGAATTGTTGGATGAGAGAATGTGGGTATGATGGGAGTATGCTTTGAATCCAAGTCGGCCAAAAGCGGTTGATATTAGATAATCAGAAAATGTCACTTGTAAAATTTAGAAGAATTTATTTGGGAATCCAGTGATCCAAGCGGACAAGCTGGTAGAGATGAGTTTATGTATATGATAAATAGAATCAAGGGAATTAAGCAAGCTCAGACAATGAAACCAATGCAGAAAAGCGGCAATTGAGGATTTGAGACTGGAATCTGAATTGTAAATCAATATTCTGGTACCAGAATAATGACGGAATGCGTGGTTTTCCAAGAGAGTATCAAATTCAGTACAGAACCTCACAATGTCGGATTTACTTACCTAAAATCTTGTAGCATAGTTACTGAAAACATGGGGGTTTCTTCACTTATGTTAACCTCGTTCGGTATCCCAGAATCTAAGGATCTCCTTTATATATGGGAACAGACTCAACCTGTACAACTGCATGTACTCTTGGAATTTGGCTCTCCTTTATCTATAGTAGCGACGTTTCAGTTTGTTCACTTTATGGTGCTTGTGTAGACGACACTTGGATGTACTGATGGTTGTACCCCCAATGTCAACCCTAATATAATTGCTATCACAGTAACATTATCTTGGTCAGTCATTTCAAAATTTAAAAGGGCTCAAATGAACTAATAATGGTACAGTTCTGCAGACTACTGTCAGAGCTACTTGCTGTCTGATCAATCAAGCCCCGGTCTTGGCACCCAGAATTCATATACCTGCAACAGTACCTCGCAAACAGTACCAGTACTTATTTTCGCATCAGAACTAGACACTTCAATGAGAATTTTAGCTAGCACGACCTCGTCCTCCGATATATTGGTTACCTCATCATTAAAATCTGGATTCGTTGCAACTTCTACATCTTCTTATCTACCATCAGCTTCAAATTCTTCTATTCCATTAGCTACCTCTGCATCAAGCTTTAACTCCAACTCCAGTTCAACATCAATTACACCCCAAGAAACAATAATCGTATCTTCGAATCACGCCACTTTTTCTTGCGCCAATACCGGTGCAATAGTAGGCAGTACTATCGGAGGCGTTGTCTTCATCACCAGAATAGTCTTTGCAATATGGTTAATAGGTAGACATAGAAGTGATCACGATCTACTAATAAAGGCCGAGCCTCGTTTCTATGTGAGAGATCCTAGTGATCATGTGTACGGGTTAATGGAGAAGGGCGGGAATACACCTGAGATTGGGGGAGAAATGCTGAGAGCAAAGATGGAAAGTCCGAGAATGAATAGCGAACCGTTTGAGATGGAGAGTCCCAGGCCTATTAGAGAAAGGTTTGAGATGGGGATGTAAGAACTCTGTTTGAAATATGGGAGGAAGAGAAGATGGAGTTGTGCGATTGCGCATGCAGATAGAGGCCAGCCTCGTATTGTGTGCCATTTTTGCCTCGAGGTTTGCACTCATCGTACTATCACTAGCACATCAGAATTTGAGACGCACGAATCGAGCGTTGGATATTTGTGAACAATCACTCAATAGATGTGAGGTCTAAAGTTCCTCTTCAAGTAGAATTTAATGATAGCAGATGACCAAAAGTATTCTAGGGAGGACCGCCCCTAATAAATATTATGTGGGAAGACCGTCACGCTTTTGGAGAAAATTTGGCAATCTAGCATGTGGTAAACCTCAACTTGGAACGTCAACACATGCAGGATGATATGCGTGTAAAATTCAGATTCATTTGACGCACCAGATAATATCCCAGTTCCATTCTAGGACCTTTTCGTCTCGATCAATTCTTCTCTGTGTACTTCACCAACAAAGCACACCCGCCTACGTGATGGACATGTAACTTCTGTTTTTAAGAATGTATCAAACTCATCTTACTAGCATGGATGCATACTCAAACCCTTACCTTCGTGCACACAGAATGAAGTAAGAATCGAAATCTATATTATCACAATTGCAGTAAAATAGTGAGATTAGATTGATTGACTGCATACAGCTTGAAATATATTCCTCTCGCTCTACCCTGCACCACTAAAAATATACAGTAGTTCTTTTTGTTCTCTAACATTTAAGGATCTGGGGCTGTTGGCTGTAAGTTGCAAATCGGGAGCTGAGTGAAAGCTTTGGACTTAATAACAGAAAATCGACGAATTTTCAATTGTGGCTACAGAGATTAGACGAATAATACCCTATTTGATTTACATCTGTGGGAAGGCTAAACTTTTCCATAAAGAAACATGCTTTTTAATTCTAGACCTCGCTCCACCTTAAAGGAAGACCATTCGACCTGGGCAAAGATTGTTCGCACTTGGATAGAGAATTGCTTTTAAACATACCTAGATGAACTATACAAGACAAACTAAATATGGGGGAAGAATCGTATATCCTTCAGCTCGGGTGTGGAAGTAAATAAGACTCAAGAAAAGCGGCAACTCCGAACAAAATGTGACATCTTATATCCGTTGACATTATTAGCTTTATGACCATTGAAGTTTCTACAACACAAGCACTCATAGGCCTTCTATCATAGGGAATGCCACATCTCTTAGGCTTAAGTATGATGATTCATAATATCTTGAATACATAGCACAGCCTGCCTTTTCTCTAGGACAGATATCCAATAATACTATGAAATATCTCTTTGCATGAACAGCCTATGACTACATCTTTACCTTTGTAGTACATTATGGTTTTACCTTAAGAGCGACCAGTATACTAAGTATGGTTGTAATCCCGCTTCTTAGAGACATATGCCAAGGTTATTCTGCCCTTCCTCCATAGCTATCGTTAGCGATACAACTAGCACCGAGATACTGGGTTCTTGAAATGAAGACTATCCTGCTTATATACGATCAGGAACAGCTTCGAATCAAACTATTGATGTCATCGTCTTCGCTTAGAACGTTCCGAAAAGGAGAGCCCGGCTCACATGACAGTACACATCACATGATATGACTTTTCCGGATTATCTCTCGACCGAGAATGTAACTTCATGCGTTCCACCAATTCAAGAAGAACGCACAGCAGCCGTCAATATCATTAGCCACCATGTTGTGATAGGGTGATAGACGCTCTTGTTTGAGCACATCACGGATCTAACAAGCTCGTATCTTGACCTCTATTAAAAACTTCCATATATCTAGGCGCACCGCTTTCGGAAAATCGTTCTAGAAAACAGAGTAAACTTGCATCGAAACATCATTCTTTATACGATCAAATGTTTTCCATCTCATGCGAATCAGAATTGAATGGTCTAGGAAGGAGTTCCCATTGGCGTTTCACGGTGTCGAAACATGACGAATCGATTTCTGTCATCTTATTTGGTTTACTTGTCGTCATTGCCATTTTATTTATCATTGGGAAGCTTTAAAAGTTTGAAGCTTCATTGAAAATTTATTGTTTGTAACCATAGATCGAGAAAGCAAGGGTTTAATTGATTGTTTCGAAACTACATGACCGTGATAATATCATCAATCTCAGCCCAAAATACTTGGCGCATTCATGTCTTCACTATCTTCTTTATTCATGTGATTATCTTATTGAATTTTTTACTGAATCCATTGGCTACCATTTTCAAGATGGTGGGATCCTAGTTCTGTCATTTCACATACTCTTTACCCGTCTTTAGGATCCTGATGCCGCCTCTATCATTTCCTCGATATCTTCCAGCCGCCAACTCCAACCAGCCCCAACGGCATAGCCCAATGGAAACCTCCCCGCAATAACATCTCTATGAAAATCATCTGCTATCAAGGTTTCAGTAATTCTACAGGGCAAACAGCACACAACTACAACAGGCTCCCACAAATCCTGACTACTCTCGAGGTATTACCCCAACGCGAAGATCTCGGCGTCTAGCCAAAATTTATCTCACAAACAACGAACTATATCTATGTTCCACTGCGGAACATGTGCGAAAAATTCTTCGATACGAATATATGGAAACACAGCACAATTAAAGATCTCACATATATTGAGGTTTGACTTGTCTAGTCCGAATAATGCTGGTTTAACAAGTATTTACATTCTATAATACTTCTTTCCCAGCCGCAAGTCTGATAATTTCGGATCCAGGAACAAAAATTTCAAAGCCTGGCTAAATTTTAAAGGGAGTATCACAATAGAAAGCGATACAAGATGGGCACAAAGCTTCTAAACATACACTTTAACTCGAACACTCTACATACAGATCAAAGTCCATCTCTTAAGCTTGAACTGCGCTCCCTCCTCCCCCCCCCCCCCCCCGAAAATCTGATCTCGACAAACAGAATCGACACACCTTTCAGCCTAGCTTCAGATTCGAAAGCTACAAACATCAACCCCTACTTCAACTCTACAACTATCACCACACCTCACAGAAACCATATCTTTTCCGAGATTCACTTCTTCTGTCCTCTCGCCGAAATAGGGCTATCCATCTCTCCTTTACTTCTTGAAGTTTCCAACTACATATCTACAGGATACGAAATTCGTGTCAGGAGCCATTGGTAGCAGGAAAATATCTACGAAGCATGCCACAGTATCATTATCACGATCTTCTGTCAAACAAATCTTCGCTTTATTTGGAAACACATGCGGAAAAACGAACTTAGGGTCCGGAGGGGCGGATAGAGTTATATCAAATGGGTATGGTGAACTTAGCGCGGTTGTGAACGGGGCTGGGGCTGGGGCTGAGGCTGTGTCTGCAAAGAATGAAATCAATGACGTGCTGGGGACGTAAGTTGGACGATAGAAAAGAAGATGAATTGCACAAGTCGAGAGTCGAAGTGGGGTACTGGGTGGATGCAAATGGGGAGAAGGGTCTGAGAGACGGGAAATGAGCCGGATTTCACAAGACTGGCATGGCAGTATGGAATTTATGGGATATATGGGACATAAAAGCAACGCAATTCCACCGCGGTAGAAACTAGGAATCTCAAGTATATGAATCCACGAGATAGACAAAGACTGGTTTTCCGGGCCTTGCATCCATCCTATGCTTTCTCCAAAAATTCGGTTGAGTACTGTGATTTTCACTGTGCACTACTTTGACTATCATTTCTTACTTTGGGTTTTTGTTTCACGTGTGTAATTCACTGGCTGTAAACATGGGCTCGGCACATACATAAAATGAGAATGAAATGTACGAAAGCATCAAATTTAAAATTCTTTTTTATTCGTAGACAAATAATCAATGAGGTATCCGTTAACTACATAGGTAGTTAGATCACCATGACCACCCGACCAAATGTAAACTGCTATGTTATCATTCAACGCCCTTTCTGTCCATGTATGTATGGACTTCTTAGCCTTCTCCTCACCGAGGACGATGTATATAGATTCTTAACCTCTCAAGGAAGACAATAAGAGGACGCCTGACTCCACGCTCAAGCACAAATCCGAACCCATGATTCCCATCTCCGTGCATGCATGCATACTTTAGACCGCACTGCACAGTCTCACAATTCTCCCATTCTAATTAATACACTTCACGCCCATAAACACAACCACAACTAGACCTACTTAACCCTCGCCATGATCGTCTCCCCCCCTCTCTCCAAATCTCCCATCACATTCCCCCACCTCTCCTTAACTCCCTTGAGCATACTCCTATCAAAATCATCTCTCGCCCTCAACACCGCCTCCACCCACCCCAGCTGCAAGTCCCAATATTCCCTCTTGAATCCCTCTACCACATCCTGCACCGCTCCCTTCTCACACTCCAGAATCTCCAAGAAACTTTGCGTCACCGCCCACTTACCTACAATAATATTCCTTACATCTTCCGTGAGATATGTATTAGTATTGAAGAATTCAAAGGCAGTTGAAACGTCATTGAAGATCTTATCTTTGAATGGATCCATTCTCTTAAATTTCGCGCCTTTGTTACGGACACAGCCGAGGTATTGGATGAGGAGTTCGATAGCGAGTTCTTCGATGAAGATATCTAGTAGTGATTGATGGAGAACGTTCTTATAATCATTAATGTATTCTTCAAATGTGACAATCATTTGCTTCATAGCTGTGTTTGAGTACCATTTTGTTGTGAAGAAATCCGGCATGACGGTTTTGAAATCAACGGCGAAGATTAAAGTTGCGAATTTGGATATGCAGTGGGTACTGAGATCGACATATCCATCATTTAGACTAGTGATCTCGACGTCTACTCGTTCGAGGTATGTAGTTGAAACGAGAGGTTCGAACTTTTGTCTAAAGCTCGTAAGGTATCCGAATCGTCCCTCATCTTCATTATCATCAATACAGGCAATTTGATCGTTAGCAGTAGCAACAAGCCAATCCTGTAAAGCTTGGAAGCCTTCCAGTTCAGTAGTTGCATTGAAGTATTTAGCAGCTTCAATATCGAGCATTTCTTGCCATGTTTGTTGACGAGTCTTAAGCCGCACGATCATGATATCAACCACTCCTTCAACAATATCCATTCTCTGACTAGCGCTTGCTGCATCGATTTGTTCACGTAACATACGCCACATATCGACCAAGTTCTTCGTTCGAAAGTATCCATATTCATCCTGATCCAAATTCGAACCATCCACATTCCTCCCATCGAAATCTTTCTTTTCTGTTGCGAAAATCCGATCAAGCCACTCATCCAAGTACTTGATAATGATTTGTTCGAAATTCCTGATCATTTCCTGTTCTCTTCCATCTATAACGTGCGGCTTTAATTCATCTTTCTTAAACCCCAACTTGTTCATCTTCGTATAGTACTTTTCTGGCCAGTTCAAGATCGCCAAATTGTTCGCCTGTGTCGTCTCTTTGTCATCGATCATGTCAATGAGAAAATCATGCATCAATTGATGATATATATTCCCATATGTCTTGAGGATTTTCCATTTCTTCGGCATCAATGGAACCATCCCCTGTTTGACTGCATTCAGGTCGTTGAAGAACCATCTTAAACCCTTCTCCAATTTCGAGGGGTCCTCCAAGAATGTCTGCTTCGTTCCTTCAATGTCGCTTTCGGCCTTTAGTTTGATGGCCATCAAAAACTTCTCCTTGTACCCTCTCGTACTCTTTGCCCCATCCGTAATACTCTTGAATCTTGCCGCCATCTCCTTATGATCCTTCAACGCCTCCTGCAGTGCCATAACCCTCTTATCACTCTTCTCCTCAGCCTCAATAACCACCGCCAACCTCACTACCAAACTGCTATTTCCCTGTACAACCACCTCTATTAGATTCATAGCCACCTTTCCAATATGTTCATCGAACCAATCGATAGTATCATCCAGCCTCGCAAAATAATCCTCCAACGTCCCCTGCAATCCCGCATCATCAGCCCTCAATATCTGCTCCATGGCATCATCCCTAATGTTCCTCAACTGCGTCAATTCATAATGAATCGCCAGCAGATTCCCCATGTTATCCTCATCCGCATCATCCTCTCTCAGAAGCCCCTCCACCTTCGTTAACCTCTCATTAAAGTCCACCAAATTCCTGCGCATCGTTTCTACCGCCATGAAATTCCTATGCGTCTGGCTCACCAGATTGATATTCGGGAAATCCTTAATCATATTCTGCGCCTCGGCGCATAGTTTATCAATCTTCATCATCTCATCCTTGATCAATTGAACGGTTCGTTGGCCATCGGTAATCCCGTGCATGCCAGCCTGAGTAACTTCGAGTTGTTCTTTAAGACCAGAACGCAGTTGCGAATCGACGGCGGATTTCTTACGTGTGTATTCGAGTTTTAGGGCGGGAATTTTGTCGAGATCGTCGGGGTGGTGGAGGAGATCAGAGAGCTTGATGGAGGAGACGTCCATTGTCATTTTGGCGGTGATTTGTGAGCTATAGGAGCTCGAGAAGGAGGGGAGTAGGGGTTGCGCGCGCAGATCTTACTCAAGACCGAATAGAAAAGTATAGCTCTCACAGAGCTTCACTAGCAATTCCAAATTTACAGGAAGTGGTTCATAGAAATCAAATCAAAAATAAATGCAATCAATCGAAAGTTCAATGGTGTTTGAGACATTACGTGCATAATCCCAAAACGAGGACTAGCGTGGCATGTAACGGTGGAAAGAATTACCGACTCCCGAGAATCCTGGTTTGATATTTACGATTTATTTCTCCCGATTGAACTTTTGATATACTGGCAACGGCGACATTTACAGTGCGGGACAAGTCATTGGATTCTGTGCTCATATTTACAAGGTGTGTTATTTTGTTTGCTTCCTGTTTTATTTGTGCGTGCTGCGATTTTCAGGGTCCACTACTCTCATTCAATACTTTCTCTCTTTCACCTCAGAACAACCCCTCTAACCTCTCTCACAGATACCCAAAGCCACAACAACCACATAACCACCACCCACAATGTCCACCACTACCGCGGCCCCCCTCGCCCGCGCCATCCGTTCATCCAAAACTCTCCCCTCAACCCTCCACCAAATCGGCAAAAACGCACCCAAAGCCATCTCCAAAACCTCTCCATCCACCACTCCCTCTTCCTCATCCACAACCAAAGTCTTCCACCAAAAGCCCTGGCAGAAATCTCCCCCTCCTACACCAACTTCCTATTTCCGCATTACCCTCACCCGATCCGCTATCGGACTCCCAAAGAAATCCTCGCGTGTGTTGAAGTTTTTGGGACTGCATAAAAGAACGAGTAGTGTGTATCATCCTGTCTGCTCCGATATTGCGGGACAGATTATGAAGGTTAAGGAGTTAGTTGAGGTAGAGGAGACGAAGGAGAGGAGGAGTAAGAGGCAAGAGAGGGAGAGCAGGAGGCCGGAGAGTGGGTTTGTTGTTGAGAAGGAGTTGAAAACGACTGTGGTTTGAGAGGTTGAGAGAGAGGAGCGGAGTGGAGTGGATAGGAATAGGAGCAGAGATAGTATTGTAAGGATATAAAGGAAGATTGGAATGGAGGGCTGGATGAATCATACTGAGAATTGAGAGGGCGATACCATATATAAATCTGTACATGCGATTTGGGGATGGTACGTAGACGATCTGCTTTACATTTGCGATTGAGATTGGCATAATCTTCAATGCGTATGAGGAATCAGAGGGTTTTTCAATACAAATAGATACGCATCACTCGCAATGGCAACAAGTCAAACTCAGCTTCATCCACTCTCTTCCTTCCACGATAGACAGCCATATCTGTCGCCCTTCTCCCTCCCTTCAATTCACCTCACACCTGTTCAGCGTTACCCTTACACGCTTCGCTCAAGCCATCCTCATATTACTGGAGTTCTGGGCCTTTCTATAAAGAATACACCCACATGTACCATAAAGCATAGCTAGCTATTTGCCAAACAAAAAGCACATAAGGGTGGCAAGGATATGAAATCTTACTCACAAGATATGACTCTAATCCCAAGATTGCAGCTAAAATTCTCATATGTACCGTAAAATTGTGGACCGCTTTGTTCTCATCATGGGCAGAACTAATATGCATGTCACTGAGAAAATTCACATGAGCCGATTGATATCCTTACATATGAATCCCAAGTTCAAACGCAACTAAACAAGACTGAGGCTCAGAAAGTCATGTAAGCTGTAATCATGATTCTAAACTACCAGCTCAAGACCAAAGTCAAGGCCTCTTGAACCAAATACAACTAACTGAATGTCTGCCATGCCAATAATACCACCCATTAGAATCTACCATGATCCATCCATCAATCCATTCAAATCAGATTCTTTCACATGTATGATCTCTTAATCTGTCTAAGTGTCGTGCCATGCCAGATGCTGGTTCGTAAAAATCTTCCCTTCCTATCGCCATCGCAGAAACAAACAGCAGTGATAGCAGAAACCTGCCAAACAATTTTCCTTTCCTTCTCCAAATTCAATTTTCGATTGAACCTTCGCTTTCACCCACTGTAATACAAGATTCATTTCTTCCCCTAAAAACAAAAGCTAGAAAGAAAGCATGCGCCATTCTCCATTCCATGCTATTATACATCTCCACCTTCAGCTATCCATTCAATTTTGCATGCTTGCATCTTTCAATTTCCAATGCAACACATAACTCTCTAATTAGGATTGCGAGCCTTGTCAACATATTCTGCGCCAGGTGTCTCGTATTCATTGACAAAGTAATCTTTAGCATTCTTGCCGATCCAGTTGGTCAACTTGCTAAGTTCTTCTCGGAGACGATTCACAGACTGTAAATCCATATTGGTTTGAGCAATGAGTTCAGGAAGAGTGACTATATATTGTCAGTGATATATTTCAGTGATATATTTCCAAGCAATGGAATGGCAGTCTTACCCAAAAGACGGCATAAATGCTCAGCACCATAGGTATCACATGCAGAGCTCTGTGGATATGAATCATCGTCCCACAATTCACGGAAATCCATATGCTGTTGGCGTTCAAATCTATAGGTAATCGGTTAGAGACAATTGAAGGTATCCTCAGAATGAACACACCTGTACAGAAGAATGCGAGGAAGGCATCTCTCGAAATATTCCTTCAAGCCAGCGACAATCTCTTCCAATATATCTGCCTGGGCACTTCCAACAGGTCTCTTTGGTTTCTCAAATTCAAGCCAATCATTCAAGATTTTATCGACAGATTTCTTATGAGGTAATGGTACAAGTTGTTGGTTCTTAGTGACATTCTCCCAGTCATCAACAAGAATTGCTTTGATATGATCGGGGATGACAAGGTTGATGGATGGTCGATTATGAAAGTTTTCTTCCTGTAAATAGTTAAAATCACGTCTTTCCATGACAATGTTTGAATTCAAAATGCGTGGTAACATCTTCTTGGTGGTTTTGATAATACGTTCTCCTCTGACTTCAGAGGAACTCATCATGTCCTTTTCGAATTGCACTTTCTTCTCAGTCCCTGTGCTAGCAGCTGTGCCATTGTTTTTGAGGGAAGCTTTCTGAGTGGTCTTTGAGACGGCCTTTCCAGCAGTCTTCTTCGAGGCAGACTTATTCGACCCATTTTTAAGAACGAGCCTGGGCTTCTTTGGAGGAGGCTTCATGATCTCTTCTATACGCTCTTCGCTGTATGACAAAGGAAAAAGTCTCTTTCGCTTTAGCTGGGGAGGAGGTAATTGATTGCCATCAAATAATCGACCAGCGATAGGATTGATTTGTCCAGGCTCGTAATCTGCATACCACTGGCGTAAAGGCTTGGTGTCGGTACCCTTTTTGATGTGAGCTTGAAGTTTAGGATGAACTGGAGCCGCTTTCTCTTTTGGTTTGTAGACGTGGTTAGATTTATCTGGTCGATATGTTTCAGGATTTCGAATGGAGTTATTGGAGATGAATTGAAAATCCTTGGGTGGTCTTGCATCCAGATTTGTTTCTGGGACCATGGAGTCGCTTTTGAGAAATTTATCGACATTCCAATGCTCGCTCTTAGGATTGGCCCAGTCTGGGTTCTTTCCATTCATTACTGGCTTTGGTTTGGTAACCATCAAGTTGCCAGAATCAATGATTGAGCGATCATATGGCTTTTCTGGACATTTTTCTCTCGCACTTCTTCGTACATTAACTGGTGGTACAGCCAAATTATTGACTGCTTTTACGACTGCCTTTGCGACCGCCTTGACCTTGGTCTTTACCTTAGTCTTCTCCTTTACCTAAATAATTATGAGTGATTGAAACATTGAAGGAGTGGGGGAAGACTTACATTGGTAACTTGAGGTTTCTGGATTTTGTTTTGAGAAGCTGAAATGCCGATTTTCTTTGCAAAACGTTTCGCACGAGCTTTGACAGCTGGTACAATAGGAGGACCCATCTTTAGAGAGCTCTCAAGAAAATGTTTGAAGTGATATTTGAAGGATGATCTTGATGATTTTGTTGTCGTGATTGATTGAAGTTTGTGAGAGATTGAATTTTCTTGGAAGTGTGATTCAAAAAGGCGCAGTAACAGAATGTTGTCAAATGATGGTAGCGATCGAAAGCACAAGAAAAGCTTTGAATGCCCAGCAATATGAAAGTTTTCTTATTGCGTTGTACTGAATTCCTGAAATGATTGTATTGATAGGTAATCAATTCATATTGTTGTTTGGCGACAACTTTAACAATAAGAAGAAGAGAGGATGTTCGATTTTTCCAAAATGGGCAAGCGAGAACCCAAAATTTGAGAGAAGGTCAAACTAACCATTATAGAAAAACTATTCGTATCTCTTCTAATGTTACCACCTCTTGTGGTAAATTGATATAAATATTGAGCCCGTAAAAACCACCTTGAAAATAAGGAAAATGGGTAAATGGGTAAAACGACACGGGAGAAAATTTGAGGATTTTTAGGCTCATCATATTAAAAGGATCAGAGTATCAGAGCATCAAACATCAGAGGAATGAACAGAAATCAAAATAAACTTACTTGTTCCAAATCATAATCACGATTTCTTCTTGGACCACCTCTTCCACCTCCTTGAGCTGCTACACTCGCATGTCTTTCTTCACTACCACGACCTGAACCAAAATCAGATCCATTTGCTCGTCCACCAATCTTCTTACCACCGGCTGACGTTGCGGACTTTGGCTTCTGGCTCATCTTCTTCATCTCTTGATGAAGTTGAGCGGCAAGTTCTTTATTATCGTCATTGAACTTCATTACCCGATCTTGAGGTACCCAATCATCCCAACTGTTTTGGTTATCATGGTTAGATTCTGCTTGATTTCCTGGTTTGGGCGAATTGCCATCCGATTCTGTCAAAGTACGAATACGAGGTCGAAGGGATCGTGATGGCTTTGGAGGGGAAGGTTTGGACATGTTGATGGAGATAATGAAAATTGGGGGAAAAGGGGGAAAGGAGGAATTTGAAAATGATTTTAGTTGTTTGAACTGTACAATATGATGTGATATATTACGATGCCATAGGATAGAATACGATACGATACGATACGATACGATAAAACACCATACCATATCATACCATACCATGGAACTCAACAAAGTATATCGTTATCAGTATCGGTAATGGAAGTTTTGGAGGTGGAATATGTTCCAAGTTCCAAGTTCCAAGTTCCAAGGCTTCTTCACAGGGATTACAAGGAAGGTAGGAGGAGGAGGAGGAGAAGGAGGAGGTATACTCAACTGTTCAACTATCTCGCTACATATCATCCAGCTTTGGAAAGTAGCTCAAAGACGAGTAGAAGTGCGTGCTTTCTCTTTCTTCTCTCTAATCGTCTTTTTTCATCAAGATAATGAAACAGATAACCCAAGAGACTCGAAAGATTCTAATGAATTCAGATTTAAATTGAACTTACGTTGCTTTCCATCTATTAGAAAAATCTTTATGTTAACACGTTTTCTCCTTACAAAAAGCTGATAGTTTATACATGTATAGCTGAGTATACATCAAATTTAGAGAGAATCTAGAGAGAATTTCTTACCCCTTATAATGAATCTTGCATTGCCAGCTAGAACCATCTTCCGTTGGTCTTGTGTCTAAAACCTTGGCTTCATACAACAAATCATGATGAAAGCAAAGAACTTTTTCATCTTTCGCATAGGGGGCGACGGGTGGTCCGGATTTTGATGGTGCCATGGTTTCCGGTCCGATCTAATAAGGGATTTTGATGAATGTGAAAAGTATTAGATAAAGTATCTGGGTTGTAATGCTAACGAGATATAAGATTGGACAGCAAAGCTATATCTGAATACTACCAAAGTTTGGAAGTGATGTTATTGGAGAATTAGAAGATTTGTCGTGTGCAAATGATGATTATGTTGTTGAAGAAAGGGAGTTGGATAAGATTAGAAAATCCATTTCCATTTCTGTCTGCATCCATCTATCTTAAGACAACCGAGAAGTAGCAAGCAAGCGCGTCTTTGTCAAAAAAGTACGTGTCACGCGTGTTTTTTAATCTATGTACCCCAGGTTTAGATTTATGTGATGTATTAGGGTTCAATAATTCATCCATGTTTCCAAGTGACATCTCCCAGAAGAGTTTAATTTTCGGAGTGTATTTGAGTCTTTGAGTATAACCTCATTTTCGTCGGTTTTACTTTCTCAATCCCGAGCTTGCTGGCCACTTTCACTTCGACAATACATCAATGCTTCTTATCCCTTGACCCAATGTTTCCATCTTGATAAACCTCAATCGAACTCCAATAAACTTTAGATCAAGTCTCTACAATCTGCCACAAGAAACAAAACACTTCAAACTCTCCTCAGTTTCCTACTCTCCGCATCGCAATGCCACCCACCGAACAAAAAATTCTCTCCACCTTCCTCCTCCCTCCGTCCTCCCTGCCTCAAATCATCTCCCTCGCCTCCTTCACTCTCCTCTTCCCGCGCTCTGTTCAATCATCCCCTGCTATCCGAACGCTCTATCGGGACCTTCAGCATCAGCGCGCACAAACAATCGACAATGTATCCGCAGAAATCGAGCGAGAAATGCGAAAGGGAAAGGCAATGGAGAGAGCTATTGTGAGAAGTAGGAGAGCAGATGAGAGAATTGTGGAGGATGACGAGGTGGGGGTTGAACGAGCTGTAAGTCTTTTGCTTTTTCTTTTCTTTCTCTTTCTTCCTCGATAATTGCCTTCCCTTCTATCTCCCAATCTTCTCAAACATAATTACACACAGCTAACAAACTCTAGCTTTCCAACACAGCTCAAATATCCAACCTCCCATCATCCCATCCACACTCCCTCCATTCGATCCTTCCTCCTCTCGAAGCAGCGATCGAAGACCTCGAAGATGAAATCGCGCGACTAGATGCCGAAAGCGAAGAATTATTAAAAGAGATGAAGAATACAGTTGGGGGATTGAGTGATCTTAGATATGGACGGCTTGCGAATCCGGGCATAAGGAGACAGGTTTTAGAAGGGTTGGAGAGAGTCGAGGGGGCTGCTGCGATGGTGGGTGAAAAGTGATCATCATGAACGGTACATGGATAGATATTACAATTGAACAGCTCTGAAGGAGATGGGAAAGATGGTTTTGGCCAATGAAGGTAATGAGGAATCGCTTCGTTTTAGAATATGATCGGCGACGAGGCAAAAGACGGGCGCATTGCACACTGAGGATCGAGGATTCGCTGTCAAGCAGCCAAGTGCGTTCACACAGGCGCAAACGTCGCGGTGATGCATCACTACCAAGGGTGAAGACATAAAAGTGGACATAACTGGGAGGTTTTGGTGTATTTCCCTTTCCATATAGTCTGCCTCCAAGGCAGTGGCTCCCAGAGAGCCAGCGGAGCGTCATATGTAGACATAGTGCACATGGTACGGAACCAGATGTCAAGGAATTAGCAAGGCGTAAGGTTTGATAATTATGATACCCATTTCTCCATTCATTAAATTTTGTTTAGATAAGCTACGTAAATCGCATTCCAGCCACCCGTCGCTTTGAGAACATGCATGGTATATGAGACTTAGATCCTCCACCGCAGTCTTCCCCAAATTTATATTCGTGACAAAAAATTCTTAATAGGTAACTCCATCTCCAGCTGGGGCAGCGCGTGGGCGAGCTCCAGCAGCTGCAGGTCCTTGTGGACCAAGAGTCCGCTTGCTCCTAGAATGGTTATCAGTGGGATGCTTAAAATTCAAAATTGAGAGGAGACTTACATGATGGTTCTGCTCAAGAAGGAAATACCAATCATGAACATCCAGCTGGGAACAACTGCAAAGAACCAAAGTACGTATCCAACTGGAACTGCGGCACCGTATTGCGCAAGTTCACCATCGAAAGGATGGAACCAACCCTCATAAGGTGCCTTTTTCTTGTACGATTTGGTTGTGTGCAAATCGGTGAATGTGGTAACAGTTGTAGAGGTAGTATTCAATGGAACCGTGATAATAGGAACTGGGGATCCTGGAGCCCCAACTTCCATAGTCCACAAGTGTGGTGGTCCTGCGCCCCACGAATTGCAAAGGACGGGTTGTTCGTCGCAATTCAAAACTGCCATGTGTGGAGCTGTGGGGTCGACAGCGAAAAGGGCAGCGGATTCATTGAAGCCCTTTTCGATTTTGCCGCAGAGACCAAAACAGGTTTTGTTTCCGCCGGTAGCTAGAACCCACCATTCTTGAGGGAGCGAGGACTCGGGAGTGACGCTTCCGCGGATGGTTTCTTGCCAGGTATCGAGGGTGAGGTGGTGGATTTTTGCTTCGCCTAGTTTTGCAGTCGCGGCTTCCAGGGGAGATTCAGATGCTGGAGAGGGGATATAAGATTGAAGTTTTCCAAACCAGTATTGAGCTTGAGCTTTGGCTTGGTCGAGAGGAGATTCTTGAGCTGCGACCAGGAGGGGGAGGGCAAGTATGGGAACGGTAGGAATGCGCATTTTGGCGGTTTGTTGTAAGACGGATGATGAGGGGTTGAAGATGTTAGAATTGAGGGGGGTCGAAAGACTATATAAGCAAGTTTCTGGTTAGGAAGCTTTCTGCGATTAGGCTGTGGATCTGCGCTGATTGGCAATAGCTAATTGAATGCGCCGCGATAACACTTTTTCGCGAATGAGCTGATCAAATCAAAGATTGAATTTGAGGAAAGGAGAGACGAGATATCTATAATGATATGGAATGGTGAATTTATGAGGATTATAGATGAATATAATAGCTTTTATATATCGTTTACAATGAAGCTCTCCAATTTGAGAGATGATGAGGCCAGATGGTTTTTAATGGGAATATTAATATTAATGGATACCCTCGAGATACCTGGAAGTACCCTTTCACTCAAAAGAAGCTCCACAGCAATATTTCGAGGGGTGATGGGACGGATGTGAAGGGAGAAAGAGCCAATCAACACTTCCGATGACCCCAGCTTTGCTTACTTCGCTTACTACTAATCTCTTTCGGTGTTGGTGCTTCTTAAAGTGGATGTCCTCTCTATCTCTATCGCTATTCGCTAGCTACGGTAAGCCTTACACTTTTGGTCTGATCGCTATCGATTATCAGAAACTTTTTTTTTATCAGAAGCATTTTTCGATTTTTTTATTGCGGCAGTGAAGGCGCAAAGAGTAATTGAAAAAGGTCTTCCACAATGTCTTTACAGGAAAAGCTCGACAAGATACGCTCGCCGAAGCTTCAAAATCAAAAACAGGTATGCCTAAAGAATTGCAGTTCTGGAAATGTCTGGTGATATTGTGAACTTTACTGACTGATATCAACATCCAGACTGCAATTGTATTGTCTGCGGTTGAAGATACACTTAAAGATCAGAAAACAGAAGCCACTCCAACTGGATATTTTGCCGCATTATTGGCACTCTTAAGACAAGCGTGCCCTCAAGATGGAGAGGTTAATAAAGATTTAACCACTTCGGTCGTCTATTTACTCGATATCATTACACCTTTTGCCCCGCAACCACTCCTTCGATCAAAATTTACTCAAATTCTCACAAATCTCGGTCCCGCTCTCATATTACCAGAAGCAGATGCTCCACTGCTCAGACCTTCGATAGGATGTCTCGAATCATTATTACTCGCACAAGATTCCACGGCATGGGAATTGGAAGTTATGGCAATTGGGCCCAGAAGAGCAATTGCTGGATTATTAAATTTCGCCGTGGATCACAGACCTAAGATTCGAAAGCGTGCGCAAGAAGCATTGGCAAATATTTTGAAGAACCCTCCACCAAGTCCTTCTCTCGATCATCCCGCGGCGGACATGTGTGCGGAAACTGCTTTGAGAAGTTTGAGTGATTTGGCGGCCCAATCGCATCAAGCTAGGAAACAGAGAAAGACCAGCGCAACTGCGGAACATGAACCAGCTTTGATTCACGCATTACAATTAGTTAAGACTGTTGCAGGAGCATCTGGAGGATGGCCAAGTAAGAAGATTGAGGCATTATGCGAGGTGTTGTTGAATATTTCGAAATCGAGCAATGAATATTTGGCTATGACTTCGTTCGAAGTATTCGAGATGATATTTGAGGGTATGGCAAACGAAACCGCGACATCGAAGTTACCTCGACTTTTAGAGGTGATCTCTGAATTAAGACCTTCTCAAAACGATTCTCAACTCTTACCTCCTTGGATTGCTGTATTGTCGCGGGGTTACGATGTTTCTGCTCAATTGGAGCCAGAGGAGACTTTCGCAAAGTTGCCTGAACTTTTCACAATGATCTCTGGATTTATGTCATCTTCATCACACAGCATTCGAGTATCTGCATCCGAATGTTTGATTTCGTTGATGGCAAACTGTGTCCCAGATTCGGTTATCGCAGAGCCTTCGATTTTTGATGAGAAAGTCCTCGAGAAGCTGGCAAAGTGTGCGATCGATCTCTTGAGTGTCAAGTATCAAGCTGCTTGGATGGAAACTTTCAATGTCATGGGTTCCATGTTTGATGCTTTGAGATGGAGAGCAGACCCAATTCTATCAGAAGTAGTTCGCGCAATCGGCGAGCTCAGAGGTAGCGAGTCTTTCGCTGGCAAGAAGGAAGCGGATGAAATCCTTGGAAAAGCTATTAGAGCTATGGGACCAGAGAGAGTTCTCAGCATCTTACCTCTCAACCTCATCAAACCAAAGGCCGGACAACCTGGACGCGCCTGGATGTTACCTATTCTAAGAGACTATGTCAGTAACACAAATCTCCAACATTTCCGAACTGAACTTGAGCCATTGAGTCAAGCAATGCTACAGAGAGTAGGCGATCACGGAACTGCTGAAAAGACAATGGACATCAAGATCTTCGAAACTATCGTCAAACAGATCTGGGCTATTCTTCCTGGTTATTGCGATTTGCCATTGGATCTCACTGAAGCTTTTGATATCAAATTCGCGGAAATACTTGTCAACATTTTATATGGACAGGTTGATCTACGTTCAGATATTTGCAGAGCTTTACAAACTTTGATAGAGTCTAACCAAGCAATTATCGCCATCGAAGGAGAGGAAGACTTACTCCTCCAAAGTCGTGTTTCAAAAGCCGCTGCACAAAAGAACATTGAGCACTTAGCTACGTTCGCTAGCAACATGCTTTCTGTTTTGTTCAATGTCTACAACGAAACTTTACCACAGTACAGAGGTTTTATCTTGCAATGCATCAACGCATTCCTGAGCATCACCCCTCCTCAAGAACTTATGGAGACCTTCGAACGAGTTAGTCAAGCATTAGGAACATCGCTCGCCGAAGCTGGTGCTCAAACTCAAGCAGAGAAGCAAAAACAAAGGCAACAGAATGCGGCCAACAAGATGCCACCTACAAGTCACAGTCTTATGGATTTGGTTATTACAATTTCCATCTACTTACCAAGAGATAGTTTCAGCACTCTTTTCAATATGGCAGCTCTTATCATTGTCAAAGATGACGACCCTCAACTTCAAAAGAAGGCTTATAAGCTTATTCCTCGACTTGCTGAGTCGGAAACTGGCAAGGCAGCGTTGCAAGAACGTAGCACTGATCTTCAGGAACTCCTTTTGAACAGTTCTGAGAAGGTATCCACACCAGCAAAGCGTGATCGTCTTGCCGCTATCTCCGTTCTTATTCCTTTTCTCCCAGCCGACTCTCTTCACTTCATCCCAGCCATTCTATCCGAGGTCGTCATCTCGTGTAAAGAAACAAATGAGCGTGCTCGAACTACAGCTTTCGATCTCCTCATTTTGATGGGAGAGAAGATTGCTTCATCTTCTGGTGCCATTATCGACAACAGCAAGGTGTCTCATATGCCTGACGATGCACCAGCTGT
This sequence comes from Botrytis medusae, assembly GCA_019395255.1. Lineage (NCBI taxonomy): Eukaryota > Fungi > Ascomycota > Leotiomycetes > Helotiales > Sclerotiniaceae > Botrytis > Botrytis medusae. The sequence goes on along the minus strand of JAHXJL010000030.1, from coordinate 11,788 downwards.
AACTGCAACCCTCGAAGAATACTTTACCATGGTCAGTGCCGGTCTCGCTGGTAGCACACCTCACATGGTATCTGCGTCTATCACTGCTCTCACACGTATCCTGTACAACTTCCGCGAATCTCTATCCCCTGAAACTGTTAGCGATCTTGTCCAAACTATGGATCTCTTCCTCACATCCAACAATCGTGAAATTGTCCGCAGTGTTCTTGGCTTTGTCAAAGTCTGTGTCATTTCTCTGCCTTCTTCTCTTGTGCTTCCACGTCTTGAAAGTCTCATTCCTAATCTCATGGTCTGGAGTCATGAGCACAAAGCTCATTTCAAGGCTAAGGTTAAGCACATCCTCGAACGTATGATTCGTCGATTCGGCGTTGAGATTGTCAATAAGTATTGTCCAGAAGAAGATAAAAAGCTCATTACCAATATCCGCAAGACCCGTGAGAGAAGGAAGAGAAATAAGGATGCCGCCAAAGAAGCAGGCGAGGACAGTGATGAGGAGGAAACTGGTGGCAAGAGAAGAAACAGATTCGAGAATGAATATGATGAGGCTCTTCACGGAAGTGATTCCGAATCATCTGGTTCTGATGTTTCAGATGACGAAGTCCTTGGTAAATCGAGAAAGAAGGGCGGTAAGAAAGCTGCTGGCGGGAACCAATATATCGTGGAAGATGATGATGAGCCACTTGATTTGCTCGACCGCAAAGCACTTGGTAGTATTTCAACCACCAAGCCTGTAAAGGCGCGAACCATCACAAGAACAAAGGCAAAGGTAGACTTGGATGGAAAATTGTTGCTCGGAGGTAATGATAGTGATGATGATGATCAAATGGTTATCGATACTCCGGCAGAGGAAGATGGTGGTGTAGGTGCTTATGTTCATGCATTGAAGGGTAGAGATGCGCCGAAGAAGGGTAGAGGTGGAAGACTTAAGTTCAGTAACAGGAAGGGACAGGATGAGGATGATGAGATGGATGTTGATGAGGAAGAGGTGAAGGCTGTTAAGAAGAGCATAGGTGGGGATAGAGAGAGGGGAAGGGGTGGAAGAGGAGGCGATAGAGGGCGAGGTGGAAGAGGTGGTGGAAGAGGAGGCTTTAATGCTGGAAGGAGAGGCTTGGGTGAGGAAAAGAGATCAGGCGGTGGTGGAGGAGATCGTAGTGGAAGGGTTATGAAGAGTCCCAGGGGTAGAGGAAGGGGAAATGGTCATCCAAGGAGATAAGCGGATCTTGAGTGGCGAGATCAGATGGGAAGATGAAGAAGAGTAATGACTTATAAAATAGCATTTGTTTGGAGTTACGGATATGGGATGAATCAAAAAGGTCTTTATATACTTTTCTGTTCGGTCAAAGAGTATGCCTGCTTCCTTAATTGTTGTTTGATATGTCATCGTGAGAAAATCCTATTCAACACATTCGATGTGAAATGGAGAACATAATGAATTTGAACAGAACGGATAGTGAATAGTGAATTAACCCATCCCATCTCATCCGATGAAATCCTCTTAGCTCAACTCAGTCACAGAAGCGAATTACCTATCAAATTCACTTCTATCCATACACGACGGCGCGCCCAACAAGGTCAAAGATCCTCAAAATCATGCCGAGGCTACACAAATCGTCCGTGCGCTTTGATGTACGCGATTTCGTGTCTCGACGCGATTTTGCTTGTGTTCAATCGAAAACGCCGAAAAGGATTGGCAACGCGATTCTCGGTCAAAATTACCGGGACAATTTTTTGGGGAGATAGCTAGCTCAATCTTCCTCTTTCGATATCTGGTCTAAAAATCGTAGATCTGCAAAGAGCCCCACATTTGGTTGTGTAACCAGACGTGCAACAAAAGGTTTTTGAGGCTGCAAGGAAGCGAAGTGATTGGCTCGCAGAGTTGCATGGGTTGAGGGGAACGGAAAGTTGAAGGACGGAGAACACCAGGATCACAGCACAACAATAACACGATACAATTACAGTATCAATATGGCAGAAGAAGGAAGGCGTAGGAGAGCGAGACCGTCGAACTGGTGGGAGGTGCAAGATTATGAAAACAAAGATGGGAATGGGGAGGGGGCAGTTGGCAGTCAAGATACGGCAAACGCGCAGAGTCAAAGTCCAAATATAAACACAGTGGGTGGAGGAATTGCAAAGAAGAAGAAGGCAAGACCTTGGGTTCCGACGGGAATGAGTGTGCCTAGTGAGAAGAAGAGAGGACGACCTTCTTTGGGTTCGGGCTCTGGGATCGCGAAACAAAACGAGGGGAACGATGAGGGAGAGGGCAATGTTGAGGTCGAGGCTGAAGATGAGAGTTCAAGCACGAGAAGAGGAAGAAAAAATAAAAATAACAGGGTAGGATTACTGAGTGGGCATGGCAATACGAATGTCATTGAAACGGTAACTGCGATCAGTTCTCTAGCACCGCAGAAGAAGAGGGGTAGACCTGCTGTAGGAGTTGTTGATCGCGCAGCGAGTAATGGACCATCAAAAGGCGCGGCGATGGGAAAACGAACAAATGGTGAATTGAAGGCGTCGCATACAGGTGTAGAAGAAAGAAAGCGTGGGAGGCCTTCGCTGGGGAATGTGGGTACTACAAACAATCGAGAGAGAAAGAGTGATGGGGCTATTATTGAGCCCGAAAAGAGCAAGTCGTCGCGATCACAAAAGCGCCATCAGGCAGAAACCGAACCATCGGCTCCAGCTCGTAAAATGAAGAAGGCTTCCAAGAATGGCGAAGAAGCATCCGAGGAGCAATCGAAGCCGAAGAAGCCGAAGAAGCATGTTAGAATATCAGATGTATCACAAACCGATGAACCGGACGCTAGAAAGCCAAAAACTAAGAAAGCTGGAGCTTCAGATAATTCCGAGTCCACAAAGAAGCGGAAGAATTCGAATACTGAAGAACAGCAGCTACAACAACAAACTAAACGTCGTCGTGTGGAAGATTCACAAGATAAACGGCCCGAGGAAGAACAGCCAGAGCCGCCTTCATATCGACATCTAGCAGCTGTTACTCGGCGTGTGACACACGAAACTATCAATACGAAATGGGAACCTCTACCACCAGGATGCTTGGATAAGATCTCAGAGTTATTGATTGATGTACAAAGACCAGTTGTATTACAGATTCGCGACGAACGCAAGAAGACTCAAGCCAGTACAGCAATACAAATGATAAGCCGTCGACTTTTGAATAGAGTCCGAAAGGGTATGCCATTTCCTAAAGGAACAAGAACCAATCCAGAGGATGATTTTGATTTCGAGAAGATACTGGATTACAATCGAGCTTTAGAGAATCAGCTCACACCGGTTTTGCATTCAAATGATCTTTTAGAGGCCGAATTGAGGAAAGAAGAAATCCTACTTGAGAATGAGGAGAGATATCTTGCAGAACTGGAGGCAAATGCAAAGAATGAAGCGACAAGTAGAAGACAAGCTGCTCGAAAAGCTCATCCATTGCTCCAATTCGAGGGTGATAGCACTCAAAAATTACTCAATGATAATATCGGTATAGATGAGAACGCATCTACTTACTCAATAACTTTCAACGTAAGTTTCTATTATTTATAAGCCTCATACACAACTAACATCTCCTCCAGGCCTCGAAATATCAAGATCTTGAAGGCATTGTTAAAAGTATAGATGGTCACGTGGACAGTATTAAGGGCAATTTACAACAGATTGAAGGTATTACCGATGCTATGGCTAAGAGTAAAGCTTCTGTGCAAGCTGCTCTATTCAGTCATCTCGATCTGGAACAGTACAATGACGTTGTTCTTGGTTAAAGACATAAAAACGGTTATTGACGCAAGACACGACGGTTTTGGTGGAAGGAAAGTGGGATTGCATGTTTAAGTTTGGGAGAAACATTCCACAGAAATATTTCTGTATTGTGTGGTTATTGGTTTTATAGTTATTGTATTAGATACCCAAAAGTGGCTTCCTCATTGATAAGTATGTAGTTATAATGATCTACAATTTATTTGTTCTTTGTACCAAAGTATCTTTTAGACTTGGACCACCCTTGATCAACCTCGCTTCACGATGAAATTTGCAGTAGCTGCCGTCGCCCCGCGTTCTACACGTCCAGTCAATAATCCCATTAACGTTAACCCAAATCTTGCAACACATATTAACCCAACAATTTATAGATAAGGACCTTATTACTTTAATAATCAATTAATACAAGGTGGATTTTCATTCTTGTGTGATGAGTAGTGAATTGAGCTGACCAAGCTGAAAGGATCCTTCTAATTCATAAATTTATCGACTGTCAAAAGCTTCGTTCACCCCTTCAATAACGACCAGCGCAACGTCGCAATCCAATGGAACCCTATGAAACTTAGGCTCTGATGCCATGGAACAAAATGGAGCCAACAATGGGCAGGATGCAAAGCCACCGGCATCATCTGCAGCTGCTGGCGCAAACAAGAGCCCGAAGAAGAGGCGTAAAGTAAATCATGGTATGCAGAAGTTTCCCAAGGGAACCAACGACTTCCAAAATTGAATTACATGATCTGAAACATTGGCTAATTGTGGAACGTCTTTTACAGCTTGTGTATACTGTCGGAGATCTGTGAGTACTCGATTGGGTCATACTACGAGGGGGGGTTGGACGGGTGTTTGCATACCGTTATGCGTGACATTGAAATGCCAGTGGCCAACAGCTAATTTGGTATTGTCCCTGAGCAGCACATGACATGCGATTTAGTACGACCTTGCGCGAGGTGTACAAAGCGTGGAATTGGGCATCTTTGTCATGATGAGCCCCGCGAACCGGAGTCGACCACGAAGAAAGCAGCGGCGAAGAGTCAGCAGCATCACCATAACAACAACGCTACAGCAGGAACAGCGGAGGAGCTGGGAGGGACCCCGCCAGGTCTTAAGCTCGAAAATCCTCTTGAAAATAGTCTAAATAACTCTTTCGTCACGGCGGAACAACAGCAAGGTCAAGATCAAGTTCAAGAAAACAAATTGAGTCTTGGAGCACCAGCCATATCCCGCGGTGTCCCTCTTCAGCTGGCCCAGCCTACACCGGTTTCTGGGATACAGGCGAATGCTCTCAATAGTAGCAGCAATAATCAATGTATGATGCTTTATATTCTCCTAGGTTTCTTCTTATGTCTCCGAGATTACTCTGAAATATTGGGCACGTATTAATCCTTTTTCGTTATAGTTCTTGGGTATCCGAATGACTGGCTTGGGTCGCAAAACCAATTTCAAGATATGCATAACTACCATCCATCGTACATGTTCAACGCACCGGAAGTCACCAACGAGTACAATCTTCTGAACGATTTCCTCAATAATAGTCTTCTAGACGACGGAGCTCTAGGTACAGAAGACACATCAAATTTTTATCCTGATCAAGCTGGTTCAATGTTATCAGGGGGCAATTCCAACACGCTCACATCAGGAGCGCAACAAGCTTCAGGTAGTGGTCCATCAACAGGACTGAATCCACCAGGACATTCGATCTCGAGACCAGCGAGCGTCATACCAATTGATAAAGCCCGCGAGTACTACCTTCAAGCGGCCGATCCCACTGGTAACGATGTCCCCGAAGTCAGAATGCAATTGTTGCTAAGGGCAAAGTACGACGCCGGAATGCTCAAGCCTTTCAATTATGTTAAGGGGTATGCTAGACTTTCGGCTTACATGGATGGACATATGCAACCGGCTTCGAAGCAAAAAATACTCCGGCAATTGGATCGTTTCCGACCAAAGTTCAGGGAAAAGGTGCAAGCATTGACAGATATTGAACTCATCTACGTAGAAATGTGGTTTGAAAGGAGTTTGATGGAATATGATCGAGTTTTTGCAAGTATGGCCATTCCAGCTTGTTGTTGGAGGAGAACGGGAGAGATTTTCAGGGGAAACAAGGAAATGGCTGAGTTAATACATGTTCCTATTGAAAAATTACGGGATGTAAGTTGCTTTGAAGATTTCCATTCTCGTTCACACTCGCACTCAAACGTTCTTGGCAAGGACAAATATGGAAGATGCTGCAATTGTGGCTGAATATATCTTCCGATATCTTTTTCTTTTCAAACGGCTGATTATCTTCTTTCAATAGGGAAAAATAGCGATCCACGAAATCCTGACGGAGGAATCGCTAGTTAATTATTGGGAGAAGTTCGGAGCTATAGCTTTCGATTTGAATCAGAAAGCACTTCTGACGAGTTGTTCGTTGAAGAATCCGGATGATAAGAGTAAAGATCCGACGATCAAATGTTGTTTCTCGTTTAATGTGAGGAGAGATGATCATAAGATGTAAGTTTCTTTATTTTCTTCTTTACGGGGTACCTTTATGTGGAGGGTTTGAGGGGATTGGAGACGGGGTTGTCAGCAAAAAGGAGTCATGGTTGAGATGAACAGCATTTCCAAGATCAAAAACTAACAATAAATCCAAACAGCCCATCTCTGATTGTTGGAAACTTCTTACCTCAAGATCCTGTTAAGCGGTGATATATTTAAATTATAGTATGGGAACAAGAACGACAGACAGAGAGCAAAGAAGTAGAAATAAAGAAATTCCAACCCTTTCTGGTATTTATTAGATGAGTACGTACATAAGATGCATAACGTAGAGATCGGAATTGGAAGTGTTATTTTGGAGAACAGGGTCGGATTGAAAATGGAGATTTTTACTATCGGAAATGGAAAGGAAGTGAAGGGAAAGGGGTAAGGGATAGCAATGCAGAGGTTTTGTGAACTGATGGTAGGATCAAATGGATTTGTTAGGCAGGCGGCGGGGGGGGGAGTTCTGGAGGTTGGAATGTTCGGGTAAATACTAGGTATGGTCAATCACTACTACCTACCTAGTATGAATGTAAATTCTCAGAGCAGAGCAGGGCAAAGCATGAAAAAGCTTCACCTTTCAACTTTTCATAAATAAATCCTTTTCCTTAAACAAAATAATGTTATTATGAATGTCTCGGAATCTGAAAAGAATGCTGCCAAGTAGCGGTGCGGATGAATTATTGTGCTATTTTCTTTTCTGTTCTTATTGAGGAGGAGAGGTAATTGGGGATATCCGTCCTTCTTGATTGATTTATCTAACTACCTACCTCACGTAACTAAAGTGCTGTGTAGAGATTTCCATCTGAGATTCCTCGAATAATATCCAAGAAATTTGAGACATTCAAGAGAAGTGAAGAGAAGACGGAAACGAATCATCAGGGATTAAGAAAGCGGTACGAGAAGGAAGCACGAAAAGATATGATGGGTGTGGCCGCAGATAAGAGGGCTGGGGCTGGGGTTGATGTTGCACGGCAGGAGGGGAGTTCTGGAGGGAATGGGAAGGGGATTGAGAAGGGGAAGGATAAGAGGTTGAGAGGGTTGTTTGGTGAGTTTTGCTCTTTCTTTCTTTTCTGTTTTGCTTTGTTTGCGGATATCTTGAGGGTGTGGGTATAATGGGTTGAGGGATGAATGTGAGGGTATGGAGGTATCAAAATGTCTATCTTTTCGAGCGCAGCGAGCTATGAGGGCTTGGAGGCTTGCCCCCGTTAATGGCATTGATCTTTCTAGTTTCTTGGAGTAACACTTCGGGGGTCTCGGGGTCAGTGAGCTGAAGAGATTGCAGACGTTGTATCGATTGATTGATAGACGCTCCGCTAGCCCTCCGGGGGCCACTGCCATGGAGGCAGTCTATTTGGAAAAGATTCTCTTTTGCTTTCCTTCAGTTTTTGTTCTAACACGCTTTACTTCGACTCACAGTATTTGCACAAAAACTCGAAAATGATCTCAACTCCTTAGATACAAGTCTCAGTCGGGATGTATTCAACTTCACATTTACAAATATTGATGGAAATGGTACATTTAAAGAACTGGAGAATAATATTGCTACGTTTCCGACGAAGTTAAGTGCGAGTGCAAGGGATAAAGCACAGGAGTTGGATGAGAAGGCGACGGGAATTTGGAATGTTGCGACGAGGTTGAAGAGGAGTCTTCCTGGGGAGAATGAGGATGACGGTGGTGATGGAGGATCGAAGACTTGGGATAAGAGTGATGAACTCAAAGCTGTGTTGGTCATGGTCAGAACATTCGCTTTTCTGGTATTGGATTGTGCGAATGAGTGTGGGAATTCTGCCGCTCATTTACAAGCGGGTAATGGTAGAAATGAAGAGAGAGAGAAAGGGGAGAAGTCCAGGGGAAACTTGTTGAGGTTGATGAAAGTGGGGATCAAGACGGGGAGAGATTGTTTGAGTATGTATGCCTGCTTTCTTTTGTCTTTAGGGGAAAGAGCCGGATTCTGCGAATTATTGCTAATACTTAGATGCGTAATAGATGGTCAGAAGATCGATTATGCTGTCAAAGTCCTGGAGAAACTTGCCGGATATACAACATATAGTGAAGAGCTTCTTCGCACATACGAATCGGCTGGTAAATGGGAAGAAAAAGTAACATGCGCGAAATTTACTGCTGAGTATTTCATTCTTAGGACTTTACTTGTAAGATCACGATACATCTGCATGATTTCTGCTAACGTATTTGATAGGCGTGGCGACAGGATGACATGCAACTCGCTGAACACATGTTTAATAAGTCTATGTCCTCAAAGGAACTCTTTGATCATACTACCACTGAAAGTCTCTCGGATACCTTATACGAGATGGGGAAGGCACTACTGGAGAAGGAACAGCATGCTTTGTCTGTCAAATGGCTGGAGCGTGCTTATGAGGTTTTAAGTGGCGATGATTTGGACAAGTTTAGCGCCGATGCTACAGAATTGCGAATATCCATTATTCAATCACTCATCAAGGCACTCTTAGAGACCAAAACACCGGAGTCAATACAACGGGCACGGGACATGATCAACCTTCTCGAGTCCGAACTTGGAGATAAATTAGTAGTTCTGCTTCTAAAACTGGAACTTCTGACGTGGATTCCAAAGGAAAATTTCGATGGTTTGACATATAGTGTTATTCTCAAGAAGATGGTTCGAACTCTTGTTTTTAATTCGACGAATTTGCGATTGTTCATGTTTCATGTTAGGAAACTTCATGAAAAGGCACCGAGTCTGGCATGTGGAGTTCTGGATGAGATGGTTCGATTACGGGTCAAGGAGTTGGCAACTATGACAGAATGGTTAGATAAGACTCTTCTTACGAGAATCTGGATGGGCGTTAGCGGGAGAGAAACTGAAGATTTATTTGTTGCTATTGACGTATTCCTTACAATTATTGTGGAAAACACTGAGAGATCAATCGGTGTCGAGGCTACCATGGCTGCTCATACGGTTTGTGGTCTTATGAACGTTGAATAGACAGAAGACTAATTTGATACAGTTAATCTGGAAGAAAATAGAAGCAAACTATGGTCTAAAGCAGTATGAAGTGACTGAGAAATGGTGTCATCTTGCAATTCATAGATTGTTCAAGATACCAGGAGAGGCTAATATGGCCAAGATATCTCGGTTTGTTCTGTTGTCTGATGAGTGGCCATGTCTAATATGCGAACAGGAAACTGCTTCTCTGTGCGCTCAATCGAGGAGACATCAATTCCGCCCGCGATATATTCGCATCTATGTCCGATTTAGCAAAAGAAGAGCCTTTAACACGTTTTCTTATGTACAAAATAGCAATTAGAAGTGAGGGGGTTGAATTGGCAGCGGAATGTCTTGAAAGGGTCGCTTCGTGTTGCGGGGATACCTCCCTGCTTTTCGCTTGTGTTCTTGATGCACAACAAGTTGGTAACAAAAAGCATGTTTTAGATGCTCTTTGGTTGGTACTAGACAAGTGTGGATATGGCGCGCAGGAGAATGTGCGTCTTCCGTCGATAATTAGGATGATTGTTGTTCTACTCATTGGTATGATTGATGCCGAGAAGACACCAACTAGCTACGCCACGGAGAACATTGAGAAACTTTGTACAATGTTCGAAAAGGGTAAGCTATTCACGCAACACCCTTCCATAAGTAAATGCTAACCATTATATTACAGCACTCTACGCCGTAGAAAAGTCCCTCAATCGAGAGATATGGACAATCCTCGAACTCGAATGGTTTTCTCGAAACTCATACAACCTATCCCTAAAGCATCTTGCTTTTTGGGAACCTCAACAATCTATAAGAATGCTCGCCTGCTGTATCGGCTTCATCGATCGCTATCCTCAAGATATTGGCGAAGATGCCCATGAAGATGTTACGCTTCGGAAAATGTTCTGCAATTTCTGCGCTGCGACTATTTTCGTTTCTATCGCAAGAGCCGAACAGAATGTCGAATCACAATTACAGTTCTATATTAATTTGAGGAAACATGTAGCAAGTTTCGATTATATATTACAAGAAAAGCTGGAGAAGTTGGACGTGGAAATCACCGAAGATTTGTTGAAGAAATTATCCGTTCTGCTTGCATTTGATTTTGAAGCCGCGTGTAGATTGAAATATTGGGATGAACTTGGAGAGGTTATACTTAGAGCAGGGATTTGTAAGAGTGTGAGGGTTTATGAATTAATGGCGGATTGTATTTTGAGTTGTGAGGCTCCTACTCAAGGTTTGTTCTTTTCGCTTCTTCTTTTTCTCCCCTCTCTCCCCGTTCCCCTTCCTGCCTTTTCTTTTACTGTCTACAATATTCCTCTGATAAAGACAAATATACTAACAAATTTATCTATCCAACCACAGTCCTAATCATGACTCTCAAGAAAATCACAAACAAAACTTGGGAAATGGAAGAATTCGATACCGTCAAATTATCAAAATACATGCGTTGCTTATTTCAAGCAGCTATGGGATCAGATGATAAGATTGCAGAGGAACTTATCGATCAAGTATGCATGCTTGCTGCTGATGCTTCCGAGGTACGTTTTTGAATCGCTTTCGAATTTTCTCTTCTCCTTCTCCATTCTATGTTATTTTCTCCTTTCCGTTTCTCTACAGTCACCTCATCCATTTCTGTCACTTAAACCCCCCGCCTTAGAACAAGAAAAAAGGAACTAACTCCCACCCCAAACTAAGACACAAATTCCCTACCCAACTCAAGAACTCGACTGGCTAGCAACTAAATCCTTCAACCACGCCATCGATCTCTACAGCGCAGATCAAGACGATGCGTGTAAACGATGGGCTGATAAATCAATACTTGTTGCGGGATATTGTGATGATGCGGGGAGTTTGAAGAGGCTTTTGATGCAGAGATTTGGGGGGTTGAAATTTGATGGATAGGATCTAGTGGGGCATGGAAAAGGGATAGTGAGGGATTGGTGAAGGAGATTGGAGGGAGCTTTAGGTTGACTCTGCGTGAGTTTCTAAGATACGAAAACTGAATATTGCACGAATGAAGGGTACCTCTTATGTTTTACTGGAGTCTTCGCTATGTACGTGTAGAGAGGGGGGAAGAGAGATACGTAAACAATAAGCTCGAGCTAGAATTCATGGAACTTTGTTCCTGTAGTTTTTAATTTTTCCAACACATACATACATAACTCAAAGTAGCTATGGATAAGTATTTCTCTTCCTTTCAAAGACTTATACCTCAACTGATTTCATAGAGTTGAAGTGTGGTGAATCGATAGGTGCACATATCTATCAGTATCTCAAGCTAGCTAGCAAATTCTAGTCATTGTGTTAGCACAGCAATACGAATGCCATCTTTGGATTTAACTTTGGGACGATGCTGTGATTGTTCAGACATATCTAGTCTACGAGTCATGCAAATACGTAGCAGTGAGAAAAGGAACGACTTGATCACGAGATGGAGAGGAAGAGAAGTAAAACTAGAAGAGAAGAGAAGAGACAAGAAGTGACCAGCACACATAACAATTTCAGTTAAAAAAAAAAGTTAATCTTATTAACAAAAAAGAAGATTAA
>JAHXJL010000111.1:0-172965 GCA_019395255.1 Botrytis medusae | reverse complement strand
TCGCGACCTCGAGACATATTCCCGACATCGAAGCGAGGTTTGATGACTCTAAGAGGTTGGAAATTCGAGCCAGCGATAAAGATGTAGAAAGATACTTAGATGGTCGTATGTCGCAGTTACCTGAATATGTACGTAAGAGCACGGACTTACAGATTGAGATCAAAACTGGAATAATTAAAGCGGTTGACGGAATGTATGTAGCTCATCCCAGCCCTAACGAATAATGCTTACCTGAATACTTTCAAGGTTTCTGCTTGCTCGACTTAATTTTGACTCGTTACAAGGGAAGAAGTCTCGGAAGGCTATGCGGAACGCTTTGAATATGCTCCCCACTGGCTCCGACGCATACAAAGATGCATACAAAGATGCTATGGAAAGAATTGAAGGTCAGCTGGATGATGAGAGAGATCTTGCGAAGCAGGTTCTTTCGTGGATCATTTGTGCAAAAAGGCCTCTTACCACGGCAGAACTTCAAGAGGCTATTGCAGTGGAGATTGATGAGACAGAGCTTGACCCAGAAAACTTTACTGAAATTAGCACAATAATTTCTGTATGTGCTGGACTGGTGACTGTTGATGATAAGAGCAAAATAATCCGCTTAGTTCATTATACCACACAAGAATACTTCGAGCGAACACGAGACTATTGGTTCCCTAATGCAGAAACCTTTATTACTACAATTTGCGTTACATATCTATCATTCGAAACTTTCAATGCTGGTTTTTGTCAAACGCCCCAAGACTTCGTGAAGCGGGTACGGTCTAATCGATTATCCATATACGCCGCAAAATTCTGGGGGCTTCACGCTTGCAAAGCTTCAATTTCAGAAAAAGAACTAGAGCACGCGCTTTTAAGATTGCTCGAAAGCCAACCAAAAGTTGAGGCATCATGGCAGTTAATGGAACGTGGTGATCCACCAGAATCATTTTTCTGGAAGGACTCGAGTCCCGGTTATTCACCCTCATATCACGGCCTGCTTCCGAAAAGGTTATTAACAGGAATGCATATAGCAGCATTCTTTGGACTAGAAACTGTCATACAACTCCTGCTTTATTCGGGCAAACTCGAAGTCGATTCAAGGGACTCGTTAAGCGAGGAATTGTATTATTATCCTAATTTCTATGTTGCAAATACGGGTCGGACGCCACTCTCTTATGCGGCTGAACATGGATATGAGAAGGTGGTGAATCTCTTTCTTGATACAGGTAAAGTCGAGATCCATTCTAGAGATCAATCCGAAAAGACGCCATTATTTTATGCAGCTGAGAACGGGCACGAGAAGTTGGTAAAGCTTTTGCTTGACACAGGCAAAGTTGATGCAAATTTTGAAGGTTACGAAGATCAGACGCCGTTCCATCAAGCGGCCAGATTCGGCCACGAGAAGGTAGTGAAGCTCTTGCTTGACACGGGTAAAGTCGATGTCAATTTTAAAGATTACGATGGTCAGACGCCGTTCTCTCGAGCGGCCATGTGCGGCCACGAAAATGTGGTAAAACTTCTACTTGATACAGGCAAAGTCGATGTCAATTTCAAAGGTTACGATGGTCAGACGCCATTCTCTCGAGCGGCCAGATTCGGCCACGAGAAGGTGGTGAAGCTCTTGCTTGACACGGGTAAAGTCGATGTCAATTATAAGGATTACGATGGTCAGACGCCGTTCTATCGAGCGGCCGAATCCGGCCACGAGGAGGTGGTAAAGTTTTTGCTTGATACAGAGAAAGCAGATATCGATACAATTGATAAGCTCGACCGAACACCACTATTAGGTGCTGTTTGCAATGGACGTGAATCAATAGTGAAGCTACTACTCAATACAGGTGCCGTAAATGTAAATAAAAGTAATTACGAGCACCGAACGCCTATCTCATATGCTGCTGAAAAGGGCTATGAATCGATAGTAAAGCTACTTCTGGATACAGGGAAGATTGATGTCGGCTACCAGGATGAAAAGGGGCTAACACCATTTTCTTATGCTCATCTCGAGAGACGTGGAAGCATAATGAAATTGCTGGTCGATGCAGGTAAAGTCGATCTCAATCATAAAGATGACAAAGGCATGACACCATTCTGGCTGGCAGCTTCTGATGGCTACGAGGCAGTCGTAAAGCAGATTCTTGATACAGACAAAGTTGATCTCAAGTGCGAAGTGAACTATTGGTTGTGTCCAGAGAATGAATGGTGTGATCATGAGGGAGTAGTGAGACTACTGGTGGGGAAATACGCTGATATGAAGATTGACATTCCACCTGAAGCTGAACATCGTATCCGGAAAAGATGGGCAGGGCTCTTAGAAGGTACTTAAAACTTTCCACACGGAGTTGATAGGCGTTGCCTATTAGGGGATGGTGTTGATGAGTTAAATGGGCATGTAATCAATTTTTAGCCAGCGTCGGCTGCCAGACACTGTCTGCTTTTATTTTGATGAGACCCATATCTTTTTATTTATATCGTCAAAACGTTTTCCCTTGGAACAGTTCTGATGGCTATCGCACGATTATGATAGTATGATGCAGTAAGCTATCTACCAAATTTGGTCAGTCCCCTTGATCCTCTTTTAGTTCAACAAGCTTGCGACACTTACTTGCCAAAACCAATCAAGTTGAATCATATACTTCGAGATTCAGTTGCAAACTACTCGTGAGCCCGTGAGCTGATGTGGTCGTGTTTGGCATCTTAGCTAGTACCACTCCGCGCATTTCGAGGAAACTACAAATATATAGCATTCTCCATGCAAGCTTTGGTCGAGCGGGTCAGAAACCAAAGTTAAACCTATTCAAATAGGAGACGCAATAAGTCGCATTCAAGATACATCGATGTTAATAAGTCAGGACAATCATTTCAATAAACCCAATATTTTGAAGTCTCGTAATTTGTAGAATTTAGCGGAAATTATCTGAGTTTCAGTTTCGTACAGTAACGCTAACAAGATTATCTAAATTGTATTTAGGTATATATCTATACATCGCGATAATGTTAATTGAAAATCGTAAGACTTTAAAGAATATTTCACATACTCATTTGATATCAGAAATTGTGTACCCCGTAACGGGAGATCGTGTTCTAGTCACTACAACACATTCACAACGATCGATAAGGCCATGCCTGCGGCCATAGATGAACATTATGGGTAAAATTCTGTATAAGATCACGTATTCGACCACATTTCTTCCCGGCTTTCATTCCACAATCGTTTCTCTTACAAAATATCCGCAAAACAAAATATGAATATTTTCTCTATTTCAAAAGGACTAATGGCCAATATTTGGCACGGCTTACAAACTAGAAAGTTTTTCAAGACACTTCTTCAGTCTGGAAAATCTCAATTGGAGAACCTGCTCAGCAAAATCCGCATTGCCCAATTCGAGGAGTTTACCCTATTCTCCCGATTGCATTTCGAAATAAGGCGAAAGATCTGGGGATTCCAGCCCTATCCCACGCACAAATATTTGAGCTAATAAGATGCAGCTCTGGATATGAGCTCCATCAAATGTTCAAAGTTTCGAAGTATACCAATCGTGTCCTGCACATCATGGAAGTCAACAGAGAGTCTCGTGAAGAAGGCATGCGCATCTTCGAAAAGCGAGTATTCAATTATTGCAACATCAATCTTGGAATACCTTTTGAAGTCGAAGGGAAAAACCCTCGGTGTATATGGTTCAATCCCGATCTGGAAAAAATATACATTGGTGAAGAACATGTCTTCGAACAGTTGCAGACTTCTTCGGTCTCTGCTGGCAAATGAAACTTCCAAAGATTGCTTTCGCCATTATACATGTTCAAAATCCCTGTGAATATGATTGGAACGCTGGGGACTCCAACTCGGGACACAACACAGTAACAAGCCTTCAAACTTTTCATGGCAGGCCCGGTGAAGATGCAAATTTGACTATGTTTCCAGGATCACCCAGCACTAGGGAGGTCTTCATCGTTCTGCCGTCTTTTATCTACAGATATGCCGCAGTGGAAATACCAAATACTGTCACTTTCCGTCGTAGCACTCATGATGTTATTGACAAAAGTGATGATAGAACAGGTGCAGCATTGTCCAATAAAATACACAAGATTAGATCCGGCCTCGATTTCGGATGTGGACCAAGCAGATGGACCAATGACAGTTGTCCTGATTTTAATTTCGTTTCCTTCAGTCCAAGTTATAAGGATGGAAAGGGGGAGAAACTCAGACACGATGGATTCTTGATTTCTTCGGAAGGCTGTGAAAAGATCACTGCGGATGGGGGAGCATTTCTCGAGGATCTGAGACTTCGTACTGGTGTTGATATACGTATTGGGTATTGGAGAAACTCAGATAGTTACCATAGCTTGTATGAGACGGTGACGGTCTTCTCAATGGAACAGATGAGGGAGTCAAATAATGTGAAGAGAGAATATTGGCACGTTGTGTAAGTTAAACCATCAATTTCTATCGCAATTTAAATAAATCTCTCTTAGCTTGGTGTGATTTGAACCGCGTTTTGGCATCGACATACTATGGTAATACGGTGGCACATATTGAGGCTCTGATAGAATAGCTCATATGTATTAGGTATTATAAGATCACTTCTATGGATTTTCAATACATTAATAACGATGAAAACTATTAAAATGTACAAAACTTCTGGTATGTGATCCGGAATACTTGTAAGGAGCCAGATTGAACTCAAGACTAAAGCGAAATGCATTACCTTCAAGCGTTTCGATAGCTACTAAGCAACATTTAGACATTTACTCATGTCACTAATAATACGCGATATTATCAATTCATTGAACAGTTGTAGTGAGACATGATTTATCAAAGAAGACTGGAACTTATCAAAACCAACTTATATATCGCCAGGATAAAACATATTTGAAATAATGGAATACTACTTTCAGTGCTGAATAGGAGATATTTTAATGTCTGCCTCCAAGCCCAAGGTGAGGAGTTCATAGATTTCAGGGAGGCCGACTTCAGGATTCTGTTAGTATTCTGTCACCATAGTATTCCATAACTTTAAAACGAGTTTGTCTTCCGTCTATGTGACATGCAGGATATTTGGTCTTCATCTCTTTGAATGTATCTCCACACTATCCAACAGATTAGATTCACCTTCTCAAATTCACATTCAAACCGAAAGAATACTTGCGAATAAACCTGTTTTAACGTAAATAACCTATTCAATACAGTCAAAGCAATACCTGGCTGTATTGAAACTCGCTATTCATGAATGTGGTATCACTAGCGTCTTTTCGCCAGGCTCTCGAAGTAATAAAGGGTTCTCGTTGCACTGTCTACTTGTCTAAAGAAACAGCATAGTTGCACTTCGATTTCACGAGATCTACTTAGTATTAGATTAGAAAAGAAAATCAAACATTTTAAAAGACTGTTAGTTTCTCCAAATACCCTTCAAAAACTTTCTACAACACCTTTTCTACTCCCAAGTAATTTCCTCAGGAATTCAAATAAAGAACACTTTCAAGCTCACACGACCAGAAATCAAGCTCTACAAGATGTCTTTCAATAACAACGCTTCTACCAACGCATCCCAACCAGCTTCAAAAGGTCAAGGAAGACTCGGAGGAAGACGAGGTCACGGCGGACCATTCAACGGGTCTGCTCCCAATGAGGAACAACATCAAGTCGACTCCACCAATATGGCAACAACCGCTAACGAAAGTGGTTTGTCACAAGTACGCATTCCTTCTCATGCATATTCCCCACCTCATCCCCATACCCTTTTAATTAGAGACTTAACTAACAGCCTCCACAGAACGCCGAAGCTCCTGCCACATTGAATGCCCTCAAGGGCAAAGGCAAGGGTAAGAAGAACAAGTGGGTAAAAGTCGACTTGAAAAACATTGCCCCAATGGCAGGCTTCTCCATGCCTGTGCAATCAAAATTCACAGGCACAGGCAAGTACAGGAAGGAGCAATCCTTCGGTCTCCGTGTCGAACATAGTGTTGAAAGACCTGGTCGACATGAAGGTCCTCATATAGGCGTGAACATCGATGGGGAATCCCTGGGCGAGATCGCAGATCGCCTTAAGAAGCTCGATTTGGAGAAGGCTAGGTACGTACATGTTTCCTATTCTCACATCACTTGCTACCTACCCCCTTTCATACATGCCAGTGCTAACAATCCATCAGTAAGCCTTTGTCAGAATTTATACTCTTTCCCAAGCTCACAGCGGAACTGCGTTTCAAGATCTGGAACATCGCCGCCCGTTCCTCGCCTCGCGTTCTGGAAGTCGTATTGCACCCTGATTTCCCCTGCCCTCCTGGTGGCGATCACGATTACATCGACGCTTCTGATCCCAACGATTTGCGCCAATTCAATCATTGTACATGGCGTATAGGTACTCCTGGGCAGAAAGTCCCAGCCATATTACAAGCCACCCGATAATCACGTGCCGAATCACAACGCTTGTATGAGAAGCGATATCTCAACAATTTTCCGGCGAACTACCCCTATCGCCAAAATGAAGAGCGACCATGGACATACTACAATCCATATGTCGACATCCTTTACTTCGGGGATAGTATTTGCATTATGGTGCTTGTCAAATTCTTCCGCCGCCATTCCGAGGGAAACTTTCCTCGCCTTGCGTTCCGATGCGCGAACTTCATAGGTACGTGTAAGTACAAATGTACTTATGACACCTGGGAGTGGCCACATGGCGAGGATGAGTATTCCTGTGTTTGTGGAGCTGGAATCGGAGGCGGCGGGATTGACATCATGGGAGTTCTCCATGGCAAGGATCGGGAAGTTGCCCGTAACTCTCTCGTTCCTAGAGTCCCGAGTGTGGAGGAAGTCTTCTTCGTTATGAAGACGGAATGTATGAAGTTCCCGGCTGGGGAGATGCCCAGCAACCTTACATTCCGCCCAGCCATCCACAATGGTCTGACGCAGAGTCAGCAGAAGAAGAGAACGGAGTTCGAAGCTGAAGTTGACGTAGCTCGGGCTGGAGAAGGCGTTCTCAGCTGTGGCGCCAACAGATGGAACGCTAACCCTCCGGAGTTCAGCTTTGTCTCCTTTGCTCCTCCATTGAAAGATGGCAAAGGCAAGAACCTAAGACACGACGCGATCCAGGTTCCCACCGAGCACATAGGTAAATTGATGTACCGTAACAATGAGTTCCTTACCAATTTGGCTGTCAAAGCCAATCTCGAGATTGTGCCTAGTCAAAAGGCATACATCGGTGAGAGGAACCGTGAGATTGGTTTGTACAACGGTACAGGAAAAGGCATCGAGCTCGCCAAGGAAGAAATCCAGAAGCAATTGGTGTGTTGAATAGCCCTTGAGATATTGGTGGACTGATGCTAACATAAAACACAGCTTGTGGATTTTGGCGCCAATCGTCGTGGTCCAAACCATTAAGGTGGGGATAGAAGCCGTGGTGGTTCTCGTGGACATGGAGGATTGGGTGGTCGTCGAGGTCGTGGTCAATAGACCGATACGACGGTGGCGAAGGGGGGTAGAGCGCAGCGATTTTTAAGTCGCATACAATATCATTATCTATCCGCAATTCATTGATCTTGATGCTCTCTAAAAATTGTGAGATCCACTTATCTAAACAATTACCTATAAAAATCAAAATCTCAAATCTCTATCAAGACATTCACATAATCAAGCATCTCTCAAAGAGCCCAAAAAAAGGTCCAGATATGTGAAATAAAACTTTATTCCTATACATGTGTCTACATCCAAAAGCAAATAACGCTTTTTAAACGCCCATTCAATCTGATTTCTCTATCCGAAGTTTGTACACATAGCCGATAAATCTTACAAAACCGTAATTAATCCAATCCGCAAATTCCCTATCAAAACAAGTTAGCCCACAAATCTTTCAAGCACTCGACAAAATTCTTACCACTCTCCTCTCCCTGAAATCATCATACAATCCCTCCCAAATATCTCTTGCCCTGCAATCATCACCTTCCGGCACCGGAACACACGTTGGCCCCTTTCCTATCCACCCCAAGTCTTCCAATTGCCACGGTTTTTTCAAAGGCCAATCGCTAAAATGAACAAATTTTGACTTGCGGAATACTTGCACTGGATCCCATATATCATTTTCATGACCTTTACCCCAGAAACCCTTATGTTTAGTGACAGGTCTTCTAAATTCTCCTGTGAGAAGTGAATATATTTGATGGTCTATTAAACCACAAGAGTCTTTTTGTTGAGTGAGGACAGAGTTAATAATGTCCATGTCGTAGATACCCACACGAGCTTTTCGGACCTCGCTTTCAAGCCGTGCAAATTCTTTTGTGGATGGTTTGATGAGCATTATGTGGGATGCTAATTGAGGGACTCCTTCGACATCGAGCCAGTATGCTCGTGGTGCAAGGAGTTGTGTTGACTTTGACATTGGAGCAAGGAACAATTCATCCATGGATTTCAAGACAATTGAATCGGAATCTAGAACAAGAAGTCTCTCGTAGGATGTTTGGTTGAAAGCTAGAAGTTTGGTATAACTCTCCGCCCATTCATCTATCATGCATTAGCGTTTAATGATCCCATATCTTGGTGCGGGGTAAGAATGAGATTTGTTACCTTCTACACCATGTCTATGCTTCAAAATCTCCACATTCCTCAGTTCCACTTTGTAATCATCTCTCGCCTGGATCAGCATCTCAGTAATGATCTCCATACCTTTCCCATTAATATCCTCAACCCATTCATCTTTCCATAATTGAGGATATATCAATACTCTTTTAGCTTTGCTCCCTAGCGTATTCAACGATTCAAATAACATCAATGCATTACACAGATGATCTTTTGAGGTTGCATATGTAATGTAAGCGTATCTATCCCACTCAATTGCTGTCTCGTTACCCGTCAGGGGCTCCACAACAACAGGAGCCTGTTTCAAACACGCAGGAGTTTTATACTGTAGATGCAGTTCTTTTGCTTTGCGTGTTCCATGAGGAAGTAATAAGAGGATGATGAGTCCACAAATAATGATGGGTATAGCTGTTCGTACAGGTCTTGACCGAAGTATTTGCGCGATACTTGGTTTGGCCGCTTTAGGAGGGGGTGGTTCGTCAATATCAAAATTTATGATTGGGAGGTAGGGCGAATTTTGCAGGAAATCTGGAAGATCGCGCGATACCTGATGCGACATGCTCAATTAAGCCCAAGAAAGTTCCAAGCAGGTAGAGAACTGTAGCAAGATAGAGAGATTGATATCACGTGATACATGTAAAAACGAAAGATCCGTGGGACTAAATCAAGACGATGTCCAGCTGCCTCTGTCAGCATCTTAGTTGTAGTATTACAGGCCCGCCTAATACGTACGAAAAATGCAAGCTAAAATTTTCCTGGATATCCAAAAGATCCAGTTCTCACGGGATCACAAACTTTGACAAAGCGTGAATCCCGAACGACAATAAAGCAAGCCACCAAAACACAACGTAAAGAATGATCAATACCAGGAATAACCAGACATACACCCGACAAATGCAACAGAAAGATCAGCAGGCCTCAAGATATAAGAAGAGAATTGATAATGATAATAGGAATGGTCGTGGAATCAATAGGACGCGTCAAATGGTTCCGGCTGTGGAGATGATTATTTTGGGACGTTAGTGCTTACTAAGCCCCAAGCTTGGTCTTCTTGATATGATAGGGGTATCACGGGACTTCCACGACGGCGATATCATGATTTGAACCTCGAGTGATTCATGTTGAATTGTTCATGAATAAGTGAGGCTAGAATTTGCTATATGGGAGCTTAGAGACTGCATAGATATTTTTTGCTTTCCTTGACGGCTAAACGCTAAAAATGAACTCTACAAATTTCAAAACACTGGCATGCAAATTGGAGATTTGGCGAATTTATTTTCATATTCAAGCCTAAAAGCCTCGAAAAGATCAGACAAACGCTCCCACGATACACCAATACACTCCTGAAACCCACTTTACCCCAACCTTAACACCATTTTGACTCTCCACACTCAATTTGATCTCCTCCACCCACTCCACAACCTCATCTCTACGCTCCACCCCTTCCCACTCCTGTACCAATCTCGAAAGCACATATGCTATCTCGATCAACCCTAGATTTCTCTCGGCACACATTCTGGTTCCGCCTCCAAATGGTAAGTAATTCCATCCCGGCCTTAGATGTTCCCATCGTTCTGGTCTGAACGCTGCGGGATCTGGTTCAAAACAAGGGGCTAGATGATGGAATACAGAACTGTTGGGTGTGATGAGAGTACCTGCTTGAACGAGGATGGGGGATGTTCCTGAAGGACCGCCACCACGAGGGAGAATGGTGTCGCGGACAACGCCACGAGTCATGGTTGGGGCTATGGGGGTGAGACGAAGGGCTTTTATTTCGTGCCAGTAATAAGATCACTTACTTCGCTTCTATGCCAGAAGCAAATGAAAAGCGACTGGGGAATGAAGAGAAGACCCACTCTCATTGATTACCCATTCCAAATATCTCATCCCTTTCAAACTCTTGAACGTCAGTTTTTCAGCTTTCTCTATTTGTTGTAATACCTCTCTCCTCAATTTTTCCCAGACTTTCTGATTCCTACACAGTCAGAAGATTTCATTCCCAACCCCAATAGCCGTAGCTTCATGACCCGCCAAAAACGCTTGCAAAGTTTGATTTCGGAGCTCTCGACGATCATCTGTCACCTTGGCCATTTCGCGAAGGAGAATATGGCGATGCTTCTCATCATCATCTTCTTCTTCGTCGCTTGAAATTGATGGATCTGGACCCTTGCCTGATTTCTTAGAAGCTAAATATTCTCGGCGAAGCTCGAGTGCCTTATCAATATGTGCGTCGACGAATCTATGAACGGCGAGTCTCTCTTTTTTATCTCAGCGGTCTTGATATATAAATGATGAGGTACGAAGTTGAGATCGGATGCTGATGCCTCGTTGAGCATGATGGAACGAGTTAAGAATTTATGGGATTCAGAGGCTTCATCAGAAGATTCATCTAAAACGTTGACTGATTCGCCAAAGATGAACTCGGTGAATGTGTCCAGGAACTGTTGATGCTAGGTTGAAAGATCAATCCCTGATGAGGGGTGCGATGTAAGCAAGTCGACTTACCAAATCATCGAGCAATGGACTTAGGTTCTTGGTTGTTCCATTTCTCGGAATAAGCTTCAGAAACTTCTGAAAATGCATTTCAAGTGCAGGAAAATTGGCCACGTTGAATCTTGTAAAGACAGGTCAAATCAAGGCTCGGAAGTGTTCCTTATACGCTCCATCAGTACTCAAAACGCCATCTCCTAGAAGCGGATAGAAAGCCCTATTTCTCAGACGGTGAGCCCCATGATCCTCGAAGTTCGTGCTATAATATGTTTGAATATTTTGAGGGTCGATGGTCAAGATGGTTGTTGTGTCGAGAGACTTCTCGGTGAACGTGTGCCCGATTTCCTTGTGGTAATTCATGAGATTCGAGATGTGTATGACTTTTTATGTTCTTCATTTTGTCAAGGAAAAAGTCGATACCAAAAGGATATTTAGACGATCTCTTGGGGGGTTCCTCGTAACCATGTTCCTTCATGAATCGCTTGCGTTTTGCTCTAATTCTTGCGACATCAATCAGATAGCAGACCAAAATTATAACCAAAAAGGCCCCACCAAAATCCAAGAGGTGACCCATCAACAAAGCAGTACAATTCTATCAGGCTTGACTGAATAACCAATTTGAATTTTGGATAGAAAATCAATAAGAAAGTATTGCAATGTGCGAGGTACCTAGTGCAAGTAAAGTGACAGGTAGTGAAATTGGAGCCAGCTTGTTATCGGCACAATGAATCCTCTCCTTACATTATGCCTCTGCAAGTTTGTGGCACATCCTTATCCACTCGAGCAATTCCAGATGATGTTGGTAAGATATTGGACAACCAAACAGCCAACAACGATCTTGCCGTATCCAACCCAACTGTTGGATCGATGGATACACTGATTTTGGTTCAGATTTTAGCGACAGCTTACATCCCAATCCTGCCCAATCTTATCTGCCATCACTCGCTTCTTACTAAAAAAAAGTCCCTCGAATCAATATCAGAAGTACGTGTCTTTTTTTTTCTTCTTCTCCAATTCATTGATGATTTGCGGAGGATACTCCTAAAGTATAGATCACTTGCAGCACTAAAAGACCTTCACCTTATCTGCTTGAAATCTTACCTGTTAAGCTGACATACCTAGTAAGCTGACATATTTTTGAATGGCCCCGAGACACTATCGTGATATTATTCAAGTAGTCAAAGTTATCGCAAAACTCCCAGGACAATTATTCTCCACCTCAGAAATATGGATGATATTCGGTTCAAATCAACACCAATCGCTTTCAGGCCGCCACAGCTCAGTCTGAGCATGACCACGCTCCATCGTGAAAATCAGGAAAAAGCACATGATAAGATTGATAATTGATGTCGCATAAGAAGAATGAAGGCTTCATTCACGTAGGACTCCCTCGCAGGTTCCATGACATCGGGATATATACTACCCTCCGGAACCTAGTCTCGTTGTGCCTCGTAAAACAATGAAGAGATCGTTGCCACAAACAGAGATTGCGAGCAAGATTTGCTTGTTGGCGGTCTGAATATTCAAAGAGTTAGGGGGAATTATGTTTAAATGAAGATCTGGAACCAGAAGGTGGAAGGAGATGATCATACTGCCGAGTCCCCAATCATGTCAATTCTATGACCAACGATTTACCCATAGAATCATGTTGCATGACTGAAATTCCGGAATTCCGACAAAGTATAATAATCTTCCATCAATGTTGATTGAGCGGAACCGACAAAAACATAAGGTTCACCACTAATCATTCGAAACCCCATCCACAACCGTCATGAAACCGACCTAGCGGCGGCTATTCGAAAAGTATAAAGAAAAAGACGTTTTGTTGCACATCGCAATTCGGTATCGGTATTTCCGCCAATACCTATTTCCGCCCATGAGATACGATTTTCTGCTATGATGATGCGGATTAAACTTGGACGGACTTGTAGACACCGCCAGGAGCTAAGAAGTGGACGCAACGGATATGCGATCATGTTGGCGCTTCGACGAGAGTAGATTATGGGAAAACGGTAGATCTACTTGCGGAAATTAAAGAATTAAATTTGCTCTATTCCGCAAAGTATCCGCAAGGTAAGGTAGGCTCTGCATTCCGGTAAGCATCGTCGGAAAATCGTTGGATAAAATCCCATGTCAAGTCAGAACAAATAGATAGCATCACGTCTAAAATTCCGTGTCGACGGAATCCAACAAACAAAGTTTGTTCATCGTCCGACCTTGAAACCTCACAATTTTGACTATACCCACCAGCCAAGAAACAAATCCCACCTATAGACAACATCTAAAATCTTTTGTTGCAAGTCTAGGAAATTTCAAATTCCGTGAATATCTGCCGAGATTGCTTCACACGATGAATTGGGATCTTTGTTGTCAGGAATCAGGCGAGATATCGCCAGATAATGTTTTTAGTTGGCTGATAGCGGAAATCCCGTAGATAACAACTTGGATGAACATTGTGGCGGTTCTAGCTATTCGTACCCACAAACTGCACTTCTGAAACTCCTTCCGCTCGGAATCTGTTTTGTTGCACGTCGTAAAACCGCCACATCCCGCAGAAACCGCGCTGGATGCTGAAATAAATGGATAGTGAGAAGATGCTAATGAAGGAATGTATGAATAGTCCGTATGTGTTGGTGGGATTGTTGGATGGACGGAATCTCGGGGATTTGAGAGGAGGAAATCTAGACCCAAAAGACGGAAAGTGGACCGATGAGATCCGCCATCAGACAGTTTTGTTGCACGTCGTAAAATACGATATTCCGAAACCGATAGCGATAGCGATATTTCCGCAGTTCGAGTCAGTGAGAAAAAGGAACGACACGGGCGAAGGTAGTGGTGGGTGAATGATGTTGGAATCTAAGGAAAAAGGTTTAGGAAGAGACTGTCTAGCAATCATTTCGGGCTTTGTTTATTATTGGTGATCTACTATTACAACATGATCTGCGAATAAATCCTCGAGGTTTCATTTCACTAAACTCGCACTTGAGCAAAGAATATTACCTACCACATTTACGACAAATCGGAAAATCTATTAACATTGAGATTCTACCAACTATAGCTCGGAGGAAGAACGAACCTAAGCCCGCCACCCTAAAGGAAATGGGTCAATTTTTTCACCATTCGATAGCATTTTTTCTTTTCAGAACTACGTAGATCACTCCCCGTTCAGAGGATACTGTACTGGTACGCATTTTAGATTAGATATTTTCGATGGAACCGGTGATTTCGGAATTCTACAAATATCAAAATCGCCGGGCTGAAATAGCGGCAGAAACAAACTAATTGCGCGAGCGGAGCAGTAGCTAATACATCCATCGTATCTCGTATTTGCATTATTCCGCACTCGTCGGGAATCGAAGGTGAAAGCGATTCCTTGTGGAGTTATAACCTTAGCATCTAGAACAAACTGTTGCGGCTTTCCGAAATTGAACTCATTCAACTCGCAGAACTTGCAAACGGAAGATTCATTCCGTTGGTAGATACAACCTGGTGAACTTATGATTCTGATCCAGATCATTACGACTCAGACGTGTTTCTCATTCTTTTGTTGCATCTCTTCAAAGATCCGAAAATCCGAATTCTAGAAGGTTGAGACATCAAGACTACTTACGATACTAGTTGAGGCTGGTTGCTATTATCGAGGTAGATACCAATACAATAATATTACACTAACTGACTCTTGAAGCTCCGAAACCCCTTCATTTGATCTCGCCAATCCAGTCACCAGACTCATCACCAACACAGCAAATCAATCCATCTACACTGTAAACACCGAAAACCATCTCTAATGTTGCACATCTGAATATCGCCGAATTTTAAATCTTCGGCGAAGACTTCAATCGCCAATTTCTTACCTCCGAACAAAACAAAACCAAATCGCTACATCCGAAGTATCGGCGCTCTAATCACTCCATCTACGCTTAAGAAACCGTGATATTACCCCGAATTACATATGCGATCATTATGATTGGAGGCCATGAGATCCATGATGCTCTTGTTGCATATCTACTATATCCGAATTGGACCGGTCGCCGACTTCTGATTTTTCGAGATGAATAACTGGCAATTTGTCTAACTGTTGTCGCGTTGAGTTGTTGTGGTGTGATGTGGTGCCAGCAGTTGGTCTTTCTCCGCACAGTGCTGATTTCCTAGCCTAATCTGCTGGCACGCACTTCCAATGTAAGAAATCCGCAACGACCGAACTTCCGTCCATATCTCCTCACTGAATAATGTCCGCAACCACTTCTTCGCATGCCATGAAATTAACAATCTCCATCCAATTCTACCAACATAACTCATGCCGAAGCCAAGCTCAGCACGTTAAACCAATCGTCTATCCTCTAGAATATTTGTTGCATGTCTGTCTAAACTCCGAGATCCGTTCTTTCCATACTTTCGGACTTCATTTTATTGTTTTACTGTAGTGGTTATGTCCTTTGGTGTTTCTGAAGCTAACCCAATCCAACCCCTCCTTTGTTAAACATTGTGACATCCAAGGCTCTCTAACTCCAAGACCGACTCGGAGCTCGCTTGATCCATCCTCCGCCGCTTTCCTATCAACCTCCGAAAATCACACTAACTAATCAACATCATTTCCTTCTCATTACTCTGAATCATTGGACGACAAGCCTTTCCAAAATTCGCAAAATCATCTGTTGCACATCTGCACAAACTCCGAGCCGGCGGATATTACCTTTCATCCTCTTTACATAATGTTTTCGTTCAGACTTTACGTGTTTCGGAGACAAGACCCAAGAAATCGGCGATACAACATGATTTCGGAGACCGAAAATGTCACTCTCTCCCTCTTTTGGATAATCAACTATTGTTATTTCTGATATATATCATGAGACACCGGGCATTCTATTGGAAGTCTACCAATTTGGTTTGGTGTAGAAAGATCAGAAGAGTTTTGTTGCATGTCTATGTAAAATCCGAAGCAATAAGATTCGGAGTTGATATTGCTCCGACAGCATGAGACTGACTAGAACATTTCCGCTGTTGGGTTTGGAGAGTTGTTGAACGACTCAAGTCCGATATCCATAACACACATGCATAGTTGACGAGCTGAGATATAATAGCTGAGCTTGAAGATCTGTAGTCGATCAAAGGGAATATGGCCAATCGTAAAGCGGACATTACATTTCATGCGCAGAGCCGCATTAGTTCATCTTCTTAACCCCACAACGCGTTCATTTCGTACTTCCAATAGACACATTACAACGTCGCATCCATATGTATCAAATGTTGCACATCTGAGAAATCCCGCAGCTTCGCTGTCAGATCCGCCATATCCGCAAAGCTCCATTGGTCACCTCGTGCAGATCTAGATCTCATCTGATCTTCAGTTTATAAAACTCCAGTAGTAGATTTTGGACTGTAATAGAGTACCAAATGCAGGGCAACAGGGATCGAGGACTGCCGAGCTTTCTGCTATTCCGGAAGTAGCGCAACGCACCTCGACGTATACAAAAAGAAATTGAAACATCAATCATGTATACGAGAGGTTTTGGAGACAGGTACATTTGTTGCATGTCTATAAAATACCGAGATCCCGGATGTAGTCAACAGAGTCAGTGACTACATCCATTAGTAGAGATGTGGAGTTTCAGCTCAGTATTCTTCACCCTCCCGGGCAATGGGTAGAGGTGCGGATATATTTTCCGCGGAGCAAACAAAGAAGCAAGACGCTATTTCCACAGCATGCCATCCTGGGCTTCTTGGTGTACCTAGCCTGATTCTAATCCAATATTAGCCAAATCCTAAGACTGCCAAGCTCTAACACGTATATTTGGACGATTTGTTGCACATCTAACAAACTCCGAGATCTCGGATATAGGGTTACGGCCTTGTCTAGTTTTATCTACGGAGTTGAAGCAAAGCTCCTTTGATCACCAGACCAATTGTCTTCATTCTAGCGGAGATTCGCGGACATTCGCGGACATATCCTCGGCGGAGGAATCAGATGGTCCAAACCCCTTGTCCTAGTCATTAGAAAAGGATTTACGAAAAACGAGGCTCCTTCGGAATCGAATTTTGCATTGTCCTTTCCTGGCCTGTATCTACTTCCAGATGTCTAGTCAATTCCTATAGTCACTAGGATTGTCTTTGAATCAATAGACATCCCGTGCGTTTTCGGTGGAGATAAGAGACACATTCTTAATTTGTCCATACGGACGAAGCATATGCGCCTATGAAGACGAGACTGGTATACTCGATAGATAATTTATTGCATAGCTAGCAAAATCCGAGTTCTGCGATGCATAAACACGTTGTCACAAGCATTCGGAATTTCCGCCTCCACCGGGCCGAGATGGAGACAATTCACCGACGACAGGTATCCGCCGGACCTATCAAGTAAGCACAGCACTATTCGAGAGATATTGATTGTTGCATGTCGTAACATCGCCGAGTATCTAGCATTCCCATGGTTTTCACGAGTCGGCGGAAAACATCACCGAGTCCGCTCGAGTGACTTGAAATATTTGTGGGAATACTATCAAGCCCGAACAAAAAGCGGGGAATGCTCCTCGAGCCTGCCAATTACGGAGATAGCTAGACAAAAGAAATGTTTCGTTGCATGTCTGCTTGTCCCCGAAATCATAGACCTCCAATAAATGTTCATTAAATAATGGGGTTTAATCACCGAGTCCGCTCGAGTTGCAAGGGAAATCCGCTAGTATTACACACTTCCCAACGGAGGAACTCTCCTAGTCTACCTACCAATCATGAAGAAAAATACATGAGGAAAGTGTTATGTTGCACATCTCTTCATTCTCGAGAACCTAGAATTCTGATTAATTCCCATAAGTCAACGGAGCTGAATCACCAAGTCCGCTTGGGCAACATGGGATATCCACGAGTATCACATATCTCCTGACGAAGAAGTGTCCGTGCCTGCCTATCACCAAGACAAATATATTAGAAAGGGTGTTTTGTTGCATATCTGTATGTCACCGAAAGTCTGAGTTTAATCCCGTGCCTTTCATCGCTTTTCCTAGTGCCAACGGAGTATATCCCCGAGTCCGCTGGCGTTGCATGGGAAATCCACGACGGTGCCAAGTCTCCCATGTTTCCCAGCGGAGTAAGATATCCGTAGATACCAATGATAGAGCTAGATAGATGAACAAAAGTATTTTGTTGCATATCTCTGAGTATCCCCGAGATCTTGCAATCTCCGTCTCGCAATTGCGGTACGCGACTTCACAACCGATGTTGACCGCAGACGGTGTTTCATATGGTGTATTTGTGCGTAGATGATGGACTTCGTTCGGCGGATGAAGTCTCCAGATGTGCTAATCAGAAACCTAAATTGATGAAAATGATACTCTGTTGCACATCAACGATGACCGAAATCTCGGAGACGTAAATTTGGCTGCGCTGTAAAAGCCCGGAGCTTGTGACGAAAGCGTAAGTAGTGATGGTGAGAATGCAATGAGACGCAACATCTCGGCGGAGAAAAATGAATATGTCAGAATCACGAGCAAATCACATTTCGGTTCACCAATCAGAAGAGGAAATGGGGGAGAATAGAGAGAATGAAGTATTTGTTGCATATCTTTAGCGTCCGAGATTTCGGCCGTTAAATAAGTGAGTGAGTATAGGATGCTGCCAAAAATAGAAATCAAGTATGAAAGTGTATTCTGTCATTGAACATGTACTGTTGAGCATCCATGTCTTTGTAGTTGCGTGTGGTTACGTCTTGTTAGTGCATGGCCTTCAGCACGAATAAATGAGTATCGCACGTGATTATACATTGTTCATCATAATCTCCGATGTAGCTTTCAACTACATATAGAGGTTCGGATTACATTGGGACTGATTGAACAAGTGAAATAGGCTGCGGGATGAACTAGGCGTTTTATACTTCTATTCTATACTTATATGGCTCTCCATGTAGTCTTCTTTCTACATTCAACATAATCTGTACGTTCTATTTGTTAAATCTATCCCATCTTCTCTAATTCCCCAACCACTCCCTCTTAACCACTTCCAACTCTTCTTGCAACCACTCTCCCTCCCCTTTCTCCTCATCCATAGACCCATCAAACCCGTGTTCCATCCCCTCCCTCCAAACACCTTTCACTCTATCCTCTCCAAACTTCTTCCCATAGATCTCCACCCACTCCTCCGTATCCTCCCACGGAACAGCCGTATCTTTCGTTCCATGAAACGTCAACAAATAAGGTCTCTTCTCTTCTCTCACATCCAAACTTTCAATAATATCGTCCAACCACAGCCCCTCCTCTCCATCTCTCTTAAAAATCTCCGTCCACCTCCCTCTTTGCACCATCGTAACCGCGATTTCCAATCTCGCAGGTGGGTCCGCACTAATCACTATTTTCTCACCCCCTTTGCCAATATCAGCAATATGATCATTCAAGAGCCCCTCATCCAGCTGCGGAACCCCAAAAGGACTTTTCGTCTCGCTAGCCACGGAGTACCAATCCTTTGTCAAAAGAGTCATGGGGTATGCCGCAATAACCGCTTTTGGACCCGTGAATCCCTTATTATTTCCCCAGGAATCTTCAGGGAAAAGAGAACTGCGAATGGCCAGGTAACCTCCCGCACTTTCACCATAAACCGCCACTTTTCCAAAATCCACAGAAATATTACTATTCAGCCTTGAAAGATATGATGAGAGGCCGTTAACATCAGACGCAATCCACGTCCAGAAATCCTTCACATCTTCCAAAATCTCCTGCCCACTAGCTTCAGGCAACAATCGATAATCAGGCATAACTAAGATCGCCTCATTCTTCACCACGAGATCAATAGCCCAATTAGGAAGCCATTCTGTGTAGAGTGCCGAGCCTGTGACCAGATATCCTCCATGAAACCTTACAAGGACCGGAAATTTTCCCGGTGTGGTGGAGGCAGCGATGGATTTTGGGAGAAGAATATGTGCGGGAAATTCAACACCTTGCACGGTTTTATATGAAGTTGGGTGCAGGCTGAAGGGAGCAAGTTTTGGGTCTGTCATTTTTGGAGTTGGAGGTATTATATTCTGTTTCTTAGAATTTTTTGAAGTGTGGTAATGCCTGGCGGATGACGAAATTGATAAGATAGTGTTTGTGTACTCGGGTATAATTCGGTAAGTAATTTGTGGGTAAATTGTTAATTCTAAGTCAATGGAGGAAATGTTGCTACCTTCGATGGTGGATTGATGAAAATGAAAATTTCGGACCTCGATGCTGGTGCGGTAGATACTTATATTGTTGCAGTCCAAAGCAATCCTGTTGACTCACCCGTGGGTTTTTCGGATTTTTTGTGTTAATTCCTTTATTCTCAAGGGTACAGTAAGCCGCAGTATTATTGCCGCGGGATTAATACAAGTGGTGGAATGACGTGGGATGTTTCAAACCTGACAAATCGAACTATATACGAGGTTCTTGCTGCTTGTAATTGAATATATTACAATGCCATTCTTTCAAATATTTCCCATCCATATAGCAATTTTCTAGCTATGGCTGAACATATTGTTGTTACCAACTTCAAATGCCCATTTCTAAGTATTTCCATACAAATCCATGCCCACTTCATTCATACCACAGCAAACCTCAAGATAATTAACGACAAGGCCAATAGCTACTTTCCACTCGGTCAACCACTTCTGTCTGATTGACATCCATCAAAGTCATTCTTTGGACTGATGTGATAGTTTCAAGTGCATCACACTCTGGATCTGTATTTTGTATGGTGTCAAGACAAGTTGCAAGCAAATCATCTCCTTCCCATTCAAACTTTTCACCGATGGGTATGAATTCGGAAGGTGGAATTGCCGTACGTTGAACAGCGCTTCTGCCACGAATAAGCATGATACTTTCGACGGCAGGGTAACACAAGGTAAGCTTGTAAAAAGGGTTGACGGAAAGAGGACCTTCGTATGCCAACCGCTTAACTCTAAGCCAATCAAAAGAGAGAGGGGCGTGTCTACAGCTCATTTTATGGCCATTGCAACGAGCACATTGAGAATATATGCCATCACGCTCCCAGTCGAAATAAATTCTTGGTTGGGTGCGTTGTCCTTCAGTGAGTGCATTGTCCATTATCTCATTCAATTTCTTCTGGTCCCAAAACCCCATCTCAGGATCCCTTGCAAATGACAAGTCGTACCATTTCAAAGCTACCTCTCTGACTCTTGACAAGTGTGAAGCAAAGCTGGAATTGGCGCATCAGAATAAAGTGCTGCGCTCCATTTGGATTCTCGAATCTTTATGTAACGTGCTTCAGGACGGGCGAAGTTCCAAATTTGCCGTCGTAATTTTCCGGGAAGCTCTGAGAAATAGGGTAAAATTCGAGGAGGCGCAGAATCTTCTTCTAGATCGGAAAAACCCCACCCTACTAACATTAGTAACTATCTAAAGAATTTCTTGGTGAGATAAAAAAAGCTTACACTGGTCATCCTCTTCAGGATCTGCCTCGGATTCTTCATTCCCTTCAGTATCTTGGTTGTGCTCGGCTTCTTGAATACCATCGATCTCTTGAGGTTTTCCCAGTGACGATAATTCTCTTGCATCAGGAGCTACATCTACAAAGTCCAATAGGGTCGAGCCTGAATGAAATGTCAGAATATGTCTTTGTAGGGGCTCATCGGTAATAAAAGATGTTTACGGGACTCTTCATGATATTCTTGGCTTTCTTTGGGTTCCTTGAATCTTCGGGGTGACGATGAATATATCAAGCCAAATTCTTCTTGAGCACCCAGTAGATTTGTCGCTAGATTGGAGGTTAATCGTCATTGATCTTGCAAATAGTTCACAAGATGAAACATACAAGGCTGTTGAAAATTTGCTTGAAGCTTCTCAGTTTCATGACTGCTCTTGGCAAAGAGTATAGTTGATCCCGTCTCTTCTGCCAAATCCAAAAGATTACCGTCTAGTTCAAGGTCAATGATTACATTGTAAATTGAGTGGTGGTAAGAAATTCTGACAGGTTTCTTGAGTTTTTGTTGTTTCTTCACACCCTTCATGTTCTCGACCTTTCTTGGAAGCTCCTTGAGTTCCTTGAGGGGTTTTCTCGATATCCTCAATATTTTGCGCGATTTGAGGTGCAGTCAACACTGTTGCCTCTTGCCTTTGCCTCCTGTGATGACCTTGTCAGAAATTATGCGATCGAGAAAGAAGAAATACTGACTGTTCTGCCATGAGATTCAAGTAAAGCTCCAACATTTGATCCTTCCCCGAATCTCTTGAGGAAATTGACAAGCCCGTCATTTTGATTGAATTTGTGCCAAAGAAACCAAGGTTGTATTTGAACAAGTTGTTGTACTCAATACCGAAGTTGAAGGTATCCTCTGCAAGATACTCGGTGGGGTCTTAAATGATGCATACGCGAAATTCGCGAATCCCTCCAAAATTATATTTATATACAAAAAATCGATAATTTCAATCATATATAATTCAACGAATTCTCAATTAATTAATTCAAAAC
Source organism: Botrytis medusae (assembly GCA_019395255.1). Taxonomy (NCBI): domain Eukaryota; kingdom Fungi; phylum Ascomycota; class Leotiomycetes; order Helotiales; family Sclerotiniaceae; genus Botrytis; species Botrytis medusae. The sequence continues at coordinate 150,497 of JAHXJL010000111.1, read as the reverse complement.
TAATATCAATATAATAGTATTAATCCCTGATATAGGATATTCAAGTTTTGAATAATTTAATAAGATTTGAGGCTATAGTATGTATTATAGACTTTTGCGTATGCATCATTTAAGACCCCACCGAGTAGTCAAAGATGAGGTGTGGTTGTAAACTGACTCGATTAGGCAAAACTACATTCAGCAATAACGACCTCTTTTGGAAGGAACACTCGAGTCACTGCCGGATATGGCGGTTCGAAGCTTAAATGAAGTTATTTGCTAAGCAATCATTTCTATTCTGTCTTCTCTTATCCATCACAAGCTTTTCTCATGAAGTTTACATGCCACTTATCCTCTTCACGACAAAACGCATTCTCAAAAACTTTATCTTCCTGCCATCAATGTCGACCTTAAGCTGCCATTTCTTCAATTCGAAGTAGTTCGTCGAACTGCCATTTTTAATCGTTGTCTATGACAATCTTAAAGTTTCCATTCTTGGAACAAAAAGTGGCGACATCTTTTCCCATCGCACCAATACACGATCATTAAAGAGGGGAGCAATGCGGGAGCAATGCGGGAGGAACTCTGGAAAACATCAACGCAGCCATCAACACGGAAGGTTGCAAATTTTCAGGTCATTCCTCTATCTGTAGTAGTGCACACATCATCTAACAATCCTCAATTCCTAGCAAAAGTTAGAAGAGTTAAAATCTTACGACTTTGGTATCATGAGAGTAGTTTACGTTTAATTCAGTTGCATTTCCAACCCGTCCATCAGCATTACTACCTACAGTATCGTCTTTATTGTTACGTTTCTTGTCCACCCTCCATGCTTCGCTCTTGAAGGTCTTGTGCTACCATCTATTTTCCAAAAGTGCTTGTCTCGGTATGAGCTCATCAGAGAAGTATTGTAGGGTGATTACCTTGGTCTCAAAAGCTCTCTCCGTTAGTAGTTTACATTCTGCAAATCCAGCTTCTCTGAAACTAGCTCATTTTCTTTTCGTACTTGTGTCTGAGTATCTAGTTGTTGTTATATATTCTATTCTCTTCTTCTGTTACGTTTTATCCAAGTGGCTAGGTCTGGCGCCAACATAAGTTTGCCGTCCATTATAGTTGGCTTGTATGAAGCTAAATGGGGCACAACCAGTTTATACCAGTTGGTACATCCAAGTCTAAGCTTTATGTTGTTGCTCCTGTATGATTCCCTGTTGCGACTAATTGTGGGATGGTTCTTGCTAGACTAGCAGTTAATGACGCAACTGAGCTAGTCCCGATACTAGCTGCCATTCTCACATTGATTATTTGACCACCTTTGAAAAGAAAACACCACTGTACGACCACTCTTGGCAATACTCTTGTCACTTTATAATCTTTGAAAACTAGAAATCCATAGTAGTCTTTATCTTCTGAATCTTTTATTATGGAACTATTCTCTAATTCCTATACTAATCTTCCCGTCCGATATGCAACTTTCAATATGTCCCTTTCGCTCAGACTACTTCTAAAATGACTAAAATTTCCTGAACAAATCTAACTAAGCATTTTCCCTGTTCTCATTCATAGTCTTCAATTGCTCATGAATGACTTGCAATTGCTTTTTAACATACACCTTCTTTCTTTCTAATTCAATCTCGCATGAAACAATGTCATTTCTTACACCGTCAGCCCTGTCCTTGTAAAACTGGTGAACTTTCTCTGCAACTCCCTTTCTTTGCTTATGCTCGAAATCTAGGTAGCCACGTCTCTGTTAAAACACCGCGTTAGTATAAGTTGAGTAGATCTGAACTCCCATCTCCACTACCATGAATTCCAAGGTCTTACACCACCCCCTCATATTATGCACAGCATGCTTACCTTCTTTTGAAGCGCCTTATTCATCAAAGTCTCCACCTCATACTTTCCCTCATTCCTCAAGCTCTTCTCCTCTTTCGTCAACTTCTCTATCTTCGTCTTCCAATTGTTTCGCTCCTCAAACTTGGAAAGCACAATCCTCATCTCAACCAATCTGAATTTCCGCGCACGTGGACCATCGCGAGCGATTTGAAATCTGCCAGGAAAATCGACAATCGCTTCCGCATTGTCGTAATCTAGAACTAAAGTTTATATATCTCAGTACGGATCGCACAAATCTCGCATCTCACATATCGTATCCGAATAACGAGGAAATACTTACAATAGTAAAGTCAGACGTCCCACTCGATACAATTCTGTAAATCCCGGGCTGAAGTCTTCCACTCCACCTGCTTGATGCGGCATCGCTCGACTGTTGCATCGAATTCTGCCTCGGTGCAGACGCCACGATAGGAAAGCTTGTAGTCGAGGACAAGTTGCTTGATATCCTCAAGTACAGATACGTATTCGAGTCCTGCCATTGTGATGCCGTGAAGTTGTTGAACTTTTTGTGTGGGGGTAACAGTTATGTTAATGGAGAGTTGTATTATTGGAATGAGAAACGAATTGAATTCAAGAAGAAAGAAAAGTCTGTGGCATATCCGGATTTCTTCGGGGATTTTTTATTTCAGGCCTCGAGGCAGGAACTTTTAGATCTGTGAACGACTCCATGATGGGATCAGTATGGATGAGATAGAAGTTGGTTTTGACTTACGAGTGTGTGTCTATATGTTGATTCTTCCCTTGCTTTTAAGTGTCACTTCTTGAATGAGATTCAGTGAGTTGCAGTGGGCTCGATTACAGATGTCAAGAAACAAGTATGGGTAATCTCATTGACTACTTCCAACTATTAATCACTTCAACATGACAACCTTAGATATGAACAATGATTACATCAAAGACTCCAGCTATGCATGACTCCTAACTGTAAACTCTCAAGCACAATTAGCTGATCCTTTAAGGAGTCTATCACATCAACCAAACAAGACCATTTGCACTGCTCAATCCCAAGATACTTGAAAACCGACTTCCTTTTCATCGATACTAACCAAAGTAGACTCTTCTCTTTATAAAGATCATAGAATAGAAAGGATCTTTCTAAGAACCCTCAAAGAACAGCTTTTGCTCCTTTTCCCAAGTTGTTATATCGGCTAACAAAACTTCGCGAGCGCAACCGATTACGAAAATATAAAACCAATTTCTAACTCTTCATCGGCTCATATATACATAATTGAATTACGTTCAGTGTGATGCAATAACGAATAGAGAGATTATCTTCCTCATGTTATGGTATCACAAGGTGCACTATTAATGTAGAGAATCAAAACATTGAGCAACTATCCCGGCTAGAATCTGCAGTAAGCGTTCTGCTATGGAGATATAGTATAGAGCGGTAACCTAATATTAATCGAGATATTTTGAGATAAGCTTCCTCTTTTAGATGAGGGACTGTAATGTTTATGGATTGCTCTAATTCTCTCATTGAAGTGATCGCCCAGTGCTAAAATGTAGCATTAAGCGCCAGGCCCACCTCACGACGTTGTCAAAGTTCTGAGTTCTACACGACTTGAAGACGGGAATATTAATAGGGTTGGACTGACAAAAAGTGATGCCAACTGCCACTGATAGTTATGAAATGGAAAGCACGCAGTTAAGCACGCAAGAAGTTCAATCTTTCAATAGAGCTATATGAAGCAGGGTATCATTAATCCTCATCTCCATATCCCTCGGAATGATACTCGAATTCCGAAGGCAAAGGAGCATCTTCTTCAAGATCATCATCCACATTTCTACTCACAAGCGGCTTCTGCGTCTCTGCCTCCGGTATCACACTGGGACTCGTAATCGGCTGCTTTGGTGCAGATATTGGTAGTTTGCCCAAGACTCTTGTCATCCAAGCCGCCCATTCCCACGGTCGATCTCTGTCCCCCGGCAATGAATTGAAGTATTCCCAACCCATCACCCCACCAAATGTAGGATACCTCAACTTCAGATTGAGAAGCACTTCCTGCAAAATCTCAAAAGGTACCCATCCACTACCATTCCCTGGATTGGTAACCATACCCACCACTATTTTATGTGCAGGCCATCCCCTCATCATCATCATGTCATATCCAGCCGTCTTACTCATATCCCCCCATCCACAATAAAACTGGGTGTTATACCAGCCAATGCTGCTTCCTCTCATAACCTCCAGCGCTTCATAGTTGAAGCCACTCAGGTTATGTTTTGGAAGTTCGGATACCAATGCCGCAGCCACAGGCGCAAGTGTGATGATGAACTCAGCTCCGAAATCCGCCTTCAATCGATCGATCAATCGGATTATTCCAGCAAGAGTCATTTCTTCTTCAACATCGAGATCTAGGCCGTCGAGACCCCGTTCGCGGATGAGATTTCGTAAAGGAATGTAATAGAGTTCGAATGTGGCATCGTCTTGATCGAGTCTGGTGAATGAACCCTTTGCTGCCCCGCCAAGCATCCCCATTACTTTTATTCCGGAAGCTTGGAGGATTCGAAGTTCCGCCCACATGGTAACAAATCGTTCATGGTGAGGTACATGATCGTTCTGCCACTTGTTAATATTTGCACACATGAATCGAAGAGAGATGGGGCAGATGTACCAGAGTTATATTTCCTGGGGGATCATTAAGATGAATTGCGGCGACATTGACATGTGTCACCGAGATGTTCGGTTTGGTTATGATAGGTAGTATTGAACATAATTTGCCATCGGGATGGTGTTGCGTCTGATAATATATGACGATTCTAGGAGTTGCAGGAATTGGAATTGGAGGCATTGGAGAAGAGTCGTTGTTGTTTGATTTGTTGGTGAGGTTGATGGTGGTCAGGGTCCTAGAATTAGTGTGGAGCTAGTATGGTGGGGCATGGAGCTTGTCCCGCCTGCCTGCTTAGAATTTGACGTCGACCCTATATAAGAATGTCACAATTGCACAAGTGTTCATGACGGCATCGTATGCATTTATCTACGTGATCTTGAATAAAAGACACATGTGAGGGCAACTTGTTGAGCTCAAGCTTGAAGACACAACGGCACGAACGATTCCATTCTGGTGAATTTATTTCTCCAGCTCCTCAGCTTCATCCCAAGATAAATAGTGGCTCTCATACAGATGAGGCTTCGAGCCTCTAGGTGTGGAATTTCTTGTTATTATCTTACGATGATACCATGTAAGACACTCGTCGATTTAGAATCGTCATTGCACCCCGGATGTTACTGTGGGCAGTGCGAGTAGATGACTACAAGTGCTTCGGCTTCTTCGTACGACACGTTCATCAATAGAGAATTATCACAGAGCAGGAAATTCCATTGCAATAATCATGCTTGCCAAAACACACTGAGTCTGCAAAGTAACAACCGCTTCCATCTCAGAGCCTGCCGACTCTGTGCTGTCCTATGTCTCTGCATCACGTTTAATGGCCCTCAAGTTGCTGGCATTTCATATATCGAAGCATAGAAGGACTCCGGGTTCTACAAACTATCTTCAAAGACGTTGAATGGCCACGCATCACGGATAGCTGCCTTTGACATGGGAATCTTTCGCCACATATGGCGCCATTCTCTACAGCTAGGGAGACGCTCTTGCTCTGTGTCTCGTTTTGTCCTCTTGCTTCATAAATCATCCCGTGTGACTTCTGACGGTCCCATTTCTCTTTGGGCTTGTAGTGTGAGCTTTGAATTATCCCGTTCTCTGTTTTATATATCAACCTAGCCTCAAAAGGTATATATAGACCAGAAATTCCTCCCTGCTTCCTGCCCAAAGACCACTACAGTCTATCACATGGAAAAGCTCAGTCCAGAACTAGCAGAAGCTCTTTATTAATTTGGCTTTCTCGATGTAGGTGCACGTGATCATGAGGGCTGCTTACCTCTCCTGGCATAGAAAATTTTGAGAGGCATGAAGTTTTTGATTATGTCGCGTTGGCTTATCAGGAAAGGTGTCGATCTTATGAGAAACTGAATGAGGAGAACGTGATTACAACTTTGTACTATGTATGCAGTTCCATCGGAAACAATTACAAAGATCATGGAAGAGGAGCAAGGCATGATAGAGTAGCTAGAGAGCCTCACAGCCGATTTCGAGAAGAATTTTGCAAATTCTGGGAAGCCTCTGCACGCACTTTCAAAATACGATTGGAAACCAAGGATAGAGGAGATCATGACTGAGAGTACAGTGGATGAAGAGTACATGGAGAAATTTCCGATAACCAGGTGTGATCGTTCGATGAATATTCAAATTCTTCTTTTTCATTGCAACTTGGTAGGTGAAATTATCTCCACAACATAATAGATGCTTCTAACATTGATTCTATCCATATTTTTTTGGCGGGACGTGCACAGAGAAGGTATACAAATTGTGTGATTGAGTACTGATAAGGTTTTGTGATGAGACGTATGCATAGTTACCGCGGAGGTGTTCAAGAAATTTGAAAGATCATTGATGGAAAGATGATTGCATGCTGGAGTTATATTATTCATCGACCTGGGCTTGGTATAATCATTGGTCCCCTTCCCTCCTTTTGCTTCCTCAATTTTACTGCCTGAAAACCATATTTCATACGTCCTGGGAGCGTAGTGACTACTTAGGGTGTGATAATATCTAGTATACTATCAGTAATGTATACTAAGGAAACTTAATACATATTCAAACCTGGAGAATAGATCTTTATATTATTGGTGAGGTCAAATAGAAGTAACCCACTTCACTGTTTTGATAGAATTTGCTCAGGTAAGAGAAATCTTCCTAGACTCAAAGCATCTACTGTGAGAGTCATCGGGTCTGAAGCTGATTGTTGTTGATATCATCTGTTCATCCAAGTGCTGAAACAGTGTTTTATGGTTTCTAAGTTGTGAAATAAACTTCAAGGAGTGGTACTGATGAATGTGTACCTTTACTAAGAATAAAGTACATCACAATTAATAATGACTAGTCGGCCTAAAACTGAAGTAGATTCCATCAATATAATTTCTTATTAATGCGGTGAATCTGACATAAAGCAAAAAGGAAACAAATAGCATCAATTTTAAATGACAAGACCGATTTATTAGCTTTCACTAGGAGGACTTCCATTTGAGGAATATACAAGAATCCTTTTACTTTTTGGCACGAAAAGTTGTATATCTGGAAGTAGAGTGATCTATGAAGTTCCATTTACACTTTTGTTATGCTTGTCTCAACTTGTGCGAAGTCTTTGTTTATTCTATGTAGAGAAGAGCAATCCATCGTATGACCTTGATCTCAAGTGACCAAATTCACTTATTTACGTGATCCCAGTCGAGACTTGTTACACCTAAGTATGAAATACTCATTTTACAGTAGGAGATTTATCAGAGCACAAATTTCAGCCGTAGAAGTATTCAATCCGTCAGTGATACGGCTTCTTTTGGCTGTAGTTCTTGGGCCTCCCATATTCAAAGGCTATTGTTTAGTAACCTCTCTATTCCTCATATGTTCTTTTTTTCCATTCATCTAGAACATACTCTAATATTCTATCTACAAAGTAGTCAACCACTTCTTCTAAATTCCGATCAATCTTTCCACAAACTTACGCACCGGTCATTAACCATGGAAAATTATCCATCTTACCAATCAATCGGTCTTCATCTACAACACATGATTGTTGTCGAGTCCCGGTCATATCGTGGAAAGGTCAATAATGAGGAGTTCTTGGCGGTTGCTGCTTATTGGAGCGAAATGATTCAAAATAATGACTATCATCGAGCTCTCGCTCGCCCCGACTTCGATATGTATATCATAGACTTCAAGATCTGGGAACACTTTTGTAAGCTTTAATCCATCGCCTGTGTCTAGGAAACTGAAACCTAACAAACTTTGACAGTCGCCATGAACACAACAAACAATTGGGTATCATTCCCGTGTGCTGATCCTCGTGGACCACTCGATATGGTCGACTTGAATCCATTCCCAGTCACTCACTATAATCCTCGGCCGGTCGATCGTGTAGCTATTGCTCCAGCCCAACAAAAGACAGCTCCGGCTGTTGGTGCTTCTAATCAAACTCCAGTCTCATCGGTCAGAGAACGGCTCCCTGCATATCATCATGGCCTATCAGTCAACGATTTGGAGAAATTGGCACGAAGAGAGGTCAACGAACGTTTAAGACAAGGAGTAAAAGGCCGTTCCACCAGGCAACCACGATTTCAGTAAAAATCGACTATGTGCTTGTTAAAATTACGTTCGATGTAATGTCGACACTGATTGCCGCTTGTAATCCTTGTCTTTTCTTTGCATGCATCATACAAGTTGTTTGAACACTCGATAGTACGTTGAATATAGAAGGGAGCTATATTCACAGGGATGTGAGATGGTGATGTTGTGGGGGAGCTGGGAAATATAGGATTTGTCGTGATGGGTTTGAGAGGAGTAATGTCAAATCAGCAGGCATCTCTCGGTATGATTTATTCTCTATAGGCTGTAGTAATTGACGACCTTGGCACATTGATTGAACATGATGTAATGTTATATTCCTACATCTAGAATATTTGCATGCCCAAAATGCCACGCTACTTAATTGTAAATAGTGACCAAGTTCTTTGACTGCATTTCTGCAGGAGATCAAAGTCCCATTGGAGATTATCAAGTAGACAAGAGATCAATATATCAAGATATCTTGGATTTGTAGCATAGTTTCTGCCTCGCAGTCTTGGGAGTATTAAATTACCTTGCTACATGCCGCTGACTATCCTTAGTATAGCCATCTTGCGTAAATCAAAACGGATGAATTGATGTTATCCGTATGTACATCCTTAGCACCTCAAGACACAAGCAAATCTTGGCTTGGAAACTTTGGGAACTATTAGCGTATAATATCTTTCGTCATCAGGTTAACTCGAACTATTTCCATCTAGATAATGGTTTGTCAGATTCCCATATACACAACATAACTCTTTACGATGCCAATCTTAGTAATATCATCTCGACTTCTTGATATCTGTCTTTGGAATGAACGAATTGATGATATATCATTCAGCCGATCAATCGCTCGAAGACCAGAGCTTCATAGAAAGAAGAAAATCAGAGTGTCAGCCAAGCTTTGGGAGTCGAAAAGACAGAGAATAAGAGTTGTTTCCCAGGGAAACGAGTGGGGGATATATTGAATCAATGGTAAAGACTTAATATTGATGGAAGAATAAGCTTCCAACACAAATACATGGCTTGCGAGTACTCAATATTTTACTAACATCTCGAGCTCAGATTGATTGGCTTATTAATGGTGCTGAACGCTTTCAGTAGTGTGTTTTAGAATGTAATTAGGAGTATTTCAATAAAAGAATCCCGTTTCATAAATTTACGGCCTCTAGATTCTTAGCTGAGGTTGAACCAGAGGTTCGTGTTTGTGATTATGCTGAGGGCCTGCTTGGAACCAATTAGATACTGAGATACTTGTGTTAAAAATTATATAACAATAAAGACTCGCTCATTCGGCACTCAATTGAATAGAGATAGGCTATCTGGAACATTGAATTCACTCTGTATCCCGGGAGTAGCCGGCAAGTCCCCCGACGGGACCGAATGAACGGAATTTGGGATTTATACTGAACAGGGGAATAATCCACTCAGGTACAACCTTTAGCTCAAAAAACGCGGAGAGGAGAGTAGCGAATGCGAATGCGAAAGGCACGTTATACTCGATTCGTACATACGATATTAATGTTTATGACACATGCGTACCGCAGTGTCATGAACCTCCAAGATCATTGCTACTGGTAATTTAGACAGAACCTTGAGTTGGATCGTGTATAAGTCTTTACGACCATCACTTCTTCCAGGTTGAAACCCATCCTATCATCCATACAACTTCTCTTCAAAATAAATGCCAGCTCAACCACGGCTACTCCACATACATCGAATACCTGGTCTTTGACATCAGAATTGCCAAATTCTTCTATAGAAGAAGGAAATCCCTCTCCAAAACGAAAGCCACAGTAGATAGATACTCGATATAGACGATGAGATTACGCCCGTCGGCGATACACAAAGAATGCCAAGATTCTACGAATCGGTGATTCCAGCTCTCGGACGCTTACTTCTAGGTGAACACTTACCATCTGTTGATGGCAAAACTTTTACAGTTGATGAGTTTGCCTCTGTCGTAGAGAAAGCAACATCAAACATCAATAGCAAGAGAGTTCTCCTTCAACTCCAACTGCTTCGACCAGATTTTGTTCAATTTCTTGTTGATCGGGAAGTTTGGCAAACCTTTTGTAAGCATTTGATTGATTATTTTGCATCTCCACCAAAGATGAAACTGACTGTCATTAATCATAGGTGGCACTCAAACCCATACAGATAATCCAAACTACAGGCCCTTTCCAAGAAAAGATCCTCGAATCGACAATCCTCTTCCTCGATACTTTAGCCCTGCCACTCTCACGCCTGATGAGTATGGTCTCATAAATCGCGTCTATTTGCACCCTGATTGTCCGAACTGCACCTGTGTCATCAGTTCCTCAGGTAGCCCTGAGAACCAACGTCTTCACGAAGATGGGGGTGTTCGAACCACTACACCTACAGAGGAATATGCTGCTTACCAGGCAGAACTTGATGGCTTTCATGAGAGACTTGAAGCTGAGTCTAGGAGACTAGGGTTTCAAGACTCAGATGAGCGATGGGAGAAGGAGTGTGAAGTTCAACAGGCTAAGGAAGATGAGAGGATCAGAAAAGAGGAAGAGCTAAAGAGAAAAGCTGGTCTAGAGGTGATGAAGATCGACGAGATGGAAATAATAGAAAATCTAGAAGAGTCAGAAGAGTCAAAGACAAAGACTAAGACGAAAGCCACGACAAAGAAGACGAAGGTGAAGAGTGTGAAAAAGCTTGGTTCTGGATGTTCTTGCATGTAACAAAGCGCCGGATGGCTATTATATGAAGAGGCTAAGATATTGCAAGTATAGTATTATAATACGGCGGGACACAGGGGAGCACAGCGGCGGACCTTTACACAGCATGGTTTATATTTCTTTTTATTCCATATACCACATATGACAATGTCAATTTTATTCTTTGATATCTGACTCTAGTAGTATTCGATGAAGAAGTCGCGAAGAAATCCCTTGTAGTTCGATTATTTACTAAATTCTACAATATACTAGGTCTGAGTGTATAATATAAGTTCGAGTGGCAACTCAAGAATGAGATTTCTTGATAGAAAACGATGACTCCTCAAAAACAGGCCGATATTTGTTTTCCTACAGCTAAAAACAAGACGCATACGTTTGTGGGGTTTGGTCCTCTATAATCAATCTCAATTAATATGTATTACTGCTTCCCTCTAAGCTTTGAAAGTGCTGTGAATTTCTTTTGAACCTTGAGACCTTCTTTACAAAACTGAACCTTGAAAGAATCTAATGGATTGATACAAGGTAAAATCTGCTTTCGAAGAAGAACCCACACATGTGAAAGAGAGCTAGATGTGATTAGTCGTGAAGATTATCCCACCACAGCTGGTTTCGAGGAAAGAGGGATCGCAGCATGAAAGAAAATCCGCAATGAGTTTCGTCTACGCCGCGGTTCTAAACCATCGGTTGATTCCTCGGAAATAATTCATTTCTTGGCAATGGAGAAGGAAAGACCTTCAGAGCTCGGCAATTTGTGAGGCTATGTATATGGAAACCGTGATCATGACGTCGATAATTTCATGGGGTGATAAATTTGCTTGTGTCAATTGCAGCGCTGGCTCGGTGAAAGGGAATGGAATACATATTCCAATTAAGATATCAATCTCTGGCTAGCGTGGCTTTATGCATGACAAGTCTTTAGAATGTAATTTGATCTGGATACCAAATGTCGAAGACCAAAACCTGTGATGGACAAGTTCTACGGTATAGCTGTACACTTATAAAGATTGGAAAAGAATAAAAAAGAGGATTCAAGGTCGCGTATGGTAATTGCTATTGGATTCAGTTCAAATTTTCGGGAATTGTAGCTTGATCAATCTTCACATGTGATCATTCCATGGACACCATGCGAAGAAATCCTAAAACCAAATCACCATACATGTAGTGACCTTCAGTATTGATATATGCAGGTTAAAAAGTAATTTATTGAGTGGACTCTTTCAGAAGCTCGTGGTGATCGTGTATTGCACACCTTAGAATAGAGCAAGAAGGTAAATAATAATCCATCGATATGGGTCTCGAATAGCATGTGTCCATAGACATGAATCTCGACCTATGAGATAGGGATTGTCAGTGATACTCAAAAATTCAAAACATTCAAATCCTTACCATACTTCATCTTTACTGGAGTCGACTTGTTGAGTTAAGTTTGTTGCTGGTTTTATTACCGATTGGAGTTCTTCTTCGATGATTGTGGACAGCATCATCAAGGATATTGTAATCATTGGACTGATCTGAAAGTGTGGTTTAGAAACATCCGTGCCGGGGGAATGTTGCTCAGCAGATCTCGTTTCTAGATCACGCCGTCGTCGTGACAATACCATCATTTTGATTCCGCATGAAGCTTGTTCAAGGTAAGACCCCTTCTTTGGCAGCCATTCCGAAATGTAGTATTCGTCATATACTGTAGGCTCCATCTTTGCACCGGCATCAGCCAAGCAAGATATACAGGCGAGAATTGATGTATGTGAGGTTTTGTTGTATGGTTTCGAAGCTGCAACCAAATAATTCGCAACGTATCCAAGTACACTAGTCCCAGCTCTGTTTCTGGTGTTTGGGTTTGCTCCTATTGTCAGCAATTTGTTCACAATCTGCCTAAGACCCCGTGAAGCAGCTATCGTTAATACCGTGTTACCCTTTGAGTCTCTCAAATATATGTCGGCTTCTTGTATGTTCTCTACGAATTGAGATTCGAGTATACTGGACTCGCAACACTTCAATGATGCGAACCAGGAACCAAATCTAGATTCCTTTGCGACGTCCTTCATCAATTCATCTTCAGAGAACGACTCTCCCAGTCCGCGAAGACAGTCGAACACTTTCTTCTTGAAGTGTTCGTATTTGGTGGTTTCCACAAGGTCATCAAATGCAATGCGTCCAGGAAAGTAAGCCTTGCAGAGCCTGTCATAAACTTGGAAAGGATCCTCTGAGCAATGAAGAAACATTTTTCCTGAACTGTTACGATGCTTTAAGAGAAATATCTCAGAACTTTTGATGGTTGAAAGTATTCTCTGAATAAATTCGATATTACCGGCAGCAGCTGCATGATGCAATGTCGTATTTCCAAAATAATCTTCGCTGGTTATGTCATTCACAACTATCCTGCCATTTCGCGCAAACTCGTGTATCACCATAAATCCACAAATCTCGCAGATATCACCTCTTCCCCTTGCCCCTTGGTTGAGCAAGGAGAGACCACAGCACGGACGGTTGATTAACGATGCAACAGGTGATAAGCGAGAAGGAAGGCAAATCGAATCAAGCGCTTCTTCATCAATAGCCATTTCCCATACATCTCTCTCTTTTGCAGTTAGCGAAACTTTGCCCAAAGAAGATGTGTCATGCTCATAGCCACTTGCAAAGCCAAAGCTTGAAAATTCCGAATCTGTTGCCGAAAGCACTGAGCTGAGATGACGTATATGTGTACGTCGTGTTTTCTTTTTTCTGCTGAACGGGTTGCGATCTGATTCTTCTTGTAGATGGACTTGCTCTTCGTGAGGCCGAGTTATGATTGGCAGTGTCGATTGGTCTTCAAATGGAAATGATGCGGTAGTTGTTTCGTTAGTTCTGGTTCCACCATAAGTCACCACATGTATATCGCTAAGATGATTCGCAGCATTATCCTGGATTGAAACTATACTAGGATCGATGAAAGTACGACAGTGTAGTGCTGGTGATTTGTCTGGATAGTCTAAAGGGTCGTGTAAAGAACTCAGGGTTGCCGGTAACAGCAACTGTGGCTGGTATTGTTTGCGTAGATTTATGCGACTGGCTTCGGGTTTGATATCCAATGAAGATAAATGATTCTTTCTAAACTTTAACTTGAGACGCATGTGTTTGGAAATCATGCGGTTCCGACATTCCTTGAGAATTCGAAGACGAACTTGACCCTGAAGTGAGTTCAAAGGTCTATACTTTCGCCAGTCCTTCTTATTATTCGGCAGTAAATCACTCAACTGGGTCTGAATGTTCCGAACGCTTTATGGTTGATTAGTAGACATTCTGCTCGGAAATTTGTTGGGGAGGGGTTCCCTACCATGGATTGAATCCATCACTTGACAAGAGTCGCTGGATCTCGGCCATCTTTAAGTCTGTCATCAAGTATAATCGAACTAGTTTCCTTTTTTTTGAAGAAGTCCAGACAATCTTTGGACGGCCTCCAGTGTTCTTGATCTCGGTTTTGAAAATTCGCGACAGAGACATAACTAATTTCCAGGCGGTGGTGACTTTGAACGTAATTATTGACGAAAAACCGTGTTCTGGTCAGGCTTTCAAGAAGGCAGTTTGGTGGAAGATGATAAACAAACAAAAGAAATGTTTCAAATTTCATGTAATAACTCAATTGTGATATTTTATACATGTTCTAGAGGCTGGTAAGATCCATCTAATGCTACTAATGTAAGATCCATGTTTTTGCGCATCGATAATAACCAATAGAATTGCTTGATACCTTACCTAACCTAGCTACTTGTCGAGATAGCTAGATAAGCGGTTATTTATAGGCCCGACGCTTCTAATTAAGGGCGTGCAAAAACATATCATCCTTGAGGCTTTGAAAGATTGATTCAATAGTTAAGAGCATATTAGAACCTTAAATATAATATTGTGAACTTAGTGATTTGCGTCATCAACCATACTCAGATGTATAAAGGTCGAATGAAATGAAATGCTAATTTTTTTTCCAACTTTTATCGTTTAGAATCGACCTGGTGAATTAGATCGTGCTGTAGCAGGTTATCAATCTTGAATAGCACCAACGTCAATCGCATTACCGAGTTCAATATATAGCTTTTTGCTCCAATTGCAGATGATGTAAGTTATCTTAATGTTTATAGAGAGATAGATGCTTATTATCTATTCCAGATTTGAGAAGTCCCCAAAAAAGAGCGAATAATGTATTTCCCAAGACAGAATTTCAGTAAGACTTCCAACTTTCCATGGAGCAATACATTGACGATTTGTGAAGACGAAGGATCGCAACTGTTTAATTATACAACAGCTTTTTCCAATCAAAACTTTTCGTCGGAAGCTACCAGAAATCTCAACTATAGTGACATTCTTACGCTTGTATTCGGTATCATTGGCATTGCCATGGCAGCAACAACAGTATGGCAGAATCAGAGGACATACAGGCATTCGGTATCGAACACCATGTAAGATGAATCCGAAGCAGTCAGTAATTCTCCCACAACTCTGTGAACATTGTTTTCCCTGAAAGTTTTCTGATAGGCGATCAAGACGAAACATCAAATGGGCCTGTAGGACGAGGGATACGCATCTGAGGGACGACGAGAGCATGTATCAGCAAAACAGTGCTGTTATCTATCATCAAAAACTGTATTCGTGGGATAGAAATTTGTGCAGGATTAAAATGGGAGTTTTGGTCAAGATACTCGGGCAATGGTGCTTTTTCGCTTTGGGTGAGAGAAATTGGAGAAACGAGAAGATGCCTGTGTTGACAGCTTTTTTAACATTCGTATGATAATTGAATGAACTATTCATCGTCCTATTAATTCTTGAGTCTTGCCGCTAAACATAAAATTGAGTGCGTTGAATACAACATTAGAGAAGCAACATTAGGGAAGCAATCGTTAATATCTTTGTTTCAAACAATTACATAGATAGATGTGACACCTCAAATTTGTCTTATCAAAGCGAGATTCTTGTTGTTAGACAGAGAAAGAAAGCCTCGCTAGCAAGATCAGCCGCAGGTGTATGGAGTGTGTTATGGTAGACATCAATATCACCTTAGTCATCCACACCTTAGCTTTGTGGTGAATTTTATCACAGGAAGGGAAAACAATACCTGGATGCCATTTGCTTTTCACTCGATGGCACTCAAAGAGACACTCGTCTTGACTTCAACTCACCCCAAAATCCAAGAAATATGGATACCGGCAAGGAATCATAAATCAAAGAGCTCAATTCGTGATGCTGTTCGTTCACGATTCAAGGCTCAAGACTCAAGGGTGGTCAATATTGAAATATCTGGTACATTCCAATCGCTCTTGTTGTAAGGGAGAAATTTTCCAAATGCCAATGAGATATCCAGGAGAAATCAATCTGACTAAAAGTAGGAATGTGTTATCACATTCCTACTCAGAACTACCATGGCAACTTTTACATATTGGCAGTCTCTGTTTGTTTTTGCTTTCTTTCGAACTTTCACCACCATATCTTCATCGATTTTTCTTCACGACCCACCCTCCAAGTAAAACAATATCGCAAGTGCAGATATTAAGCCATTACATGAGAGAGAATCTTTCACAGATATAGTGGCATCCACGTTCATTTAGGTTTAACCACGTGAGAAAGGTTGTCGAAAGCATATATCTTGGAATTCTGCGATAACTTCGATTGATTTTTTGTACAATTTAATATTTCAAACATGCCTCCATATATAGGGGCCGAAGTCCCAATAGGCTCTGGAACTATGCCGTTTGGTGGAATTATTGGTATCGCCATTGGCGGTGCTATTTTGTTGATCGTGTTTGGAGTTACAGCAGTTACATATGTAAAACGACATCATCAAAATGCAACCAAACTTCGCGAGGATGAAGTTCAAGATGTCAAATATACCAGCTCAGCTAGGCGAGCAAATTTATCGCCGCATTCGCTTCCTCCATTCGCAACTCCGTACCACTATCTGCCGCCTAGGAACGTCCCGGGCCGGCGTGATACGGCGAAGCACACAACCTTTATCGATGAGGATGACGATGAGGATGATGAAAATATTGTTAGACCGGGTACGAAGAGATCATCCGGGCCTAAGAACCTCTTCCAAAAACAAAGATCTAGTATCAGAGATTCATGGCCATTGGCATCCAGTATACAGACACCCGCAACATCGCTCCCCCATGCTCAATCAGAGAAAAACATACGACTCAATTGTGTAGCCCCGCCAGGCTATGTTCTCCAGGAGCCGCAGCGTCTGAAAAGGACGTTCTCGAGGAAGTCTCATGTCAAGAATTCGGATTCTGTCGAGTATATCACAATAGTCAATGGGGAGCCTAGATTACGTCGTGGCAGAAGTCGATCCAACTCAGAGAATCAGTTATCATCAATTTTAAAATCAACATCTCAACGTCTCAGGGACACCCATAGACAATCTGTGAGGAGAAGTTGGAGCAATATAGGGAGATTTCCAGGATCACCTCCCAAACAAAGACTACCTAGTCCACCGTTAAACAAAGCTACAGAGAGCAGAGAAGTTCTTCTCGCACCTGAAAGCTCTATGCCAGACATTCATTCTCATGAAGAGATGCAACCACCACGAACACCAAGTCCGGGAAAAAGATTTCCAAGAGTAGCTGGTAGGGCATTCAAGAATCGAGGGCGATCACCCACGCCATCTGGAGAGTCAGATGACAGCCTTTGTGGCATCGATACACCTGATCTTGTTATTCCAGGGCAGCTCACATCACCAAGCAAAAGTGGACGAAGATTTGAACAGCGCCATCGAATGAATCTTTCTCCCACCAAGGGCTCTAACGGGGAAGTAAAGACGAACCAAATCTTAAAGAAATCACTCACAAGTGATCCATTCTTCTCCTCAGTTAAGAGTGCGAAAGCCACTCAATCTACTACAATTTATGGGCCGCAACCTCGTTACATGAGAAAGACTACTTTTGGGCAGGAAGAGCTCCAAGAGCAAACAATGAATCTTGGTGACTTACGATTGACAGATATCTATGGAAACCAAACAGAGCCACTAGTCAATCAGCCTCGATATCCTCCAATATCAACTGATCTCAGCCCGTTTCAGTGGTCACCGAAAGAAGCTATGCAAACTCGACCCAAAACAACAAATCTTAATAAGATTATATCGAAGAGAAAGGGACATAAGCGTTCAAATGTGATACGATTATCTGGCTTATCTAGATCAACAAGCGTCAGTGTAGTTCATGAAGAGTCAGAAGAGGACTCTCCTGGTATGACAACAATAATATCTCGACCAACTCTGCGTGTAGTCGGGCCAAGTCCTTCATGTGCTTCACTCTCCAGTCGATATTCTAGTACTATGCCTCGACCCCCGTCAGTTTCTACCTTTAATCCCAGTATCTATATACCCTTTTTGAATGCAGGATCAAGGCAGGTGTCATTAAATCACGAAAGTTCCGCAACACCCCCTCCTTTGAGAATCAGCTCGACTTTCAATATTCCTCAACTCAAGCCTGTGGAAAAACATATACCGTCAGAACGGGAAGTATACTCCCCTACTCCTCCACCTCCAAAAGTCAATTCGATTCTCAAAGCTCCTCCGTTAAAGCCAATAGAACGATATGTATCAGAGTTCTCGAACCCCGATGAATACTCCCCGACATTGTCAGTCTGCAATTATTATGCCGAGAACTTAAATTCTGAAGTTGAGTTCTTCAAACACGCCCGGTCATCGCTCGCTATGAAATCTCAGGTCCGTCGTCATATACAGAACATTGATGAAGAAATCATTAGCCCTGATACCCCAACGGATACTTTGGTTTCTTTTCCGGCACTTCCTTCACCAGAACCGGTAATTGAAGAAAACAGAATTCACCACCCTGATGTTCTGGAATCTTGGAGATCAGAACGTCCGCCATCACGAGCTAGTAGCCCGCCAAATCTTTCCCGAACATCGAGTTCGGCCATCTCAAACTCAACAACACCAGACCCTAAACAAATATCTTTCAATGCAACTCCAAATAATAGACCATCCAGGCCTGCGCGATTTTCTCAGCCCTCAATTAAAACCCCTAGCAATGCATTAGTTCTCGTCCCCAGATCCTTTTCACGCGCGAATCCCCCGTCTCCATTAATTATCCCATCCACCTCTTTACCCGCACCGCCAATCCTCAGCCCACCATTACCAATTCCTGTTCATCTCACCGGACCCCGACCAGAACCCTATAAATCTGGGTCGTTCAGTACTGCCATGACCACCCTTGCATCAAATACTCCCATCTCCCCTCGTGAGTCAATCGCTACAAGCATTGGTCTCTTACGTCGCATGAATTCTGAGATCTCTTGTATCAGTGCTGGTGATACTGACTCTTCTCCAATGATGCCTGGAATTGGTCTCGACTGGAGCGATCGCCATCACACGTGTCGCTCATCTCGATTCTATCTCTCAATCGGCTCACCCATCGATGGTGCGGCCGTCTCAAATTATCGGTCCTCTCTCAGTATGCTCTATCCGAATTCATATTCTGCCTATTCCAGCTCTTATTTTCCTCAAGGAAATGATTCAAGTACTAGCGTTAACAGTATTGGTGAGAGACGCCAGTCAAGGAGTGATTTGATGAATCCCAACTATGGCAATCTGCAAGAGATACTTGAGGATATTAATACGAGTCGCGAGGGAAGCAGAGGTGCAAGCACTAGAGGTAGTAGTCCAGTAGCAATGGGTAGACATGGATTAAATGTCAAAGAGAAGAAATTGTCTTTAACAAATCTGACTATCCTCCCTGATGGAGGAATTGGCTACATGATGGACTACGACGATGAGGATGAAATAATCATTGAGCCATTGTCGTTATTGAAAACCAAGATCAACGGAGAAAGGGGAGTGAAAACAACCAAAGATACCAAAGATTCTCGCTGGTCCGATGCAATGATTAAGCCTCTCACGAAAACCACCCGTCGAGAAAGTAAAATGGAACATCCCAGCCCCATAACACCACCAAAGTGGGGATGGAGTCAAGCGGTAACCGTAGCAAAAGAAAGATTGAGTAGAAGTCCAACCAGAGATAAGGAGAATGTAGTGGATAACGACTGGGAAAGGGGGCGAGATAGTCCTGAGAGTCCAGGGTTGTATGATCAAGATGGATTTCGGAGGAGTTCGCCGGAACGGACAACCGTGGATGCGAGTCAGATAGGGGAGAGTAAGGAAAGAGTAAGCTGAGCGACGGTTAATGCGTTTACTGGAATTTGATGGAGCAGAAAAGGAAAGAGAGGTTACATGCGCACATTGTTACGTTGTAAGATTTGGATATGGAGGGCTTATGGAAAGCAAAAATGCAATGTGAGGGGTGACGGGAGCGTAAGCGAAAGAGGAGAAATTTTTGTCTCCTTCATTTGAGTTCTCGTAATACACAGGATATTAGTTGATCTTTAGTCGGCTAGCATCGAGACGACTTTTAGACCATGACTTCAAGTTAATTTTTTAACATTGCAATATTATTCAGTTCTGTTTATCATCTACTTCATACATATATATAGTCGTGAATTTATACTACGCTACTAGTAGAAAGCGATGCAAAATCAAATTACACAAAAATACTCCAAACTTCTCTCTAGAACCACTATTCGACCTCGAAAACCAATCGCCAATACCCTAGACATCACAAACATCCACTACCCACATGTTAATCTATCTTCACTCCCACCTCAGCCCAAGCTCTCCTTTCCCAATTCTTTCTCCAATACTTCAGTTACCCCTTCATCACCATGAATAACTACTTCCGATTTTTTCAACGAGTATTTGACTGGGTTAACAGCGTTGAAGATTTCGGTTAATTCTTCGAGCTGTGAATTCATGACTGTCAGTTCAAAGCCCAGAGTTCAAGGTGCTGGATCAGATAGATCGGATAGGGTAAATGGGACGAAGAGAGAGAAAGATTTGTGGTGCTTACTGTTCTGCCTTTGGTCTCTACGAAAAAGAACTAAGTATGGGGTGTTAGTTCGTTTGTTCTGTTGTGGAGATCGGGAAGAAAGATGAAAGGACAAGGTGAGAGAACTTACGTATATGAAAGCCACTTCGAGTAAATCCCAAAATATGAATCTGAAAACAATCAGCATATCTCTCAAGCTTCAAATCACAAGTCCTAAATTAATGTTTGTAATAACTCACAAATAATAGTACCTCCATCCTGCCCCACTAAACGCAATTCCCGTCACAAAAGTATTATAAAACCCCGCCACATTTCCCACCAAGGTGTAAACCGCCATCCCCTTCGCTCGACTCTCATATCTCAGTACTTCCACAGCATATAATCCTTGCAATGGCGTCCAACCCACCGCAAACACGAACGAGAAAAGAAAAATCATGGCGATCTCGGCGTTAGACGCTGCTGCTGATTTTGCGACCGTGAGATGAGTTTCAGGATCGGTAGTTGTGTTTAGGGCATTGAGAATTAGGATTATGAGAAAGAGGAGAGAAATGAGTGAGGTGGAGATGAGGAGTTGAGGACGTCGGCCCCAGTGATCAGTGTAAGCTGCTCCCAAGAGGGCACCGATAAAGGAGAGGACCGATTGCATGCCTTGCTGGTTTCGATGAGTTATGCACTAAACATGAGGATTAAGTGATTCAAATACTTACGAGAAGTAATTGGGTATGATTGTTCTCTATTCCTGCGCCTGCTAGCATTTGTGGGTAATAGTAACTAACGGGACCTACTCAAATGTTAAGCCTAAAATCCTACCTACGGTTCAATCTTACAAAGCTCGGAATGAAAAAGTAAAAGTAGATATCAAACATACCATTACCAGTCCATTGACCAAACAGAGCAATAGCACAAGTCAGCATAGTACGATATCGAACTTCCCTTGAATCAAACAATTCTCTAAAATCCCACCATCGTTTATCCGCGCCCGTTTTGGAAATCTCCTCCATCATTTCGCGGAGTTCGAGTTGCACTAATGGAGAACTGCGGTCGCCTTCACCGTGATATTTAGCCATGATATTAAGTGCTTCTTCATGTCGATCGTTTGCTACCAGCCATCTTGGACTCTGTGTCTCATATCAGTATCTCTTTTCATCATCCTCCGTGCTCCAAAATTGCAAGAAAACAAAAGAACATACCTCTGGCAGAAACAGCACCGAGATGAATACAATCCCCGAAAAAGTCATTTGTAACCACAACGGGATTCTCCAAGCTTGAGATCCATTGATGTAGCTCGTAGCATATGGTACTACCAACATCAGCACCTGTGTCAGAAAAATGATCGAAGAATACACCAACTGAATGTCCCAGGTATAGCGCCCACGAAATAAAACGTAGTATAGACACCCGTCATCGCGCCTCGAAAGGATGGATGCGCCATCTCGCTTACACTGCACATTGTGAGACTTGCCTGTCCACCTTCTTTCCTCTTCAAAGATTCATTAGGCACTTACTAAGGTAAAGCAGAACTGGGACCCATTGCCGCGCCGACACCTTGGGAAGTTATCATCCTGAAACCTAGAATGCCACATAAAGGCTACTTGATACGTACCGAGCATGAACCTTCCAATCATAAAGGCCGCCAAATTCTGACTCGTAGCTTGAACAATCGCTCCTATGATAATAACACCCGCTCCTAAGAACATTCCCCAACGCCTTCCCTTCCACTAAAGTGTTCATTTTCATTAGCATATCTCTTCCGTACCATTTTCCGCTCGTCTTATATCCTAACTTCGCAATCCCTTTTCTCCCAAAGCCCCCCAAAAAGAGACAACATACATCAGCAGCTGGTCCCGCAAACCCTGCCCCAACCAAATTTCCAATCGTAAACATCGCATAAACAATTCCGGTCGCCGGCGTTCCCTCCGTAAGATCGAATCCAAAGTAACTCCTATACTGCGCATACGAATTGATCGAACTCATTACACTCCCGTCGTATCCATTAACTGCCGCGTTTAGCGTGGCTAAAAAAAGAATCAAGTAGAGTTGACCCATTCTCCAAGTCCATAGACTCGGTTTTTGTTTTGCTGTCGCATCTGCCAGGGTGATGTTTTGTACTGTTTTTATTGTAGTGGATAATTCTTCGCGTTCATGTTGATGCTGTTGTTCGTCAGGAACAGATGCATCTCTGTTAGGTGTAGCTTTCCATGCATCTAATTCGGTGTCTTTTGGTACTGTGTTCGCCATCTTGGAATTCTATTAATGAAGTATGGTCTCATCTATGGAATGGTATCGAAGTTGATCACAGGAACGATGCGAAAGAGATAAATATCAAAGCCATTCATCTATGGTTCTAACAATTCTATAGCCTGACATGGAAGACGGCAATTGTATTTATTATTTATTACGGATGTATCAGAGCAAAAGATCGCACACCCGAAAATGTTTATATATCTTTCGATCCCACTGTGGAATGGTACATAGCTTACCTAGGCACAAAACGTTAAAATTCCGAAGTCTAAATCGGCACTCTTTCCCCCATCCAGTCCAAATTACTTGGTCAAGAAAACGCACGTTGGCCGGTAAATGATATGCAGTGTAATGCAAACTTTACAGTCATTGGCTTGAAACGCCATAAATCGAGGGGTACAATGACGATCACTTACCTTACCCCACTTTCGACGTGCATTTATCAGGTAGATTCATGTAAAGCGATAGGAATAGATAGTCATGAATGTAACGTTTCTACTTATCTGGAAGGTCTACCTAGTGCCGTTGTTGTTGTGGTTGACATTTTGGGAGTGATCTGTATTTCAAGTGACCAAGAGGGGTAGGAGTATGGTCACTTGTTTGAGAATCATGAAACAATGAATGTGATCTTTGATGTGGTATTTTGAAATTTTTTATAATATATATATAATTTTTGAGTACCTCTAGTCCCGACTACGATTTGGTGACCAACGTTTGAGAACAACTTCTCTCACCTTATACTTTCCAAGCAATTCATCAACGCTGTTTGCCTTCATGTTTCCATCGATAGGCGCGGGTATATCCACATAAACCAAAATCAAAGTTTTCTTAACCTGAGTGATAACTCTATTGATGCAATGCATCCATGACCAGCTTCTTTCCTGCTTGCCTTTCACATAATTTTGCAAGAATGGACCACTGGACCAGTAAGGATCACTGTATGATGGAAGGATCAAAACAGCAAATTCAGCGTGACTGAAAACTGGCCCACGATTGTAAAGTAGATAATCAACCGAGAACTTCGTTCCACCACGCACGACCCAGCCCAAAGAACGGAAATGATGATAAACAACATAATTCACGAGGAAAGGATCGTCCGTTGATAGACTCGGGTTTGATGTGGGTGGAAAGTATGACGATTTTCTGAATAGTGAAAACAAGTCTTGATTCGAAAGTGCTTGTTTTGTGATGGGATCGAGGATAGTAAGAGCTCCTAATCCGTAGGAGAGAAAGAAAGCTTCTTCCATAGTTATTTGAAAGTGTTCTTGGTCTTCGATGACCATATCTTCATCCAAAACCAGTTCAGAGATCGCTCCAGGCTTCTCTTCGGTACTTGCCACAGCACGCCCAGGACTTGCTGGTTGAGATGGCAGGAAGGTGGTTTGTTCAACGGTCGGGGAAAATCGAACACTCTTCTGGCGGTCTGATACAGATGTGGATGAACCGTTTTCAGGTACATCACCATCAGATGCGCTGTTCTGAATAGAAACCGTGGAGGCTGGTGTCAGCGGAGCATCAGCGCGATCGGCGACAGGTGTTGAGTTGTCAAGGGTTGCAACCTTTGCTTGTGTCGTGACTGAGTTGTCTTCAACCTCAACAGATCGAACAAGGTATTTTTCCAGAACCTCATTATCTTCGGTACCAAAAGTTAATTTTCCAATGATTGCGGAAGCATCAGTTGCGGAGTTTGGAAGAGCTAGCAATTCCTGAGGACCCACCGGGGCTGAGGGTACATTGGACTTAGATACAGGTTCATCAACAATTGTGGTAATCGTTGGTGCGGACAACGAATTTGTACGGTCTTGATGTCTCAAAAGATTGAGTTCTACGAGAGAATTTGGTAGTGCAAGGATGCCCAGGGGTCCGGTAGGTGCAATGAATGACGCGACATTTGAAGAAACAACCTCATCGACAATCACTGCATGTCGAGACAATGGCTCTTCCGCGGCTTGTGTCTTTACGGTCTCAATGGATGAGTTGGGTAGAGCAAGAAGCTGCATTGGACCAGTAGGAGCTTGCGATAATGTAATGCTAGTGAAAGCAACATTATCTGTGCTATCTAAGCAATGCGAAGATATTTCGGTAATTCCTGTTTTCAGATTTGGCTCGGCAAGAGCGGGAAGATGGTCAACTTCGACTGTTATGTTCTCTCCAGGTTGGACAACAATTTTGTTTTGGACTAATTCCTTTGCCTTCGCTTCTTCCAATAAAGTCTGATCAATAGCTTCTCTTTCTTTTCTCGCCCGCTCCCACTTGGTTTGTTGACGATCGGCACGACGTTTTCTTGTAACATCTTCGCTTGCAATCGCTTTTGAAACACCCCGTCGCTTTTTTTCTCGCGTCAGCCAACTCGGTTCACTGCGACTCAGACTTCCTTTCCCATAGAAACCTTGCTCCCAGAGACCTCTGATAGATCGAGAATCCGTTATGTGAATGGATCGTGTTTCAGGTGAGAACCATCCTTGATAAAGGGTATCAAAATGTGATGAAGGACGATTGATTGTCTGTGACAACCAAACATAAAGAATATGGAAGAGTGAAAGGGGATTGTGGGGTATGAGAGTGGGAAGAGGAAATGTTCGAATAGGAGCAGGAAGCCCGTAAAGTTTGTTCAATTGCTGGAACTTAGACGGCGGTCTAGGTCCAACATGTTTTGGTTTTGTGGGAGTTGTGGCCTCAATTGGAGCACCAGCCGGAGTCACTATATTTGTGTCTGCCATGATTGAAAGATGAGGCTATCGTGAGGTCATTGCGATTTCCTATAATGAATCAATGGTTAGTGACCGTTCGGTAGAAACTTTGTGCCAATTGAATCAAGAGTGTACAAGTTTTTGCAATGCTCAGATACCGTTGTAGTCTTCTCCGAAGAGAATTGAGCGTACAGAGAGGACGAACAAAGTCAGAGCCGTCACTCTAAGCATCGAATTGAGTCATCACCGCATTGCATGACAGTCAAATTGAATTGAGCTGTCTAGATTGTATTTAAAGAAGAATGGATGGAGAGAGAAAGGGGTGTATAACTTACAAATTACCAAAACTCTTCTCCTTCTTGTGGGAGAAGATGTTGTGGTCGATGAAATCCTTGGAAAACAAATTGGAGTGTTGTTGTTGAAGATGAGAAGAATCTTTTTTTCAATGAGAAAGAAATTTCGAGTTTTGAAGACGGCACTAATAAATGTTTTATCGGTAAGTGCCGCTTGATCCAAGCTCCCTCCCCCTCCCAGGTAGCTCTCACCTCTTATGATTCATCCATTCACCGCTCCGTGCATAAACGCATAATCAACGATTACGTAATCTTCACGATTCAAACAATATTTGTCTTGTCGGCACAAGCGTGAAGAAGGCGCGGAACATTTTTTGGGTTGAGACTCAATTTTCATGTCTTTCCATATATACACATACACAGTACTCATAACGCCGCCCTGAATAGAGTGGAACCATCTGAGTACTCCATTCTCATACAAACACTATCGATGGAATTGGGCGGAGAAACTCATTCTACTCTCGAAAGCTCTTACTGTTAACTCCAGTTCTGGTAACTGTTCCGCGTCTTGAAATGGAAAAAGAAACTTTAATATACATCATAGCCCTGGCATGTTGGACATGGTATTTCTTCATTCTACTTGTACAAGCGATAGGCTCTACTCAATTGTAAGATTTCCAATTCATATTGATATAGCCCCAATGTAACCTAACCTATTTTTACTTTAAGGTTTCGTTACTACTCTTCCGTTCCCAAGCCCGCTATCTCCCCAAATTTAGACAGCGATGAAATTCCCCATGTTACGATTCTACGACCAGTGAAAGGTCTAGAGCCACAATTATACGAATGCCTCGCGGCAACATTCAGACAGACATACCCAGCAAATAAGTTGACAATATACTTCTGTGTTGGATCATCCACAGATCCCGCATTCCCAGTTCTTCAACGTCTGCTGGCGGACTTTCCCGAGTTCGATGCAAAAGTGTTCATTGAAGAAGAAGATCCAAACCTGAGCGGCCATGAAGGAGAAATCAGCAACCTTGGACCCAATCCTAAGATTCGGAATATGAGTCGCGGCTACAGAGAGGCAAAGGGGGATATTGTGTGGATCCTCGATTGCAATGTCTGGGTTGGAACTGGTACTGCTGGACGAATGGTCGACAAGCTGTGTGGGTTGAAGGCTGATGGCACGAGGACAACACCATACAAATTCGTCCACTTGCTGCCGTTGGTCGTAGATACAGTTGGAACCAGCACGGGCGGAGAGACAGATCGACTTCTCACAGCCGGGCAACAAATTACGTCCACCAATTCAATGGCCTCTAACATCATAAATGTTCCAAAGAACGAGTCCAATTTCGACGCAGGCGCAAGGATTGGTGGTGGACGTTTTGAAGAATCCTTTATGGCGTCTTCGCACGCCAAGTTCTACACCGCAATCAATACAGTGTCAGTTGCGCCATGCATTGTTGGCAAATCAAATATGTTCAGGCGTTCTCATCTAAATTACCTCACGTCAACTTCTCCTGATTATTCTCCAGGGATAGACTTTTTCTCGGAAAACATTTGCGAAGATCATTTAATCGGAGACTTGTTATGGCGAAAGCAGGTACCGGAAGAAGAGGCTGGAGAAAGGTGGCACAAGCATGGTTTGGTTCCTGGTGACTTGGCTATACAACCAATGGCTGGTATGTCAGTTCGAGAATACATCGCACGCCGAGTACGTTGGCTCAGAGTCCGTAAATGGACCGTTACACTGGCCACATTTGTTGAACCAGGTGTTGAACCCCTTTTATGCTCAGCCTATGGTTCTTTTGCAGTCACAACACTGCCTTGGTTTCATGAAAATTTGAGTGTGCCTCAGACATGGCTTGCTTTTGCCCTGGTTTGGTTGTCAAATGTTGCCGCGTGGATGACCCTTGATTGGTTTGTCTATGCCCACCTTCATTCTGGTGCATCCATTGAGCTGGATGAAAATACGCCTTCCTTTGCACAACGCCCACAGACAAGATCCAGAAGACCCTTCAAAGAATGGGCACCTGCATGGCTTGGCAGAGAAATCCTTGCATTACCTATTTGGATATGGGCATGTCTTGGTGGAACGACAGTAATGTGGAGAGGGAAAAAGTTCCGCGTCAATCTTGATATGAAAGTCATCGAGATCAAAGGCGAGAAAAAATCATCCACGCCTGAAATCGAAAATGGACGAGCGTACAGTAAAGATAGACAAGATTAATTGTCCTTGTACAAAAGTCAAATACTACCCAATAATAATATAATATAACATTACGATGTTGCACAACATCTACATCTTGGTTTCGCTTACAACTCGTAAATCACTAATCATAGCCAGTGACATCCCTTTACATATGTCGGCACAAGCGCGAATTCGGGGCCCCTCAATCTGCAAAATAGGACCGATCGGAAATATTGGAACTATCCCATATAAAAATATCCCTCAACTCTTTTCAAAATTGCGACCCATTTTTCTATAGGTAGGGCTTCGCGAACCATCGCCAGCCTTATCGTGCATACCACATCACTTATTTCTCATAGTGCCTCTATTGGATTGGGTTTAGGCACTACTACGTTGCTTTCCAAAGCTCTGCATACGCTTCCCCTCTTGTCTTGCGTGTCATCAAATCTGACACATCCTTGTTCCTCTTCATTGCTTGCAATGAAAAATAATATAGTACACCTGTGATTTGCTCCCCTTTCTCCTTACACCATCAATCTACCATGGCATTTCCAGGTGCGCAAAATAGCGGAATCCCATCAAATCCCAGAACTCAACGAAGCGTCGGGCAGCATCACATGTCCCCATTCCTAACCAGGCTTGACCCTTGGCCCCCGTAAGATATGTACATGCATCTCGCCTACGATATACTTCTATGATGTATTTCCGGACCCGTTAGATCTATGCTCGCTAAAACAAAAGCAGAGAAGAGTTCTGAAACTAGAACTAAGGCAAAAGCTGTGCGATGAAATGACAATCTGTCTTCCGTTTTTCATCGAGTGAATGTTGTAGCTGCTGTACGTACATACCCTGCGTATGCACGTTGGTGTTACGACGTTGAGTAAGATGAGGCTCTCATTATTGGATGGAGCTCTTTTAGAAAATTATGGGACAGGGAATAGTTTAGATTCGGTAAGAGAAATTGGACATAAAAATTGGAAATTGAAGTCTACTGGTAGGGGAATCTGCAAATATAATTCAGAAGCGAAAGGATATTTGGGAAAGTCACCACAGCAGAAGAGGGGGAAAGAAAAGGAGATATAATAGCAGGTTTTTGGGACATTGCGTTGAGTTTGAAGTGAAGACTGAAGTTCTTCTTGCCACAAGCAGGATGGGGGTTCGTGGTGTGTGGAACTTCTCACTTCCCCCATCTTCCTCTCACCAATATGAACATAACTAATTGTATCAGTGCTCGGCATAAGGCCTTCCAAATGCGACTACAAAGCACCGAATCGCGAAATGCCTCGATTTGTGCCGCTGATCAAGGTTAAATTTGCGGGAAGCGAGGTTGATGATGGTCTTGTACAGCCGGTGCTTGATATCGAGGGAGATACAGGGGCATATACTTTAGTGGGAACTTGGGAAGATACGGATACGATGGAACTGGAAGAGAAGGAAGGGACAGAAGGAAGTGGAGAAGATGTCAAGGTGTGTGCAAGATGCGATTTTTCTTGTGGGCTTGAGGATGGACCTTATGAGATTTAGGTTCGAGATGTGCGTGTGAAAGAGACGAGTGTGGAAATGAAGGGAAGGAAAGGAAGAAGGTATGTACAAGTCACGATTTGTTTGGCTGATTTGAGAACTGAGAAATTGATAGTGAATAAGGAGTCGAATGCTCATAAAGAACATGAAGGGGAGCGTGACAGGAGAAGTAATTAACTTTCATGAAGGAATAGGGGCGTTGTCACGGCTTATGAATTTGTGAGGGAACGTCTGGAGTCTAGTAAATATATCATGAGTTTTTAGTCAGTTCTCATAATTGTTGTGCAATCGATCACTTCACTAGCTAGCCAGCTAGAATCTTCAGCCAGTCTGCTTGCAGAGCCAGTGGAAAAACTTTGTCAAAACTTAAGCAATCTGACCCCTTATCAGGTCTTGTAATTGTGACTAGATAGTCTATGGAAGATTTCGAAATAGTATTAGTCTAAATACTTTTAATGTACATCTTTATTGTATGAGAGTGAAGTGGTGGTGATGCTTGATTTGACATGAGCGAAGAAGATCTCCTAAACACGGATGTGGATACGAGTATACAATTATATCACTTCAATGTATCAAAACATAGGTATCACTCATCACTTCCGCGCCCTATAGCAGAACACTTCAATTTTTCAGCGTGTTGTGAAATATTTGAGCCCCTAAATAACAATCAGGTAGCTACTTCTTTCATTCATGAAAACCCGAACGCCGGTCATGTCACATCAAGACACTTCACTCCTAAACTCCTCAGGGTAATATAGCGCTCCATCAACATTTCCTCCCATTTTTTCCCACACTATCACAATTCCTCCATTTTATTCGTCTACCACTTTTTGGCCTCAACGCCTTGCGGAGGTTGAATTGGAACAGGTGCCTTCTTAACATCCGCCCAAACAGTACTAAGAGAAGTGCCATTACTTTCTTGAAAACTCTTCATCATAGCTTTCTTAGTATCTGGGTCTGCATTTTTATAAAGTTTCTTGAAGAAAGAATCCATTTCATCACCACCTTCTTCATCGCTATCTCCGCCTGTATCCTTTGCTCCTTCTTTCTTTTCAGATTTAAGAGCAGATGAGGCGAGGGCATCCCAATCCTTTGGACCATTTCGAGAGGACGTTGGGTAAGAGGGCGCCTTTTCGACCGAGGGATCTAGGACTGCAGCAGGAATTTCGGACTTCTTTTCTTCGGTAGATTTGTTGATGATCGGCTCGGTTCCTTCAAGTTTAGACCACTTGAGTCCTTGCTTTGTCTTGTATAACTCAATCTCGATCTTGAAGGGAGAGATGTTGAATTTACTTTGGGAAGGATCGATTTCTGCAAAAAGTGGTGAAGCTGTAAAGTCGTATGTGTTGCCAGTTTGTCCGATTGGGAACGAAACTTCGACCTATGACGGATTAGCTAATAAAAAGTATACTGTCGAAAATAGAAACATACCTGTCCTTCATCGATATTGATTTGCGCAGTATCTTTTGCGACACCCTTAGCATAAATTGTGATTGTAACCTTCGAGTTCGATTGAATCCACCTACAGAATGTGTTAGCTCCTCGTTTTACGACTTCGAAGGCAAATATCCGTACTCGTATCTAATGTTCTCCTTTGCAGTTACCGCCGGAGCGGAAATTGGCGCTTTTGAAGAACCCTCTGCACCTTTGCCCTTGGGATCCTTTGCTGCTGGTATGGCAGCAGCCTGTTTACTCGGAATTTCCTTTACTGTGCACTTGTTACATTCCGCCTCTTCACCACCCGCATTTTCGTAATCCATTTTAACCTTTGCCTGCCACATAGTCAAAGCCTTCTCCTTTGGATTCTTCTGCATACACCAAGCCAGACATAGTCTCGCATCTCCAAATCTGCCTAGTCCATGAAGGGCGACTGCTCGACGAAAGTGAGCGGTACCGATTAACTCGCGACGAGAACGAGCGATGGCTGCATGGACGGCGGCATCGGCGTCTGCGAGTGATGCATCGTAATTCTTAGCACGCTGATATGCTATAGATCTGGAAATGAGGTAGTTTGGTGAATTAGGACTTTCGGCGATGGCTTTGGTTAAGTATTCGATGGCCGCGGGGTAATCTCTATTCTCAATGGCGGCAGCGCCGAGAGCTGCTTGAGTTGACATGGTGTGTTTGTGTACTTGGTAATATTTGAGCTTACGAGTTTGTTGGTTGTAAAACTGATTACTCAAAATGTCCGAAAATGATGGGAAAACTTTTGGAGAAGAAACGGGGAATTTATTTCTTTTATAGATTTGTCCTGTTGGCTGTTGGTACTCAAGTAATTAGACTGGAAAGTTCGATGGTTCAATGTTCAGCCTTGTCGGTAGCCTGTAGTAGTACGGCACCATGTGGAGCATAAGCCACCCAAATGAACCGAATGAACCAATCGAAGAATGGCGAACATTCACATTGGCGGGGTATGATTTATAGTGTAGAAGCTATAGCTATAGCCATATCGAAGCTTGGTCGTCTAGCGTCATCACAGTCGATCGGTGGTAATAGTATTTATTCGACAATTATTTTATCTTGTCGCAGAACATCAATATCTATATGAGAATAATTCCTAGAAGATACCTAGTATGTCATCTAGTCTGGTGTAGATATAAATGTTATTACATTAAGCTAACAGGTATTGTACAGTCGTTACGCCCTCCCAAACCCGAATTAGATAGTCTCCCTCGCTTCTCCCTTGTGTCATTACAAAAGTTTAACATCTCCATATTTCTTGGCAAATAATCCCAAAGCTTTCATTGGAAAGATGAACTTGTAATTAGGGTACGAGATCATACAACTCTTATTGAAAACACCCTCGATGGCCTCTTGCAGCCATTCTCCATTAGCTTGTTGCCGGCTCATGATAAGCTTCAACCCTTTTTCGATTGGTGTACGATCCGGGTAATTGGCCTCAATCAAAGCAATACATGCCCAAGCTGTCTGGACAACTTGAGAACCAGATGGATGCTCAATATATTCTGCTTGTTCACAGGACTGACAGAATGTTAGAACTATGTATGATCATAGGCGAGAGGCTGCATACCTTATAGCTTTCCGACCATCCACCATCACTTCTTTGCTTCGAAATGAGAAAGTCACATCCCTTTTTTACATGCTCACTATTCTCGTAGGTTTCTCCAATACTTGCAAGACTTTCGAGAGCAAACATTCCAGCATATGTGAAACAGATACCCCAACTACCATACCAGCTACCATTGGCATATTGTGCTCTTCGAATGTATTCGATGGCTCTACCCTTGAAAGCTTTGATTTCGGATGCGCGATAATCCGGATAGAATTTGGAGAACAATGACAATGCTGTGACTACAGCTGTTGTGCACTCGGGGTAATCGTATTCGATCATGATTCTACCGAATACCTCGGCTGCATTCAACATTTCCAGAGCTTCCGAACCTCGAGTGGGCTCATAAGATGCACAGCCACCAGATTTGTTCTGATATGTGAGAAGAGTATCAATAGCATCAAAAATGCGTTGGTCTTCCAGTAAAGTTGGATAGCCAGGCGTTCGTTGTAGCAGTAAAACAGCTTTCAAAGCTTCGGAGATACAGTCACTAACAGCATATCCTTGATCTTTGTTACTGAAACCCCACGCTCCTTTTCGTTGTTGACGATAGCAAATATCTTGATCGTCGACATTCTCTCGAATTTGTTGATCTTCAAGAAATTCAAGTGCTTTAGTTAACATGGGTCTCCATCTTGGATCTTCAGCCAAATCAGCATCCATCACGGCTTGAATCAAAAATGCCGTATCCCAACATTGCACTCCATTCGTTCCATTCATCAACATCCCTTCATCCTTGACCCACATAAAGTCAGCCATTCGTTCTCGATGTCGTTGTACGGAATACGCATTAGGTCCCTCTCGAATATAGCACGCAAGAAAGTTCATGGGTCCATTGACAGGTCCGAGATTGGAAAAATCGGTATTCTTATCTTCCATTTGGATTAATTTGAATACGAAATCTTCGGCTTGCTTCGCCAATGCATCAGTCCGGAGATATGGGTTGTAAATATTAACGAGAAACCAGTTTGCTGTGTTTAGGAGCCATGATTTAGGGTGATAATTGTCTCCCGGATGAATGCTGTTTCGATTTTCTGCCCAATTGATGGCTGTATATGGTTCTACAAAAAGCTCTTGTCGTAATTGCTCAACAATTGGTGTCGTTTTATATGTGAACTTCTTCGACCAGATGAATGACATGGGTACATAAACTTGGCGCATGTGAATCCACCATCTCCAAGGATGGAAAGGTACCCAATTAGGTAACAGCCAAAATTCTGGGGGTACGGGATTGACTATATCCCATTGACATACACCGAGTACGCTCAGCCAAAACTTTGCCCAATGCGGTCCGTTCTTAGCACCACCAAGCTTGTGTAATGTTCCTCTAGCCTTAATCATTCGTTCGTCCTCTTCACTGACTCCGACCAATCGGAGAACAGTATAATTCATGGCAGTCCCAAAGACGGTACTCTCTCCCTCAATGTGCAATCCCCATCCTCCATCATCTGGATGTGCTCGTGCAAATAGATAATTTTTGATTTCTGTCGCAATATGATCTGGAATTGGAGTTTCGGTGACAGTCCAAGTGATAACTAAGCCGGGAAGCAGAAACATTGGCCCACCATATTCGCATGCCCAATTGCCAGGAGGAAGCTGAAGTCGTTGAAAGAACTCCAGGCAATTGTTGACGGAGTCAAGAGGACTCTGAGCTTTTGGAAGATCCGGTAAACCCTGACAACACTGTTAGCAATAATGTTACAGTGAAGTACAATTTCCATACTGTTGGCAATCCTAAGAAATACTTGTCTGCAGTTGTCTGAGGCCATTCCGCAGCATCCTCATCATTTTCGAGGTAATGCCATGTCTGCCTACCTTTTTCGTCGAGTAAACGCCATCGAGAGTAATCTGTACGTTCCTGTAATTTCGGCCGTTTCGTGGTCTGCGTGGTATTCGAAGAATCAAATGATCTTTTTTCGCCCGTTTTTGCTTTGCTCTCGGCGTCATCCATAGGATTAAGTTTAGTTCTCGCCATAGTAAAGAAGTATTAAATTGGAAATGATATGATACAATTGTCAAAACATAAATTGTATAATTCCAATAAAGTTACAAGCTTTGGCAGGACCCTAGATATTTCAAGGGGCGTTGAGGCGGTCAAGAACGGCAGCTAAATGTCACCCTATTTTAGCGTATTCCACATTTTCTCGTCTCCCGTCTTCCCCGCGGATCTTCAAATGTTACAATTTTAGACATCGGACGTCAAACATTTGAACATTTGGGGAGAAATCGTGTGAAAGTCTCTTTCATACATTTGGAAGGCAGGGGTTGATAATGATGCACTTCCAGCTGATATATTCCGAACCAAATTCAAGAATGCCATGGACTTTGATCTTTTACAGGATATTCTGAAGGATACGCCGTTGTCATCATTTCAATTGCTACATGATTTACCTTCCAGCAGACTGATCAGTGGAATCAATTCTACATATCACAGTGATGAACAGAAATCTGCGTCAGCTCAACACGTAACACACAGTAACGATACCATTCTGTTAAGAACACCAATATCGACGCCTGAGAAGATTGGAGATCTGAATCCAAGCAACACTTCCACACTATCTTACCAAACAGGATCTGCCATATGCAAAATTGAAGAAATCTTCGAGGCCATGACTGATTGTATGATTGGGAGAAGGAAACAGTTTTCTCTTCATTTGAAATCTCGAAGTCTGGGCACAAAAAACGCAACTCTAGTGAATAAAGAAGTTCTTGGTTCAAGGATTGTGCAGTTTCCCAGTTCTTCGCCTCGAGAGGCGTGGAAATTTGGTAAATCTGATGTTTTAATTTGACAGCCTCTACTAATGTCAATGTAGTTGCGTTGCTACGGATTCTGGAGCTTTCTCATGAGGCACTTGTCACTGGAAACATCATCACCAAGAGGTATTCCATCATCACTTGGCACCAATTTTTGCTCCAGACTGACAATTCATCGTTAGAGACATATATTATCGAGACCCGGAGCTTTTTACGAAACAGGCAATTGTCGATCGCTTCATAGATGACATCGCGTGTACTCTTGGGCTGAAGCGCGACGCTCTGAACGTGGTCAGTGAACTCCTCTCCGCAACAGCTTCAATCCTTGACTGACTTGTACTTCGCAGATGGCAACTGCCAAAGGATTAGTCACAGGCTGGTTCGTTATCAAGAGAAGGAATCAGTCCGCAATGGACTATTCATCAGTTGCAGATGTTTGCTCCCAAGTTCTCACTTTGCGCCACTTCTTACTAACTCTGTAGTCACAATTGGTACCATGGGTAAAAGAAATAGAAGGGATGAACCTCTCACAGGTTAAATGGATACTGGTAATTGAGAAAGAGGTTGGGCACATTTCAATTCGTGCTTACAATGTCACTGACTACATATAGGCGACGTTTCGCACATTGGCGGAGAAGCGATATTGGGAATATTCAACTGCAGGGAGAGGAATATTACTCACAGTATGTAATTTGGAGTCTCTCCTTCATAATCTTGCACAATACCTAACCATAACAGGGAAAAGGTTATCCTGATATACAAAGTCGACAGTTTCTCAACTATTTGGCAAAGCATTATCCAATGATACAGATATATGCTTTGGTGGACTTCGATCCTGATGGTATAAGCATTTTTTCTACATATAAGCATGGCTCTGTCGCACTCGCACATGAAAATGAGAATCTTTCCGTCCCCTTCATACATTGGCTAGGACTTAAAAGTAAGGACATGATGCAAGGAGGAAAAGAGAATGAGGGCTTACTGAAATTGACGGAACGCGATAGACGACTCGCAGTAAAGATGCTGCAAAGAGATGTGTGTCAGGAGGAAGGAGATGAAGACGAATG
Source organism: Botrytis medusae (assembly GCA_019395255.1). Taxonomy (NCBI): domain Eukaryota; kingdom Fungi; phylum Ascomycota; class Leotiomycetes; order Helotiales; family Sclerotiniaceae; genus Botrytis; species Botrytis medusae. The sequence goes on along the minus strand of JAHXJL010000111.1, from coordinate 114,051 downwards.
GAGAAAAGAGATTCAAGTCATGTTGATGCTAAACAAGAAGGCGGAAATCCAAATTATTGGGAATGGTGATGCATTAGAAAATTGGCTGAATGAACAATTGGGAGAACAAAAGAATAGACCGAAAGGATCATGATAAAATGCTCTATAATGGATTGTCAATCTTATAAATTAATGGAGAGATGATTGTTCCGGTGAGTTCACAAACATGTCACGAAATACACGGAATGAGAAATACGAAATTTCACCTCTCCATCTAACACGACTTCATCACCTTCCAAAGTCGGGCCGTTCCAAAAATCAGATATCAAGGGCACAAAAAGTCAAAAAAGATGATCAAATCAACCACGCGCTATATTTCTCTACTCCACGTGAGCTGTGGTCTACCACACGATCTTGACAGGTCACCTGGCCAGGGCTCCCTATCAAGGTACACAAATTGGGACTTTTGGCACTTTATCAGCAAGCCGACGGGGACTGGGACTTGCCAACACGGCTATACAGCCTGGTTTTGTGTGTTGGCGAGAAGAGTGACCTGGTTCGGGTAATTGTTTGGAGGGAGGCAGTGGCGTGGTGAATACGTATGTGGTGGGTTGGGGAATGGGTGGGCGGTGAGGATGAGATGAGATGTGGCAGTTTGTATATTCTGGTGTGGCTAGGAAGAAGAGTGGTAGTGCATAGGTATGATGAAGGGGTGTGATTATTGATCATTTCCTTGCTCTGTGTATCTTTGCTTGGAGATTCAGCTGTGCTTGCTTACTAGATGTAGCGCTTTCCGTGTTTGAGTTTGGAATGTTCACAGTTTTTGGTAGCAAATGGGATAAAAGGTTGGCTGAAGATTACTAACAACGAGCGCACTTATGTGATTCATAATAACATAACAAACTCTAAAAGATTATCATTAATCTTCTTCGACGTTTGTGGCCCTCCAACAACGATCGATTTGGCCACAAACTACTAATTCACACCCAAACATATTTTATAATTACATCATGGTTGATCTCATCAACAGAATCGAAGAAGCCGAGCGCCTCAAACCTCTCAACCCTTCGAGCTACGAAGCTACATACATGGAGATCAATAACCGAGCTCGAGAAACATCGACAAAAATCCTGGACAATTATCAAATACTGCGCTGTGTCATTGATCGCAAAGAAGAAGCTCTTCGGAAACAGTGGAAAAAGAAATCAAACGCGCAGCGATGTAAAATATTGCAGAATTGCGGCATTAAATTGTCTGAAACTCATCGCGCAGACTACACGCAGTATTTTCGATGGCAGCTGAACCCTGATCAAAATTCGACTTCTGATAACGTGAGTCATCGAAATGACTACATGCACTCACACTTGAATGTCGAAGATCTCATCAAGGTGAAGTCTATGCTCCTATTGATCAATTCTCGAGGTCGCAACCCTCCTCACCTCTTTGCAAACGCAGATTTCAGGGCAGCAGACTTAGGAGTTACCAGCGGTGCTTTACCTTTACGGTTTCTGAAGGATCACTCTTTACTGCTAGAAGGAGAGTCGGCGGAGACTTATGGTCGGCTAGTTCCGTGGACAGACGAAAGTATGAAGCAAAAGATCCTGGCAGGGTTTGGACATTTGTCACATGAGGGTCTACTGATTCTTGAAATTCAGGATAATCTTTATCTGTTACTTGTGAATTGGTGCAAGGCGCTTCTTCAGGAAATTGAAATTGCCACAATTTGGAGACTTCCTATCGAACCAGAGCCACCGCTAGTTGTAGAGGCCTCCGATGATACAGCAATAGCTTCAATAGCCATGGAAACGCCATATCGATTGCCATCTAAGCTAGATTTAAATCGCTTGCAAGCTGTTGTCACTGCCAAGCGACTTAGCTCGGAAGATTATATCCACGATTTGAGGGAGGACCCCGGTCTTTTCGCTGATGCTGTAATGGAAGAAAGTGAGCATAGATTAGAGAGAGTACTAGATGATGAGGGCAGAGCTCACTCATCTATAGGTACGCCAGAATTCTGGGAAGATGTAACTCGGGGTTTGGTCACGGATGCATATTATAACTTGATTAGCTGGGATATTGTTAGCAAGCAAGTCGAGCGTCTGTCTATTCTTAAAGACAAATACGCCACTTTTAGTCATCCGCAGAATGATCTACCAGAAGAGTTTTTAAAGGAGTTGTTGAGCATCAAGAATGTACTCAAATTCATAAGAGGAGGATATAAAAACGGCTTGACTAGTGGAATTTCAGCTTCGTTGCCTTTTCGCCACGAATTCCGTCAAATACCGAGGACTTCTGGTAATGGATTATCTGTTCGACGAATTGGCAAAGAAAATCCTGGAGAATTGAATATTGGAAAAGAAGATCTCATGATTTTTCTTCTCGATATGATTTATAACCCAGAAAAGCACACGGCCTTAGGTCTATCTGCAATGATGGACGAGATCGAGCACATGATTGAACAGGACCATCAATTAAAGGCAAAAATCACACCATGGGTATCCCGAGTACTTTCTGATGTGGGACTAATTGTTCGAATTGAAAATGAGGTAGATCTCTGTCTACCATGGGCAACAGGGTTACCAACGGACATGGTGATACACAAGGACTGGCTCGAACAAGACTTACATGACAGGTCTCGATTGTTACCCAGCACAGAATATCATCTGAAACAAACTTTTCACACACTGGGAGCACTAGGAGACCCTACCGATGGACGGTACAGCTATCCATGTGAACAACGTCGAACCAAAAAGATTACAGAAGCAATGCAAAGTGCTGAGCGGAAACTGGACTATTTTTGGACTAAGCTTGACTACGATTATCGCAGAGTCAACCGCACTACCGCCCACACTACTTTGAATCGGAGTGTAAGACACATATTTACCAATTTCAGAACTGTAGAGAGGACACCCGATTGGGTCGCGCCAGCCAGACCAGTGAAAATCTTTCCTAAAAGCTTGCAAAATCCTACCAGCATACCGCAGTTCTCTAATAATGAACCAATATCCAGCTTTGTTGCTCCTCAAGAGAAAATTAAGCCAAAAACCCGCGATGTACATGATACTTCCGCGAGTCTCGTTGAAGACACTCCTAAGATACCACCATCTGAGCCCAAAGAACGGATATATAAGCTCAAAGCAAGAGCTCTGAAAGTTTTCAAGGTTCTCTTTTTCCAGCTTCCGAAACAAATCTCCCAGGGAACCTCCCTTGGACCGAGTTCAAGTATGCTATGGCAGCAATGGGTTTCAGCATACACAAACTTGATGGCTCAGCATGTCATTTTATTCCACCTTCGACTGATGAGTATGTCGGAAAACATAGCATACAATTCCATGAGCCGCATTCTCCGGGCAGTGCGGCCAAAATCCGCTTCCATGTTGCAAGGGCCATGGGAAGAAGATTGAACAATACGTATGGATGGCATGGTGGGATTTTCGTGGGTGAATAGGCAGGAAATGTCTGGGTGCCGCATTTGCCGTCGGCCTATCTTGTATGGATGATACGAGAAGTAAAGGGGGGAGGAGCAGGGGACTTATTGGATATTAAAAGTGTTCTGGAAACTAATTGATGACAACAGGAAATGGTTGAATTTGGTTATAATTAGATGCGAGTCTACGAGATTTAGTCTAAAACGGAATTAATGTTATGCATGTCATTTTTGCTGCTTTGAACTCCCTGATCATTCTCATGCTATTTCACGAAAACTGGCGACTCAAAATCTGCGCCAACAATGCTAATCGATGGGCTTAAATGATTTATTCAAAGAATTTTAGATCCTACGAAGATTTGAACCTGACAGAAACACCAAATACCACGAGCGGTTTCCATTGCCAGGAAAGATTTCTTTATCATTCTGACTAGACTGTTGTCGCTTCAGTGAGAATAATACTTTCAGAACCATCTTTGAAACCAAAGTTTGTGCGGTTTCAACTGAACGCCCCGTCATTTCCCTCTGTAAGACTATAGACAGTCTGACATAGGTGGGAATGAGAAGAAAGAATTTAGAAGTGAATACTAAATATTGACTCCTTTACCAGAATTTGGCAAAAATTTTGTATGCTCATATATTCACAACCGCGTAAAGTGATCAAAGTTCAATTCCTGCCGTGCGAAAACTCAGATTAGTGACCTCTGCCCAAATCTTCGGAGTGATCTTCTCTCCCAAAATTCCTGCTTTCTGTTTGTTGTGATTAGAGCACTGCATATATTTCCAGTAGTGGAGAGTTCCTGAGTTAGAATATGGATACATAAGCGAAGAACAGTAATTATTCTTATTAGGTGTGTTGGATTAAAGAGGTGAAGTTTTATAATCTGGTCTAGACGTATGTAGTGTGCTTACTCAGCACAGTTCTACGCTTCGCTAAAAAAGTTGCTCCACTATTTTTGAGTTTATCAAAATGAAGCCGAGTATCAGAATTATCTCTCAATAAAAGTTTGACATCCAGAAAAGAAAATATTGATTATATCTTAGATTGCAGGTCTCATAGTTTTGAAGGATTATAATTATATGATGGACGTTAAATATTATGTTAAAGAATGTCTCTTTTTAAATTTTTCTTCCGCTTCTGCGGGTCTGGCACTCGCTTATTTCAATTCGCCGCGAATGAACCATTTCTACGAGCTGAAGCTCAACAACCATACTTATTCAAAGAATTAGCCAACCTAGAAAGAAGCATATTGAATAGAAAAATAAAACAGAGGAAGAAAAACTGGTCAAGATGGCAAAAGAAAAGCCTGGCAGGGCCGCCAGAAGCCTTCCGACTTGCTGTACATCAACGTTTGTTATCAGAAACGAGGGGAAGATGATGATGGAAACTAATAATGCCTGGAAATCACTCACGGCGCATAACGAGCTAGGATGTTGACACGACATTATGACACGTATTATTGATAATGAAAAATGTAGTTTGGCTCTCGTTATGTTGGTTTCACTGCGAAGCAAATATTCCATCTCTGGAGTTTTATTCACCACTGTCAAGATTTACATCATGACATAGCGATATTAATCAAATACTGGTCTTTGAACATTACTTCGCTTATTTTGTGGAGATCGAAGATGATAAGATCTCGTCCCGGAGTTCAGTAACACACACGTGAAAGTCATGTGTCGTCCGTGCCGCTCGCTTATCTCTCAGTACCGTGATATAAATACCTCTACCCCACTAATAAATGGTTCCATTCCCCTTGATCATTCCATCCCTCCTCCAGAATACCATGGCAAAAGAATACAAGACATATATTCAAAGAAGGGGCGGTGCTCAACCATCCCCGCGTGATGAAACACGTATTGGCCCAAGAGGCTTGACAAACATCCCAGAATACCGGCGCCCGTTCAGACGTGATTTTAGGCATCTCCCTTCACCCCAAGTTACTTGTAACAGTTTTCCATTCAGCAACTGCTATCAATGTCGTTCTATGCAAGATCTACGTCTTCAACAGTCCATTGCCGAGTCTGCAGATGCAGAACATTCGTTACCCATCCTCACATTTCATCAATTTCCACTTCTACCTTTGGAAATCCAGTCAGATATCTGGTCTTTTGCAGCTCTACAATCTCGTACCATTCCTATATTAACTCACTGGATACCACCCTGCAGTCCAGATCCATCAACTCCGCCAGACTTTTGGGATGTGGGAAGCGTCAATATTACCCCACTCTCTCGAATTCCCCCCCTTTTGCATACATGTTCTACTTCACGAGCAATAGCGCTTCGCACACAATGCATTTTGGGTAACGAGCCTCGTTATCTAAGCGAAGATATGTATGATGATGAATATCTTGATGAAAATGGTCTTCTAATTGATGGAAATTATGAAATTACTCGAGGATTTTACATCAACCCCTCAGTTGACATATTATACTTCACATCACATGTGGAAGATCATTATTTCAAACATCACCCTCATTGGAATGGAAAAGAGCCCAGGGACTTGGAAGAATGCGAATTCTTAGAAGATCTCTGTTTTCCGATTGAGGAGATACTGGAATTTGTGATGGAGTCTTTAGAGATTAGTAAAGAAATCAGGTACTTGGCTTTTAATCTCGATCTCCCTGGAATTGGACACCGGGTCTTGGGGCGTGATGGTTTAATATTGAGCCCTGATGGAAATTGGACGGGCTTAGAAAGAGTGATATTTTGTTTGGAGGGAGTCGATGGTGTCTGCAATGCGTCCATAGAGGATGATTTACCAGAAGACTCAAAAGGCAAAGGGAAAGAAATTCTTCACGTTGAAGCAGAAGAAAAATATAGGTCCTCAGCTATAGGTCTTGAGAAGGAGATAAAACTATACGGAATTCGGGAATCTTTCACCGGACCGTCAGCAGGAAAAGGCAACACCTTGTTCAAAAAATGTATGTCTAAATACTCCAAATTTTCTACGGATCATATCTGTCAATCAGAAGAATGGTTCGAATGTTTCAGACCATCTGGGAGTCTAGGTGTAGACGGACGGCCTGCTGTTGGCTATACGGGTACATTAGGCTTCGGAACTCCCGGGGAAAACGATGACAAGAAAGGGGAAGAAAGGCTCGATATTCTACCAGTCATAAGCTTTGGCTTAGTGAGTAATTACATCAGTGGTGAAGAGAAAGTCCGTGCAGGATTAGAAGAGAATCCATTCGAGAGAATGTGTTACGATGGATATACTTCATTTGATAAAGATGAGGCCAATGAGAACAGTGTTTTTGGGTGTTCGGTGGTCATGGGAGAGGACTGATATTTCGGTGGAAAACTTAACATGATTGCATACTTTATTCTATATATCTTCTAGATCAAACTGATTCATAACTTTTACCTTTCAAAACGGAAAAATTCGCCTTGTCGTACATCACCGTTACTTGGGACATGTGATCAACGACCACCTTTTTCTTCAATCAAAAACCTTTTAAATGCCAGAAGGTACTTATTCTCTACCGTTTTGAGTGCTACAACTCTTCAAAATTCGAAACATCTTTCATCTTTCATCTTTCTTTATACCATACGTCCACATTCTCAAGTAATCTAAATAAAGATCCTCACCCCATCCAATTCCATAAACTTCTCTTCCCTAGCTTCAGGTACCATATGGATACGGCGCCAACCGAACCTTCCCAATACCCTTACCGAACTTTATATTTGCACTAGAAATAACTTTTCACGCTAGTCTTATGTCACGTTTCACAAATGCGTTGCAGAAGCCGTTCAGATATGCAATAAAACCTTTTGTGAGAGATTTTCATGTGATTGATTCGTATTCTTGATCACTAGTGAGTTGATTGGAAATGGTTTATTCTTATTCACGAGAGGGGAGAGAGTTATCATAAAGTTTTAATATTGGAGAATTGTTTCAGAAGGGAGATTGTTCGGATTCTTAAACGGCAAGAATACTGCGTGTTGAGTACCAATTCCTATCCCGTTTACTTTATAGAATTTGCTTTTTGAATGTTGGATTTCAAGATTTGGATGAACATTCGAAACATCATTCTTGATCAAGATTGCAGAGTTAAGAGATAGGTGTAGATCACGCGATCACAAACATTCATATCTATTCTCCATACCTAGTGACTAAAATTGCTGCTCCATGCATCGTGGGGTGTGCCCTGACGAACTCTTACGAGGATGATACTGAGTTTTATACCATGGAGGGCTTGATGGAAGTAGAATTCATGATGAATCATTCTTAGAAAATTTACGAACTCAAGGAATTCAACAAGAAAATTCCAGACGCGTGAGAGCACTGGAACCCACCAGCCCAACTTTCTATCAAGATAAACACCAATGGCCACCCCTCCTCACAAATAATCTCGAATTTTCATCTCCGTCAATATCTCAGCAGTTGTACATAACATGAGCAAAGCAAAATCCACTACACCAAGCAAGCAAAAGCCACAAAGAGCTCAAAGCAAACAAATTTATTGCATTGAAAGCTGAATAAAACGCTAGAACTAGCAGAGATATTCGAGCCTTTCTATCTATAAAGCCGCTAAAAAGTTAGCTACAATGATCCAACCAATATCGGTATCTATCATCTATTATCTGTTTTCCCATGCAATCATCAATCATCAATCATCGTTATGCATCATTTTTAAAAAAGAAAAAATTTCGCCGCCCCTTTCTCTCTTCCATTACCGCTCCCTTCAATACCTCTCCTCTACAGCAATAACCCAAAATTAAAAAGCAGAATAGGTATAAACATTTCCCAAAGTGCTCAAAGATTCATCGGAATTGCACAATGAGCCTTGCGATTCCAAGGTGCGATCGGAAGTGCACATGAACCAGGAATAGCGGGAAACCCAGGAGAGGTTGTCCATCCAGGGCATTACTTGGCCGATGAAATATTCTTGGTCGGCTTCTGTGGCTGGGTCCCAGAGTGCGAACTATGAGTGAAAAATAGTTAGCAGATGATCAGGGGAAGGGATAGTGGGTTGTGGATATGAAACTGGTGATTTGGGAGAGAGAGAGAGTGAGGAGGAAAAATATATGTTTGAAATGAACGGTGATAAACTAATTTATAAAAGGGTGAAGATGCTTTGGTATGGAAGATTAATCGTAACGATAGGGAATAATGGGCAGGAAAAGATGTGCCAAAGCGAAGAAAGGGACAAAAAAAAAGAACAACAAACCTCAGTAACCCAGATTGGACGATTCCCACCAGCTGCATAAGCGGCACCGACATAATTATAAAAGTCTGCCAAGTAATTTTGACCACCAACACCCTCATACCAATGAATTGGCACAAAATCAATCTGGCAGCCTGTGCACAAGCTTAAGAAAGATTCCAGCCAAGGCAATCCGCTAGGACCATTTGTGACTTGTGGGGCACCCAATGCAACACGGCCTGCAAACGGTTGAATGTAGCTCTTCCACGCATTAACAGCTTGCTGAGGACTCATACATGACTGACCTCCTCCGCATTCATCAGGTTCATCGAAGGCCATAACGTGACCAGTACCACGAGCAATGGCGGCATTGACGTTGGCAGCCCAGTTTGAAGTATGATCGGAGGAGTCGGACCAAAGACAAGGGATGAACTCCATGGTGGTGGGAAAGGCGGTTGGCATGTATGAATCCCAGTTCCAGGCCCAATTGACTTCTGAACCGCCGCCGTTAAAGTGTTGGATGAGGGAGACATCGTTGAAGGGGACACCTCGCTTGGGCCAGGTGGCGAGTGCGGTTTGGGTGAATAAAGCGAGGAGAATAGTGGAAATTTGCATGATAGTATTCATGATGTGTATACTGTGAATGATTAACTTGTGCCAAGGAGTTGTCTAGAGGAGGAATTGGGAGGAGAAAAGACTTACGTTGTAGAACTCAAAGAGATCTAAAGAGCAGAATCACTAATGTGTACGACGAAACAAAAGACTTCTGCGATTAATTAGAGCCACGTGTGAGGATTGTGGGCAGAGTAGATTGCCGTTCCATGACAGAGTGATCTGAAAGATGCAAACGGAGTATGTATATGAACTTACTTGAATGTGTACTGTGAGAATAGAAGCGGATTGGGAGGAAGAAAAGGACTGGGTAGAAGCGCTGTTGTGACTGTGAAGAAGGAGGGGTCAAGGAAGGACATGCCCTCTTTTATGTCCTTCCATGGCTCTGAGGTGATCGAGAATCTGGAGCTAAACAATTGTTTAATTAGTTTGGACAAGGGTATCAAGGGATATTCCGATATTAGAAGAGCTGTTGAAGCTGTTAATGGGCCGAGAAGGTGCTGGTTTTGATATTGAAAAGCGCTGGGAAAAAATGTACATACTTAACTTGCTCAATTAGAACTGTTGAAGGGACCCACAATCTTCTAGCCTAGCTCTAATTCAGGCGAATGGTGATCTCAAGGGTTCATACAATGTTGACTAGTTCCCGCAACTGGGCGTTGGCTAGGTGGCATTCGAGTGTTCAAAGCTTTCAATAAGCTATTTTTGGATGCAAGATTTCTTCGGATGGGATTATGTTAAGAGCAATGGGCAAGATCGGACGAAGTTTAACAGCTATACAATTGGATCAGCAGATGGAATAAAGACTAGTTTTATCTTCTCAAGGCTTTAAGGCGGCATTCGAAATAAATCTCTGCAACTTTGAGCAAGTTTTTTAAATTAGGTGCTCAACGACAATTAAAAATAATTCCCTTATTATCTAGGTAATACAATAAAGTTTATTGAACATATAGTGCCGATCCTTAGCAGATGCTTTTGTATTTTGTGCATCGAGAAATTCTTGCATCATTCACTTCAAAACCCATCCAGGTTCAAAGGTGTATGTTTACCTAGGCTAGAATTCTTTTCTTGGGAAAGAAAACCCTTGCAGGGGAAGGTTATAAATGGAAACTGGCTAACAGTGCTCTAGAGAAATACAGCGAGTTGACTATGAGTATAGGATGCATAAAGAGAGCAAAGAGACAACTTTATGAGTTGTGGAGGTAGAGCTGAAGCAAGAACCATCGAAAGCAGATGATTTACAATCAACATAACCTTACGATTATACTGTTTGCAGGATATATGTAGAGCCCAATCCATATGCCATTATGACAGCTTGAATTGAAGATCAACGTCAAGAAAGAAGTTTTACTAAGCTAACTTATTAGAAGCAAACAAGAGGAGTTCCGTTTATTGAGAACAGCTGAGAAACATGCATCACCCATTATTTCTAATACAAAATCAGATAACAAAAAAGGCCCATAATGGTAGAGCTAGCATGAAACACTATTTGATTCAATGTCAACATCACTGACAAGTGATGTTTCCATTTGAGTCATGTGATAGGTATCACGTGTATATGATGAGTATTGGCTCCAGAACTTCTGGTTATGTCTCAGCCTTAACATATCAGGCTTGTTCCACTCCTCAAAACGCCTCTTCTTCAGGGTGTTGAATTTCTCAAGCACTCTTTACCAAATCTATGTTTGAGAAAGAGTATCCAATTGATGATTGAGTGGCTGAAGTAGCTCTACCCCAGATTTTCGTGTCCCCTTGATCATATTAGTCAAAAGGTTAAAACAACGACTTTGCTAAAAACTGTTGATCTCAGGGCGATTCTAACCCATTGGAGAAGTTCAACCTGTCGATACGCGAACATATGGCATTTGAAAATATTTCTCCATATTCTCACAAAATATCATGATTGATAAGAAATGATCAGTAAATGCATGCTACCGCCCAACTTATGAGCATACCCTCCATTCAGGCTTGACCGCCACACCGCTTGACCTATAGATAGCACAAATATAATGTTCTGAGTCAGTAAGGGGGAGCTGACCAGGGGTAAAGAAGCAGGGACAGAGACATATGTGAAGCCCGAGCCATGAGTTGGGCCGTCACGAATGATAACAATAAGATTGTTATTAAAGTTTCTTTTGGAAGAACATTGGAACAAACAAGCCAACGCAAGTCATGAAGGAGTAAATATGGTGACAGAGTAGCACACCTAGGTAGTGGTTGTGGCAATACATCATGTATTACATAATACACACAAAAAGTGGCTAAGGGTGGCTAAAAATGGCTAAAAGTGGCTAAAAGTGGCTTGTTCCACTCCACACAGAATGATTTCCCAATGTCAGCCAATTAGACTTTTCATAAACAAAATCATTCTCCACTTCCCTGATAAGAATATCCAAATCTAGAATTGATACGAGTGTGTGCTTAAGACCTGAAGACCTGGTTGATTAATTGCCCGAGCACCTGAATTTATTTCTTGGGTGGACTTATACCAAAACCTCAATTGATCAACTAACAACCAAAGACCCTGAGCCAAATACAGAAATGGTCACACCCTTTTCCAATGAATTGACTATGCATTCTCTCGAATCTATTTGGGAAGAAAGGTGATACAGAAAGCCATAAGGAGATATACTTTGTCCAACATCTCGTCTACACAGGCTTAGGACAAAATCAAGAATTCGTCCTACCACGAACATTACCAAGTCACCATGAAGTTTGCAAAGGAACTTGAGCAGAGCCTCGTGCCCGGTATGATATTCTCTAGTATTTACGTACATTTCAGCTCGAATTGCTACTGATGATGGTACAGAATGGCGCGTAAAATACCTCGATTATAAGCAAGGCAAGAAGAAGGTCAAAGCTGTCGCTCGTGCAACCAATCGTATAAGCTCAACCCCTCGATCAGATGCGCGAACAAGTTTGAATCCTCAAAGTGGCAGTTTATATGGTGCTACATCTCCCCTCGCCCCAAGAAGGCCCCAACCGTCTGGAAGGTTTGATGGTACGAATGAACATCCTCAATCATCTTCTGGAAGAAGAGGTGAGGCATCTCACGGAACTGGGGACGAAACGGCGTCATCGAACCCTGCTGCATCAATACCAATCGCAAGCAAGCATGTACCAACAGAGCATATACATGATGGAATGTACGGCAGCTTTGTGCCAACCCCTCCTGCGATGGATATGCACAATTTCGAACTTCCAGATCCAGCCATACAACCCGGATCTCCCCTCGAATCCTCAGAGCGCATAATGTCCACCGTTACAAGTAGGAGAAACTCTCTGGAGATTGAAGTGCCAGCAAGAACCCCAGAGCGAAATCCATTATCAGCCTATCAGAGCGCGTATGAAGTTGGTACAACAGAAAGTCCTACTAGACCTAAGTTTGCTTCACTGAGAGCCCCTGGGTCGCGCGCTGAATCCCATGATGTTCATGGACAACCGATCCTGAAGCGAATTTTCTCAGTCGGCACCCCCTTAACGAAACCCCACAGTCGTCCTGACGTCGATCTGGTTGCCTTCGATTATGTACGAATACGCCAGCAAGAATTCCTCTCTTGGATGGACAAAGAGCTTGACAAGGTTGAAACTTTCTACAGGTCCAAGGAAGATGAGGCGGGAGTCAGATTACAGGTTTTGAGGGAACAATTGCATGAGATGCGAAACCGCAGGATACAAGAACTGGCAGAAGCAGAAAATGCAAGGTCAATACGTAAAGATGATGAGCGTTCAGCAATGGGAAGGATTTCTCGTGGAAATTCTGGAGATGAAGATCTCAACAGGCATTCCTCTCAAGAACATCGAATGGCTTGGCTGGCGCCGTTTGGGAGAATGGTAGATAATGCAAAAGCAACAGCATTGGGGCCACATCCAGGAGCCAATTCCAGGGCATTAGCTAGTATGAGAAACTCACCCGAGTTGCAGTTTAAGTCTCAGTCAGACGATGGAGTTACAACAAATGGCAATCGCGATTATGTAAGACGACCTTACGAGAACGATGTATCCTATCGAACCGCGAAACGAAAGCTGAAGCTGGCTTTACAAGAACATTACCGAGGTATGGAACTTCTAAAGTCCTATGCGCTCTTGAATCGGACCGCGTTTCGTAAGATCAACAAAAAGTATGACAAGGCAATCAATGCGCATCCCCCTCTTCGATTCATGACGGAAAAGGTCAGTAAGGCATGGTTCGTCAATAGCGATGTACTTGATGGGCACATACATACGATTGAAGACTTGTACGCACGATACTTCGAAAAGGGTAATCATAAAATCGCTGTTGGAAAATTGCGCAAGACCGTCGGCAAGTCGATGGACCAATCTGGTAGCGCATTCAGAAATGGAGTGCTGATTGGAATTGGTGCTGTCTTTTCGATCCAAGGGATCATCTCCGGGACTGAGTACTTGAATCACCCTGATCCTACGATCCGATTTCAAACTGGCTATCTTCTACAAATATACGGGGGTTACTTTCTTGGTTTATATTTATTTTCGTTATTCTGTTTCGATTGCAGCGTTTGGACTCGAAACAAGATTAACTATAAATTCGTTTTCGAGTTTGATCCTCGGCATGATCTGGATTGGCGGCAACTTAGCGAGTTTCCAGCATTTCTTATTCTTCTATTCGGTTTATTTTTATGGATCAACTTCTCTGGCTATGGGACCCCAGAGATGTTCATATACTATCCTATTATTTTGATCTTCGTTACACTCATGATAATATTTATGCCTGCCCCCATAATTTTTCACAGAAGCCGAAAATGGTTTGTTTATTCTCATGTAGGTCTTTTATTATCATATTACACACAAACTTCATACTGATCTGGAACAGTGGCGTTTACTTTTAGCTGGATTATACCCCGTAGAGTTTAGAGATTTCTTTTTGGGTGATATGTATTGCTCCCTTACCTATTTAACGAGCGTAAGTTTCTTCGCCAAATGAATCATAGATCAAAGCTTACGCATTGAAAAGAATATAGAGCTCTTCTTTTGTCTCTATGCGACATCCTGGCATAATCCTACGAAATGTAATTCTACAAACTCTCGTCTTCTTGGATTCTTTTCGACCTTACCAGCTATATGGCGTTTCCTCCAATGCCTCCGACGTTATCGTGATACCAAAAATATGTTTCCGCATTTAGGTAAATATTTACTCCAGTTAAATTAATATCATAGACATTCGTATGCTAACCAATATGATAGTCAATGGTGGTAAATATGCTATGACCATAGTATATTATGTCACTTTGAGCATCTACAGAATAGATAGAGATAGATCGAATTTGATTGCGTTCAGTTTCTTTGCTGCATTGAATGCAGTATATGTCAGTGAGTATTATATCTTTAATAAGTCGTGATCTCGTACTGATCAAATATAGGTACATGGGATCTTTTAATGGATTGGTCTCTGCTTCAACCTGGAGCTAACAAACCACTTCTTCGCGATGTTAGAGGATTTAAGAGTACCTGGTGGTACTATGCAGCTATGATCATTGACCCAATCCTTCGATTCAATTGGATATTTTACTCGATTTATACGCACGACCTTCAGCACAGCAGTTCCGTATCATTTTTTGTTGGATTGTCCGAAATCACTCGTAGAGGAATGTGGACATTATTCCGTGTCGAGAATGAACATTGTTCCAACGTCGCTCGGTTCAAAGCATTCCGCGATGTCGCATTGCCATATGATTTGGAATCAGGAGAATCGGAAGAGTCTCAACCTATTACCCCTGTCGAATCAATTGACAGATCCACGGTACTTGATAGAGAGCGCACTCATACTAGTGGTCTTTCACAACAGCAAACCAATAACAGTTCGGCACGCCGTCGTCCGCAAAGAACTTTTACGAAAGTTTTGGCCGATGCTCATACCCAAGATTTTCAAAAGAAGAAAAAACCTGCTGCGGATAATGCAAAGGATTTGGACGGAACTGACGAGAATGATGTCGATATGGAACGTGCTACTAGTAGTGAGGACGATGATGATGATGAGCAAGATGTACAAGATCGTCTGGATGTAGATAATTTAGTTAGAACTGGGCAAGGCAAAGGGGGAAGGAGAAAGAGTAGAAGGGCGATTTGAACATAACATGACGGTAGGCAATGCTAGTTTCGATATTAATAGATGTGATGAGTCATGGCGAAGTCAGCTTGAGTGGTATAGGTATACATTTATCCTTGTTGAAAGATCTGATGACCCCTTCAAATAATGAATATAGAACTTTGATTTTCCTGTATATCCTCCAGATAACATTTGTTATGATTGGTCCATCTGAAACGGACAGATTCCTGTTGAGCTGAGACTATTATAGGATAATGAAACTTTTCGGTGCTGACGATGTTGAGTTTCCTCACCGCTGTGCATTTCACGTATCTCAGCGAAGTCATGGTTCGTGAACAACGGAATTTTCAATGAGATCGACATAATTTGAGTGCCTAAAGAGTGTTAGGAAGGATCACGTGTTGTTTCATTGCTGCGCCGCTCGCCAAACTCTGCAGGCAGTCATATCTATAACTACCACCATCATCACCACTGCCACTTTCTCATTATCATATTCTTACCACTTTAGAAAACTAAATCAATTTATAGAGTTCGATTGTCAATAGCTAAGAGAGAAGCGGCAATCGGCAATCACCAGGAAAGTTCACTCTCTGCGAATAACGGATAAGCTCAGAATGGTCACGCGTTCACGAGGCTCCACATTGCGTCCTGCGCGACACAGTCGGTTACCAATCGAAACCTGTACTCAATGCCGGTCTTTGCATATGAAAGGGCTTTCATCCTCAGAACCAGAGTCCGTCGAAGTTTCGCCAGCATTTCCTCAATTTTCTCTTCTGCCATTGGAAATTCAGAGGGAGATTTGGACTTTTGCAGTAGCTTTCGCGGCTGAAGAAGCGCGTATCATACCAATTATAGTTCACTGGACACCAGGTTCTCGTGGCAAAGACTACCATGACTGGGAATACGAGAAGCCTATTCTTCTTACTCCGATATCCATCATACCTCCGCTTTTACACACATGTTCCTTTTCACGGTCGCTAGCTTTGCCTGATTATCAAATCGTGGGTATGCATGATAAGCCATCGAAATTCCGTTTAAGTAGTGACATAGCATCGGACTATCCAGCTTTCAAACCCAGGCACAGCGGGACAGGCGTCTACATCAATCCCGAAAAGGATATGATTTATTTTACTCAACATGATGTATTCGATGCAAAGGGAAACCAGCATTTTCCCGGTTCTGAAGCACATGCTGGAGATTATAGCGCTCGGGATTCTTTCAAAAGACCGGATATCTGTAGAACCTGCTCATTTCTCAATTTTCCAGCAGCTTCTGCGCTTCGCTTACTAATTGGAGACATGGATGTAAGGAAAAGGCTGAGAAATATAGGATTCAGCTTTGATATTCCGGTCAAAAGACACCATTCCTGCTTGGGGGGGTTGAACAAAGATTTCTATGGGATACGAAGAATTGTATTCGTATCTGAAGAAAAAAGTGGGATCAGATTACTACGAAATGGAAAAACACATGGTAGCAACGCCGCAGCATCTACCTACATAATTCCCCAGCTCACGACTCCCTCGCCAAATATAAAAATTCAATGTTTTGAAACTTACAAAAATCGTTTTCATAATCAACGAACACATATGCAAAATGGGAGAGAATACATGATGATTGATGCTCGAGAACAATTTTTCAGACCGCTGATTAATAGAGCAGTGGGTCATCGTACGACTGGACCGGGAACGGGCAGAAATTGGTTGCAGTGGGGAATACATGGACTGGTACCTTTTGGATGGAAAGGCACGGGGATGGGAGAGGAGTGGGAGGAAGATGGGGGTGATGAATGGAATCATGAATTCATAGGGCCGCGAGTGGAGTTTCTGGTCGAGGACGGGAAAGATAGGAATAAGGCAACGAGGGATATTTTTTTGGTTTGAGAAGAGATGTCTGGGGGAGTTTTTTTGAATTTTTGGCGAAACGGTCCGGAAACTGAGGGTAAATGGGTTATTTCTTATACTATCTACGGCGTGTCAACCGCCGTTTTTGCAATTTATCTCGTAGCTAGTTGGATTGATTATGTCTCATCAAACGTTCTTTCCATTTAACTATTTTACCATCCTTCTAACTCTCATTATTTTACTACCATTCTGAGTACATCGAATCGGAAATCTTAGAGATGGATAGGTCTGACATTGTGCTTCCCATTAAGTCTTCAGGGTCACTGGGACTCGATCAATTAATTTTCAGACTTAAGGCCTTGAACATCACCAACTTTCCTTTACAAATAAAATATACATATTTCACGCTTGAACGCCTCACATGCTGTAATGTCTATTTCTACTGTATCTTCTACATATATAACTGTTTACATAGCGAAATTTACACAGTCGTTCGGCTCATAGGATCATACTCATGGACAAACTTGGAATCCACAACGCAACCACGTCTAAATATCAGAGTGTTAGAAGGAATTCATCATTCCTATCATGATTTTCAATATATTCAGGCATGTTTAAACTTAAACTCACTGAAAACCACGAGTAACGAGAACCAGAACAAGATTGTCACGAATTCAAACACGTCTTCAAGATTCTCTGAAAATCGACGACTCTATGGTTTTAGAGCCTTGTGCCTATAGATAATTTGAAAACATCATCGGCATGTCTAAATTTATCTATCATGCTCCATTGCTAGTATATCCAACAATTCGAATTGCAGTCCAAAAACACAAGGTTTTGAATATCCAAAAGCAGTTAGAAACGCATTGTAGTGCTTTTTACCTCATATATAGTATTTCGATAATTTCGTAACTTTGAACCAAAGATTAATGTTTAGGGAGAGAATTGCAATATCCAGTTTTGTGTCCGTTTGCAACAAATCTTCGGGAGTGATATCACTGAAAGATGATTCATGTTTGATGTTTGAGGCTGGAGTCGGATATTCTCAAATTTTATACTTTATAGAAGCTTGCGCAAAGATGGATTATCGAAATTCGTGGAACAAACACGTTATCAGAGAGTTGTGCAGATTCAAAATATCCTAACTCAATCTGATCTATCTATTCCAAACCTATCTTGCTCCTGAGTTTTTGATATGTGCTAGATGACTCTCAAATTAGAATTGTATATTACGCTACCATTATGCCTAGTTGACCACACTTTAATAGTCCTCTGCGCACTAGCATAGACTTGATGCGATTTCAGCGATATTCGATGGTGTTATTATGTATATCAATCAAATTGGAAATGTTATCAAAGATCGTTTTTACGGAAATAGACGTTTTGGGTATGAAGATATTCAAAGTCTCCTTTCAGATGGTTACCGTTATTTTAACTAATAAATCAATAGAGCAACACTTGATTGTCTTGTACTATCTATCATATCATTGTTTAGTTCATTTGAGTAATTCTGAAATTTTCAGATGTTAATTTCTAACTACACTTTTATTACAGCTTTACTGTGATGCTATATACTTTACTAATTACTTCGAATAGTTGATGAGGGAAAACGTGTATTTACTAAATATAAGAACTAGGCCTCAGATGCACATATCATAGTATCAAAATGTCAATAATGATAAGTGTTGAGGAAGTCCACAATTAACCCCTTACACGTGATCACATTACCCGATTTATGAAGCTGCAGAAAAACAAACAACCACATCAATCCCCTTTCAAAACACTGAAAAACAACTATTTAGAACCTAGATTATAATCAGAATAGCTGATTAGGATCTAATAAACTGTTTCAGTAGAGATTCAACCATCTGATCAACAAATAATAATCTCTAGTCCTTGTAAACCACTCTCCCTTCCTGTTTTCCCTACCCAACCGCATCGATTAAGTATGAATCAGCACCGAGAACTAAAGAATCAATCTCTATCACCTCAGCCTCGATTAATGAAGGTGCTCAGCCGCCTTCTCACTTCAACTTACCTTATCAATAAACATCTTGTGGGGAAGATTTCTTTTTTCTTAAAGGAACAATAACAACGACGAACTTTTGACTTATCGGCTGAGATATCACCCGTTTCTATTGCATTACCTTTGTGCTTTACTTTAGCTTTTCTCCAGTCTATAGAGACTGGTATCTTCTGTTTTTCGTGGTTGTTCTGGAGGGTTGGAAATATTTACTGAATCGGTAGAGAAAGGGTGAGTTTATACAATTTTTTTTAGTCGATTCTGTGAGTATATACCATGGAAAGAGTTTGATATTGCTTTCATTGTTGTCAATCCTTCTGTATGATAATCCAAACTCTCTTTTTGAGCCAAGGAACAAGGTGTAGATTTCGTCTGCTTTGAAATGATAATTTTAGGTTTTTGTTTTTTTACCTTACTATGGTTTGATGGGAATTGCAGGCTCGTGTGCTCTTATTACTTCACCTTTCTTACTGCTGGATAACACTTTCCGGCAGATTTGGGATTTTGATTATTTCTCATTGTTACTTTTATCTTCATTGAAGCAGGGTTTCGTTCCAAACTTTCATGTATTGCTTAATGGTGTATTTAGATAGTTGAAGATCACAACTATCATGACCTAGAACACTAGACTTTTTATATTATCATACTGTTTCATTTTGGTCTCTATCCTTTCTTATTGCTCACAAGATTGTAGAACAAGTTGAAGATTCTCGTTGAATCCAACTGAGACTTTGACTTCACCACTTGCTATGTCTCGATTAGAGTAGCACAAGTACATATTTCTCTTGAGTTACTAGACTATTCGCATAGGTTTAGTAGTTTTTTCTAACTCTATGATGTTCTGTTCTTGATGTTGGCTTCTCTAGTTGATCATGAAGCGGTGAAAGTAGACCATTACTTCGTTTTGTTTTGAGTTTCTCTAATATTTGAATACATAGTGGGAGCTTTACAGATCATGACTCTGGCCTATCTTGTTTTCTAGCTCTTTCAATCTGCTTTGCTTCGACGAGAGTTGTTTCATTCTATCCACTCTCACTATATGTTCTTCATCACTTGCACAAGTAGACAAACAGTTCTGAAATCTTTTCTTTTTTTCCTTTTCTGGTTCAAATTTCCCAATTTATTATATTTTGACGAGAGTATATGACTATCTAGCTTGATCCAAATACTAACTTACAAAACAGGAAAATGCACTCTCCCAATTCCCCAAGTAATCAATTCCATCTGAAAAATAGTCTCTTTATATTCACTAATCTACCATTAGATTTCTCCCGTCCTCTTCTTCCACCACCTCCTTCATCTACTTCTATCGCACCTCCTCCACTATCCTATCTATCCGGCCACAACCTCCCCATCTCAATCCTCGAATTGAGCGAGGAAACTATACTCCGCGCATCAGTAGACGGCAACTTCGACAATATTCACTACCCGGCAAATGAAATCCCCGAGCCGTATCCCTCAACCGAAAAGGCACAAAAATGCCACCACAAAACCACCTCACCTTCTCCGACTTTCCTATCCCACCACCCTCGCATCACCATGCCTTCCCAACAACTTCCCCATTTAGCCACCTCTCCCAATCTAGCAACTCCTTTAACTGTCCCTCCTATCATCGAGCCGCAACAATCAGCACCAAACCGCGATGGCGCAATCAGTCGCATAGATCAGTATTCTCGAGTCCTCCCACCAATTCCTACTCACCTTTCAACTCTACCACCACTACTACTACCACCCATCCCAGCCATTCATTCATCCTCCTCTTCGTCCATACTCTTTAATCCCTCCCGGCCCAGCAATCTCCGGCATATAACATTTGCGCACGAAACTTCCAACCCCTCACTCATCTCTCAAAACTCCTCTGAAAACTCCTCTCACCTATCTTCTTCTTTCCCCACCAGACCCCCCGGAAAACAGCGTTTCAACCTCTCCCTCGCCCGCCAAGGAATGCACAAAGCTCTTTCCAGTCTACGAACCCACACGCACACCCTCTACCCAAAACCCAATTTACTCCTGCGCAAGAAATATTCACACTCTGCTCTATCTGAATCTTCTTCGCTGTCCGATTCAGGGGATGAGCTTGCCAGACCCAGAACTGCACCTTCGTCTTCATCTTCATCTTTGGCGCCTCAATTTACGTTTGCGTCTCCATTTCCAAGTCCCATATCCACGAAAAATTCAAAAGATGTCAAAAACGCAAACCCCAAAAAAGAAATGCAGATCAGTGCGCCAACAGGCATGATTAAAAAGGCACCCGAGGAGATCCAGCAGATGTTGAGGGAGATGGGGGTTAAGAGTGGAGATTTACCTTTTGTTTTGGGTTCGAGTTCGGGGCTTCCTGTTTCGAGTTTTGATGGTGATAATCAGAGCAGTCCGTCCGGAACCCTCAAGAATCTCACCACCCACCCCCAAGAA
Source organism: Botrytis medusae (assembly GCA_019395255.1). Classification (NCBI taxonomy): domain Eukaryota; kingdom Fungi; phylum Ascomycota; class Leotiomycetes; order Helotiales; family Sclerotiniaceae; genus Botrytis; species Botrytis medusae. The sequence continues at coordinate 92,542 of JAHXJL010000111.1, read as the reverse complement.
AAAGACACTTCCCCGTCCCTATTAACAACAAATCCAAGCGCCACACGAAAAGGAAAACGCACCGACCACACCCCTAGCCCGCAATATCCAAAAACCCACACCTTCACCCGTCCGACACGCTCTTCCTCGCTCTCCTCACCACATGCAGGTCCTGTCCAAAATCTCACAACCAAACCTCCCGGCTGGTACAGCCGCGCCTCGCTTTCTGAAATCCGTGCTACGCTTCCGAAAGTGAGGAAGGAGGATTTGTTAAGCAATGAAGAGATACCGGAGTTTTTAGAGGGACTACTTAAAGATTTCGAGGTTATTAAATGGGTGAGGGATTGGAGAGATGGGGCTGAGGAGTGGGAGTTGAAGAGGGAGATTGAGAAGCTGAGGAGAGAGGGTTGTAATAGGGAGGATGAAGGAGATGATGATGATATAGAAGGAGAAGAAGAACCATACACATGGCCCCACCACAACCCCCCAGATCCAAACTTCGTAGATGGCGGCTGGGCACAAGATGAAGTTAGTCGTGCGGGGATTGGCAAACGCTGGTTTGTATTTGATGATGTGGAGAGTGTGTTGGGGGAGATGAAGTGTCCGATTAGGTATGCGGTTGATGGGAATTTGGATGAGGGAGATGGGGATGGAGGTAGTGATTTTAATACTATGTTTTTGAGTCTGATTGAAGAGGGGCTTGGAGAGGTAGAGGGAAATGAAAAAGGCGAAGATGAATTTGATGAAGATGCGCATAAAACTTTTAAGGAGGAGGTTTTGAGGAGGGAGGGTTCGCTTTAAGTGGGAAATGGGGGTTTGGATCAATGATGAAGTACTTTAGAGATGCTAAATTTGAATCTGGATCTGGATGAGATAGGATAGGATTGGCTTGGCTTACTACAATAAGGAGTTTGAGAATGGTTTTTATTTTATTTTACTTTCACGACACCAGATACCAGATACCCGGAGCAGAGGCTTTGCATTATTTGATGTGTTTGATGTATTGGGTGCATCTAGATAGGACATATTCTATTGAGAACTAAAATTTGGGATATTGTAGTTGTGGTGGTTGGATTATATGCTGTGATGTGATGTGATGTGATGTGATTCGATTTAAAACATTCGTAAGTGATATTATGTATGGTAATGAACACTCGTGTAAATATCGACAAACATACAACTGAGCCGTTTTTAAAAATCATTATAAAATCGCAAAGTAAATCTATCAATCTATCTAGACGATTCAGATATCTAACTCCTATGACTCCTGTGTAAGTATCGAAAACCCCAGGATACTGTACTTTGTTTTCCTCCGCCCAACCCCAACTCCATCGCTGGAAAAAACATCAAAATTTAAATCACCATAGATACCAATCCCAGATCATAAGCCATCACCTCTCTGGAAATACGCCCCCGAATTATCCTTTCTTCTCGCCTCATACCCTTTCTTCATTCCCACAACTCTAAACTCTCTCCCTCCTCCCTTCTTCCCACCCATGCCACACTCATCAACTCCACCCCCATCTACATCCACAAATCTTAACTGCGTCTCCAGTACCCATTCAGGTAATGGAATTTTCCCTCTCACTCCACCAGGTAATAGTCTTCCAAACTCACTATCCCTCGTCGCTGCCAAGATTGCCGAGAAACTTTTATTATGTGATCGTCCATTGATATGATATGCGTATGCACCCAGAGAGTTTGCTATAAGTGCTACGAATATTGCTACACCGTAGGAAAGAAGAAGAGTTGAAGAATGGTAGGCGTAGATGTTGATGGAAGTTGTGGAGAGGACTGAAGTATTTACCAGGGGACTATTTGTATCAGTTAGTCATTTTTTCCTCTCTAGTAAAAATTTGAAAGAATGATGAAAAGAAAAACTTACGACAATAGATTGCTATTCAAAAACCCACACGTAACATTCCAGGCCAATTCCTCCACCAACTCTTCCAGCGTAGCATTCCCCGCCAAACTAATATCCTGTGCTCTCTGATCACTAACCGCCGTATTATTGTTACCCAACGGATCATTACTCTTTCGTTCGAAGAACGCATCTAAATCCGAACTACCAAGTAAGGATGTGTGAGCAATCTGTGTTGTGATTTCTGAAAAATATGTAGATGGAAGACCAGTAGCCGCAGGAGCAGCTTGAAAGATACCCATCGTGCCAACCATCAAATCAGCAATTGACCACATATAAGCTGAGTATGCATGTTGAACCATGAGGGAGTTGGAGACGGGAGTATTGATATCGGGATAAGGAACTGAGTTAAGAACGGAGAGAGATTTGGATGTGACGGTTTGGATTCCTTCTTCGAAATTAATGTTGATGTTATAGGATGCGTTGTAGAGTGTACAGACTGTGTAGTGATTCTCTGTTTCAAAGGATTTTGATCGAGTATATCGTGTAAAGCCCATCCAAAGTTGATTTGAAGCACTTTGAGGTTGTTGGAGTCGGGCTTGAGGAATTACTGTAACGCCATTGTTGGGTAACGAGGTATTGCCATAGCTTCCTAGGTTAGGAACAAAAGCGTAATAATAATTTGCTACTTCTGTAATTGATCCTGTGATATTGGCGACATTTTCATCTCGAAGATTTTGTATGATCGTGGCAGTAGTTGAATTAGCTTCGTTACATCTGACAATAGGTCCATAGAATTGTACATCATATGTTGCGTTTGAGAAGGGTGCATTTATTGGAAGAATTTCCCCTTGTGTCGCTGTGGCAGTTGATAAACGTGTGATGATTGTTCGTGGCCCAAGGAACAGTTCATTCTGTACACCATCTGTAACATTCATAGGCGCTGAGTATGTGAACCTTGCAGGTTGATCGGGTCCATATATATCGAGAGAAGAGACATTGGCGTGTGTATGAATGGATTTAGTACTAGGTACGACGTAAAGTGTACCAGGAGTAAGCAGAGAGCCAATGGGTAAAATCCTGTATCAGAATGAGTATAAAGAGTTCATGATAGCCTGTCATAACTGCGTGGCTTGACTTCTCAAGCTCAGATTGAAGAAACAGCGAAGATGATGAGAGAGAGCAAGCCAAAGTAAAGTTGATATATCCCACACAGAAAAAAATTAAAATAAACTAACCATGCAACCATCGCAAGTAGAGAACCCAATTTAAGCTTCCAAAGCATCTCTGTATTCAAAATTGATAGAACAGACGTATCGGCAACGAAAGCAGCATCGAGACAATTGACAGAAACTTTAGTATCCTTATGGTACAAAGATTTCCAAAGCCATTGTGTATAAGCAAATCCGACCGAGCTGACAAGACATACTTGTGAAACAAAAGCAAAAGTTGTTCCGTATCTAATTTTTTGTGTCAGTTCAGTGATCGCTAATCGATAATTGAGGGGTAGAAAGGGAGAAGTGTTGCAGAGATGCTGATACAATCAAAAGCAGAGTATCCGATAGTTCGAACTGCAGTTCAACAATATAAGAGTGCGAATGTCCAAAAGCAATTAGAAATCTGAAAATGATACAATATTCCAATCAAATTTAATATCTCAAATGATTTTGATCTCCTAATTAGTTTGGAGATTCGATAATCTTTAATGTTGAACTGTAGTCCGAACTATTAGACACTCTGATTAAAAAAAAACTTACCTCAAAGTCCATTGTTGAGAAAAATCATCTCCAACTTGTTTTCCTACCATACAACTATAAAATACGTGATGAGCAATACTAGCAATAATTCCGATGAATAGATTTCCACCCATCAGAATTGGTGAGCGCCAGAAAATGCCATCATGATGATGGTGACTTGGTTCCGAACTTCCCACCAAGACCTCTTCTTGTGTGTCGAACGGTCTGATTGTTGAATGACCTCTTCCAGTCTCTGAATGCTCAGATTTCGTAGAATGGGTTGATTGTAGCGAATCCATTCGAATGGGATATGGTCTTTTCTCTTCCTCTTCCATCTCGATCGTATAGAAAGCACACGAAGTGTCTTGATCATGACTTGTCTTGGGAGAGTCATGCGATTTGATTCTTCGATCCTGCATTTCGATTGCATGGAAAGTATATGAGGTTTTTTGATCTTGGTCTGGTTTAGGAACATAGTGCGATTCCTTTGCTTGATCCTTCATTTCGATGACATCCTGCAAATCTGAGGCCTCGTGATTGTGATTGGTCATAGGCACATAATGATTGGAACTCATGGGATAAGAAGTCCTTCGGCCTGCCATATCGACCGAATAATAAAATGTGTGGCCATGAAAAAGTGAATTCCACCAAGGTGAATTATATTCCGCACGCAGCGCAATCTAAAGCAAAGGGTCTTCGAGAGACCCTCTCATGTACCTGATTTGAAAATTCAGGAGTCTAATCTTGAGGATATTTTCTCTTGAATATATTCCGAATCGATCGAAGTCTCGACTTTCAATCCACTTTTGAAAACTCTAATTGATTGAAAGCGCGACGACGACTTGTAAGCGAAAGTTTGTTTTGCTGGTAAGTGTTGATTTGGGTACACATCCAGTATCTTCGTATCCATATATTTGAAACTTTGTCAAGTTCATAAGGCATAGTGTAAGCTTTTACACGAGATTGGAGAAACGGACAAACGCATCCGATTTCGACAAGGCGATAACGGTGGAAATTGCAAGTATGGCTGGATTATGGAGGTGGCGTAGCCCCAGAGAATTATGAATTTATTTCAATCACATCAACCATAACTTTATGATTGGTATATGAAGTAATTTCGTATTCAAACACGTGGGAATAGAAGATTGTACATGCTTCCTGCGAATGTAACATGGCAAGAGAAGGATTTGACGAAGGCAAGGTTAAGGTTAAATCCTCGCCCAGTGTACGGAAAATGTAAGCACATTGATAAGACGTGAACGACACAAAAGATTGAAAGATAATGTTGCTGGCCAAACCATTATAGAAAATCACCAAGTCGTCGAGTTCTATATGTTGAGCCCGTTCTCGTTGTCAATGATAACGTTGTCAATGTTGTGTATGGTTTTGTATGGGTTTGTGTTGTTTTGTGTCATTTTGTGTGGAGGAATCTAGTTGGGTGGGCATTTACCAAAACGCTGGAAAGGGCACGTGGAGCCGTGTTCTTCTAGCATTGACGTGAGATCTCTACCAGCGACAAACCATACATTCATGCCCAGAATAGCATCGTCCGTCAAATGAAATTGGATCTGATAGATTGGGAATCTTGAATACGTAGACGTAGACGATGAGACAATAACAATAAGAAGATGTAACTTATATTGTTTGTCGAGACAAATGGGAAACTCAATTTTCATCGTTGTTTCAACCCCTGGTACACCCTCTCGAGGCCCTCAAACGATATGACAACGTGAACGAACCATTTCCGAAGCTCACCCGTGACTGCACCAATCATAATCGAGGATGCGGAATCTTGAATCCTCCTTAATTTTCGACATCTCGGATTCTGTAATGACTATCGGTTCCAATACTCCCTTGCTACAATATATAGTCTTCACTGCATCGATTCCTTCTTGTCTTCCTATCTGCCAAGATGAATCAATCGTCTTCACCTCTCAATGTTATCATCCGCTATTTTCCATCATGAACCTTTGTTAAGTTACACCATTTACACCATCCACACTATCCATATCGACTAATATACAGTTCCCTTCTCAAGTCCGCCTCATATCTCTTCTTCTGACAACAAACACCAGACCTTCATATCATAAAATCATTATTCATTCTTCTCTATCACAACCAACTGTCAAATCCACACCCTCCACATGCACCTATCAAGACATCCCTCCCCCCTCCCCGCTCCTCAAACCCGTCTCATCTTCCTCCCTCTCACAACAAACACTGGATCTTCGTATCCCCTCAATCCCAAGAATCCACTCCCACCCCCCTCCTTCAATACCACCTCTTTAACATCGTCCCATCCCCCACTTGCCCAAAAATATCCTCCCACCCATTTCCTCCTCTCTTCATCATCCATCCCCATCCATTTCCCCACCACCTTCGTGGGAAAACATCGATTGCTAAAAGCCATATGAGCTTCCCCTCCTTCCTTCAACACTCTATTCATCTCCTCAAACACTTTAATCGGTTGAGTTAAATAATCCACCGATACATTACATATCACCGCATCCATAGAATCATTCTCGATTCCCTCCAATCTTGGATCAAGATTCAAATCTTTGACAAAATACTTGGTGAGATGTTCATTTCGATGTAATTCTGCTTCGTTCATTCCAATTCCTATCATGGTAATTGGTTTGAGTGATGAAGGTAGATGCGAAACCCATGACGAACAGATATCTAGAACCGATGATTTGGGCGTGATAAAGGTAGAATAGTAGTGTTTCAGGATGGAGATAGCGCCATCATCAATGTGTTGAACAAATCTTGGTTGGGAGTACCATTCAGTATCTGGAGATTCATCTTGACGATGGAAATCTGAAGGTTTGAAATCGAACGTTGTGGGATAGAGAGATCGAGGAAGTGGTGTAATCTTTGGTACAGGGAACTTTGGTGGGGAGTTGCTGCTGCTGGTCATTGTTCTGGTGCAGGTAAGACTGCGAGTTTTATATAAAGGTTTTATGATATTTTGAAAGTTTGCCGCTGATTTCATTGATCGACAATGCATTGGTATGTAGATGTAGGAATTTTTATGATTTGTGGTTTGCAGTTTATTTCCAACTTCATGATAAAGAAGGGAAGGGTTGGTGAGTAGGAATTTTGAGTGGTGACCTTAGGTTAAGGTCAACCAAAGAAAATGGTATCGTCATGGAAGCTTATCAAATATTTATAACCTTAACGTCTTAACAAAAATCGAATGTGTGCCATCCCATCCCATACCTTCGCATCCCAGTTTATCTTGTTCCATCCAATACAATGTCTACTTCTCATGGTTTCCATCGCCATCAATTCCTCTGTATATATTATTGAAATCGTCTGTACCTTGACCCGGTTGTTAAAGTATTGCCATTCGATAGAAATGACTGTGCTTCAGCAACCAGTTTGAACACGATGGCTTTGTCCACCACATCCAACAATCAACTGTACCAAAAGAAAGGCCATGATTGAGATGGGCAATGACGCTCCGCTGGCTCTCCGAGGGCCACTGCCGTGGAGGCAGACTATTTGTATGGAAAGTCTTAAAAATTTCCGCTCATCCATCATGAAAAAGATCATTCCCCATTAATCTTTACATTCTCTCCTCGTATTGCTTTGCCGTCTTAAGGTTTCCCAGTTCCTCAATTCAGACTTTATCAGTAGCTATGATTTCCAATCAGGTGAAAAAGTCTTGACTTCCTCCATCATTTCAAAACAAGCTTTACGAATTGATGTGTTTAAGACAATGCATAGATGTTCAGGGCAGCTGGTTCCGGGAACCCTCATCGAAAACTAGAGCTAGTGTTCTAACATGAGATTCTTCGGTATCCAAGACGTGGCTTGAGTTTCGTCAATTCAGGAACAAACAGTATAAAACTATAATATACTAATACTAAAAGCTCACTTGATTGTCAAAGTCTGGGCATCCGGAAACCTTTAACAGAATGTCACGATGCTTGATTTCCGCATTGATGTTTCATTGACCACAAGATATACTACTTCAGCCCTGTGAGACTGACAGAACAGACGTTCAGTATCGGGACCGATGTATTGACAGTATGAGATGTTTTGAATGAAGGAGTCTGATATGCTATTGTGTAATATGTACAAATACCTCGTTTTAGTTGTGCTTTTCTTCTTCTTCTTCTTCTTTTAAGTTATTTAGTTGATTTTTTACATATTCACGATGCATTTTTCATCGCTCATTGCAACAATATCATTGATAGCGTTCTCAAATGCGAAATTAAATGTTCAATTTGATATCTTAGATGCTCTATCATATGCACAATGCTCGAGTTCAATTCTCTCATCTTCATATTCTATATGTCCCTCAAGTCTCCAATTATCTCAAAACAAACATCACCCAAGTAAATCCTCACAGCTTCTCTCCATCAACAGCGATGATTCAAATTCAAACTCGACCGAATCATCAACCCCTTCGCCATGGCAATACCCACCCGTCTGTTTAAACACAACTTCTACCTCCCCTAAAACTCCCCTATTCTGCGTATACACATCCACTACCTTCGCCTCTGGTCGCGGTATCTCTCTCCTCACCACTCCAAATATCGCATCTAAGATCGCCTCTCTTCCCGCCTTCACCTCCCCTGTTTCCTTCCAACCCCTCTTCAACTCTCTAAAACCCGCACCCTTTGAAGTTCGTGAACTTCCAGGCTGAGGAATGAGAGTGCGAAAGATGAGTTGTGAGGGAATGTAGATGTAGATACTAGATGTAGATACTAGATGTAGATACTAGATGTAGATACTAGATGTAGATAGATATAGATATAGATGAAATACTGATAATAAATGTTATACATGCAAACTAATGTTTTGATACACATCCCTATCTATTACAGAGTAAATATTAATATTCTGTTATAGTTAACTAATAATTCTATATAAGCTATGCTTTTTCTATAAAAAAAAAGAGGCGAACGCCTTCCGCACTATACTCCGCTGCTATCCCATGCCCAATTGCGCCTAAAAGCCCAAGTATCCCACTCCTGTCTGAAGTATAAGTGTAATTATGACATGGATAAAATGTGTACATGTTCATCCAACTGCCAATTTTATCTATAGAATCATCAAATCATCAAATCTCCGTCTCCTTTTCTGTTCTATTCTTTCCCCCTCCCAATTCTTGTATCCAACATCTATCTTCAATTGATCCCCTCCATAGCATGCCCCGTCGGTCCCTGAACCGCATAATCACAAGTCACAAACGCTCTATCCACCTCGGGCAACCCCTCACAACAATACTGCAACGTTTCCGCCACATCATGAGCCTCTTCCAGCGTCGTTCCCTCCGATAACAAAATATCCACTTCGACCCAGACCCCATCGCCTGCATGATACGCCGTGATGCTTTTGTATCCATTGACGAGCGGGGAAAAGCGCCACGCGAGGAATGTGAGTTTTCGCTGTAGACGGTCGTCGACAGCGGAACCGGTGAGGCGGAAGATGTTTTCGAGACATGTAGATGCCCAGTCGTAGATGATGAAGAGGGAGAGTAGTCCGGCGCCGAGGGGGTCGAGCCACCAGAGGTTAGCGGCATGACCGATGTAGGGGAAGATAAGAGAGAGTGTATTGAAGACGACGTCGGTTTTACAGTCTTTAATTTATATTAGTGGGTGAAATTTTATGTTTGCGTTGAGATAGAGGAGGAATATAAATTATACATACCTTGAGCCAAAGCTTGTACCTGAGTAGTTTTAATCCGAATACATCCGAACCAAATAAGTCCCTTGAGACCAATAGTACCAGCCATAGACGCAATAGCAATGACCGGTAATTCCTTTGCTTCATGTGGACCCTTGGACATGAGTTTCTCGGCCGATTCTTGAAGGATTTGTAGAAATGAAATAATCATGATGATTGAGAAGACCAGAATTCCAATTGGTTCCAATCTTTTTCTTCCCACGGGAAACTTTCGTTTCAAGCTCATCAATCGCCACTGAACCAATCGATTGGTCGTGAATACAATAACCGTACACAAAAGATCGAGAGCGGAATCCACCAACGAAGCAATCAGAGAAAGAGACGAGGAATAGAAAGCAGCCACGGCCTTTGCAACCAGCAAGATGATATTCGCGATGACATTTATATTTATTGCCCATTTTGCGCTTCTCCGAGCTTTTCGTCGTTTCTCTTGTTCGGCATCTGGTAAGAAAGGTTCGACAAATCCTTGGGTATCTTGTAATGCACCACCGCCCTCTGCAACTCCATCTCCATTGTCATCCCGCGGATCGAAAGATTCGAGGATATCATCTGCAAGAGCTTGGACGAGGGCATTGACTTCGAGCCAATCATCTAGACGATTATTTTGTTCTTCGTAGAAATTGCGGACGGATTTTGGCATTTCCTTGAGCTGTGTGGCGAATCAGTGAGGTGCTCCGTTTCACATATGTTTCCACATATAGATAGGTGTATTGAGGTATATGGAAAGGGGAAAGTAAAGTGTGAAATAGCATACCTCCTCATCTTTCTTGCGGAAGTCCTCTAAACTCGAACTTTTCACTCCGTCCAACAATTTCATCTTGAATTGTTCTCGTCTTCGATCATCTGGCTCCAAAGGTCCATGATCGCGAAATCTGTATTTCCTATCTTTTGAGGGTCTGCCTTGTTCTAAGTCTCGACGAAGATAGGTACTTTGTTTGGCATTATGTGCATTATCGTTCCCAGTAGCTCGGCTTCGATGACCTGCCATGTTGAATTGATGGTATTGATACTGTCGGTGAAGATGGAAGAAAGAGAAGAAGAAAACGAATAGAAAAAGAAAATCAATTGATATATTTACTACGAATTAATACATTATGGAAGTCATGATCCCTTCATCTTACTTACTACGAGGTACATTTATTGACCTTGGTTTTTGGGTGGTGGTGGAACATTCATGATGTCATTTTATGTCACTGGCAAGCCAACGTGGATCATTGTCGTTGCCGTGAGATGCGGATGCTATGGTGAGACAATTAGACAGCGAGACGGCGAAAATACGTGTCTGCAAGTTTTCTTCTCGATAGAGCGATGTTCTCAGGCAATAAATCAGATATCGGCGTTGTGTAGAAGATATACTTTCCTGTTGTCTTTTTGAACTTCTTATCTGCGAGATTGTTCTTCCTGAATCCTAGAAGTCCTAGATTATTTTCCGGGGCACATCTTGGCATAGATGGGAAAGTGGAGATTCGAGGATGCACAGATTTGTGCTCGAACCTGTAGCTATTTTTGACAACAGTGTAATGCAAGTGGTCATAGAAGAGATCAAGACTTAGGCGTGGCAGTTGGTTGTCCTCTTGTCGTCATATAACAATGTTGGGCAATACGGCGATATGTTGAATTGTGAGGAGCCATCGGGTAATATATAGTATATTTAAAATCTCGAGTCAGAATTTCCACACAATAAACATAAACTGATTCATTGATCGCTTGAATGTCCCCTGCCAAGTTTTATGAGGGGCTAGAATCTAGATGGTTGTTATCTTAGTGCGAGGTACGTCGTACGGATAGATTAGCGGTCCGAAGCGATAATAACTTATAGTTCATCCTGATTATTAGTGCTTCTTCCTTTCGATCGAAACAACAAAGCAGACTACGATAAACACAACCCTCAACTGGAGTACATGACCAAACAAATACACCATGTCGTCGACCAAGTTAAGACACAATATCCTCGATTTGTAAGTCAAAACACCAGAGACACGACAACTTCATCAATCAACTTAATAGACCGGCTCAACATCTTCCACCAAGTATTCCTATCCAAAACACTTTATTCTGACCCGTTGCCTACAAGTTTTATCACTATTCTCTGTATCCTCCTCCTTCTTTTGCTTCTTGCTCTTGTTGCTGTTGGGTAAGCCTAATTCATGGCAGACTTGGGTCGAGAGTCCAGCTTGGCTTTATACAGATTCTCATCCGTACTGGAATCAGAGTAATCATACTCTTCTTCAATTTTATCATCAATTCCCTTCTCTCTCTTACTGCCATCTGCAATCTTGATGGCTCTCTCCTTTTCCCTCTCACTAGCATTCTCAATCTAAATAACTCACACATTTTCCAACTTAATAACACCCTCATTCTCATGCTCATCCCCGCTGTCGTTTTTGATTTTCATGACTCTCTCATTTTCAGTTACAATGATACTCACGTTCCCATTCCCGCTTTTACTTCCACTCTCATTTTCGTAGTCATATTCCTTCTCTATTCTGTTCCTTGTCGGTGTCTGTTTGGTTCTAAACTCGTCTCCTTTCTCCGCTTTTCTTCCTACCGGAGTCACCTTGATGACTGATTCGCGCTTCCGTGATACTGATCTTGCAAATTTTAAGGTCTTTCGATCACTTTCTGAGTCGATGGTCGTGCTATTAGTTTTAGTGAAAGACTTCATGGCTATCGGTACATGGCTGGTATCGATGCCCGGTTCATCCATGGTTATAGAAAGGGTGCTCTGGTTCGAGGGCTGATCTGTGAAGAAGGTTGATGCAGTGCTGATCTCCCCGCTGTTGCAACGCCCAGGCAAGCCACATGGCATCATGCTAATACCAAACCATTTCATGAATGACATAGTGCTTCGAGGTATTTACATCTTCCCTCTGCTCTGCAGTACTTGTATGGACAATTTAAGATCTCTGGTTGAAAGCTCAGGATCTTGACTTCTTCTCTGAAAGTTACACGGATTTTTATGCTCGTGAGGCGTGAGATTATCTCAGCGTTCAAGGCTCGACAAACTTCTCGCTCTGTGCGTTTCAGGTTGAAACATCTAGCGAAATGTCTATTGAAGTCACTCCCCTTAAGTTAAGAGAAGTTAGTTGCAGAAGAAATTGCCGATAGCAACGTTTCGCTCAGATGTCCTTTTGAGCCTTTATTTCACTAATTTCATCAATTTTCGTGGTTGAAAGAGCATATTGACGAATTTTGAGAACTTCCGGCTCTGCTTCTTTACATCTTTCTTTGTCATATTGGCCGCTCGGTAGCATTTCATTTCTTCCTCAACCCCTGAAGGCTTACAGCAAGCTTATCCCGGCTCACATCTGATAGCATGGCCATCATCACCGCCTTCTTACTTTCCTGTGCGAATAAATGCTTCTGCGCATTAGGAAAGCTACAGCTTTTAATATAGTCGATGACCAAGAGACGAGGAACTTTATCATCTACCAATACAACCCGGACAGGTTTGTCACCAAAACTAGGGTTATATTCTGCGATACACCAGATGGAATCATTTCGAGTTATTTGCTCTTTGTCCACAAGTTGAACCTTTGGGCTTTGGACGCGCTTGGGCTCCGTAACAGGTTGATCGACATCATTTTCGCTTGTGTACTGTTCTGGAATATCAACAGCATGAGCATTCAGGCTTTGGAAAGAGTCGAGTTTTGCGCTGCACTGATTGAGGCCAATTTCGTTCGTGTTTGCTGCCAGCGTGGGTGGTTGGGTTGAACTCGTACTTCTGCGCTTAGAAACTGTTGTAAGAGGCTCCGCAGGCAATATGACAGGCCCAAACCATTTGAAGAAGTTCATTATGATGAGCTTTGCTATTGAAACCGCGTTCGTCGGTAGGCTTAAAGGTGCGAAGACAATTGTAGTTGCAGTTATTCTCTTGTTTGCTATCCTGCAGGTACCCATGAGTCTAATCGTTTTGGGAAATATGGTGGTACAAACATGATCCTATGTATTGGATCAATATAATCTTTTTCAGACCTGTCATAATTCAGCTCCCAACCAACATTGGTTTACTCTGATAACATTAGTGGAGATCATTCTGATGAGACTATATAAGCTAGGATTTGACAAATAGTCGTCTATGTACATATAAAAAGCTAAGACACTTAATTGTAAGTATCGCGAATTGAAAAACTTAAATTACAAGCTTCAATAAATTAAAATGACTATATAGTCTTCACGAATAGTATCATTTTCTTGAACGGGAGATTGTTTATATGTGTATATTATATATGATGTATGAATGTATGAATTTCTGAGAGGAAATGCGAGATTTCAAACAATGTGACTAGTTGAATTATACACTTGTCTATAAAAGAAAATGAAAGTACTGGAGTAGATGAGGTCATTAGCTACTGGATTATATTACCTTTAAAACTCTCAAGTGGCTGAACATTTCGTAACGCCACTCCCACCATACGCCACATTTTGCTATGACGTTTCGGGAAGGGGCACACGAGACCTCGGTCCGTTCCAAAGTAATGCCCAAAACTTTCCCATAATTTTATTTCTACCAAGTTTTTGCTCACATTAATATGATATAGAAGTCAATCACATAGCTCAATATTTAGATTTATAGATTTCTGAATAGATTCACATTTTCATTATTTTTACTCATAAACATCGCAACAGTGTCTTCATTTTCTAAGAACATTCTTCATTCTATCGCCAAACTCCCTTTGCGACTGCGATTGCCACTTGCTCCAAACAGAACAACATCACCACCACCACCACAAATGACATCTTACTTCTCACGACTAAGTCCAATTCCGGGATTTCCAGAATATACTGGACCTCATAAAGTAGGAACTATTGATGTCGAGATCCCTATTTCAGAACTCGATTCTCCAGCCCAAATACCAAATAATGCAGGAAATATTCCAACAATTCAATATCGAATCTTTTACCCATGCGAAACGGAAACAAAACATAAGGCAAAGAGTGTGAATTGGATACCTGCACCCCAAAGAGATTATATAAGTGCATATTCGAGGTTTTTGGGAGCTGGCAGTACATTGGCAGAGGTTATCTCGTAAGTCAAGGTGATTCTTAGGATAAAGGACAAATGCTGATATTTCGGGCGTAACAGATATTTCCCAAGATTACTTCATTATGTTACGATTCCAGTTCGCAAGAATGCGCCTCTTCTACAACCAAAGACAAGCAATGATCGCTGGCCCGTTATGATATTTTCGCACGGGTTGGGTGGTTCAAGAAATGCATATTCACACATTGTAGGATCAGTGGCAAGCCATGGGATGATAGTCATTGCACCTGAACATCGTGATGGCTCAACCCCCATATCCTACATCCGAGAACCACCATCCGATTCCTCGACGGAAAACGAAAAACATTCCAAGAAACAAGCCAAGAAAACGATCGACTATGTCAAATTGTCACATACACCGAGTCCTGAAGTTGAGGAAGGAAGAAATGAACAATTGAAGATTCGACTTTGGGAGATGGGATTGATTCATGACAGTCTATTGAAGTTGGACGAGGGAAAGAAAATCACGAACCTCAATACATCTTCGACTCCTTTATCTATATTTAAAGATAAGATGAATGTCCATGAACCTGGGAAGATCACTTTCGCAGGCCATTCTTTTGGAGCAGCAACAGTGGTTCAGTTTATCAAATCAGTCTTCTATGCCCCTGAAGTTTCTTCCGCTCCGAAATCTTATAAACCAGTTTATGAACCATCTCCAAATTCTCCCATATGCTCTCAAATCACACCGAACAATCCAGTCGTACTTCTAGATTGTTGGTGTTTCCCACTTCGCTCTCAAGCAACCCGCTGGTTATGGGATCATCCTCTTCCATCATACGCTCCCTCTGGGCCTGGTGGTTCCGCAATTCTCGCTGTCGAATCGCAAGCCTTCTACAAATGGACAGAACATTTCAACGCTACTAAACGACTTCTTTCCGCCGATCCATCCTCTCATCGTCCATCCAATAATGGAAAATCAGAACCACATTTCTATTATCCAACTTCGAGTGCGCATCTTAGTCAATCAGATTTCGGCGTTCTTTTCCCATGGGTTACGAAAAAGGTATTCGCTGCAGAGGAACCAGAGAGGATTATGAAATTAAATGTTAGAGCGATAATGCAACTACTTAGGGAAAGAGGGGTAGAAGTGGGAAAAACTTGTAAAGAAGATTTAGAGTTAGACGAAGGAGAAAAGGATACAGACAATGATTTGAAGATCTTTGGAAAGGATGGGGGAGTTAGAGGGTGGAATTGGCTGAGTGTTTATGATAATGCGGGGATAGGAAAGTTGGATGAGGGAGAGGAATTGGAAATCACGGATAAAAAGTTGGATGGAAAACAAGTTGAGGTTGGAAAGGAAGAGGGAGGTGGTGAGAAAAATATTGATGTGGAACCCGCGGATGCGGTTATGACAAATGAAGTTGCCGCAGGCACAGAGTCAAAACTGTGAGAATCATACTTCGAGGTTGCCCAGTTACTCGTCTGCATACATGAGCTTCTGGTGGCTGGTTTTTGGAGAGGTATTTTTGGGGGGCGTTCAGATTCCATGAGGGCATCTCTTTTAATTTATAGTACTTGGAGTGGAGCAATCTTGATTTTGGCACTGGTGTTTGAAGGTGGGACTAACCAGGGATCTAAAAAGATGGAGATGATAAAGGAACATGAATAGAGACCTTACTACAAATCAGATAGGATAGAATCGGACAATAGACTACATGCAATAGATTACATCAATCAAAATCCCAAGAAGACAGTATACCTGCGAGACGATTATCCCGCAATGTGTGATTGATAAATGCGTACCTAAGTAGGTATGATCCATTGACTGAAGAATTGATCTTCTCAAATTATCGCTTAACCATTTGGGTCAGTGACGTATTACAACCCGTATTTGGGATGGAGATCCTATTCCAATCTGAGATGCTAAGATCCTTGGCACAACATATCTGATAAGTTTATGAATTACAGAGAAATAAAGAAGGATTGCCTCTCCAGTCTATACCACGTATTTTGTGTGAGTTTTTGTGCTTGGGAATCAAAGGGCTCGGAAGTATGTGCTATCAGATTACACTTGTAAAATATATGGCTCTCTACAGGTCTCATGGAAGAGAAACCGTTTGGTTCTCTGCTACATGCTTCTCTGAAAGTCTTGGCATGGCGATTTTCTCGCCAGCTCTGGAATATCAGATGTACGTGAAACTTTAGCATATTTCTATCCCAAAAAATCGAAACGAAGGAAAAGGAAAAACTCACAAATATCACACAAAAATCGAAATAGTGGGAAAAAGAGTGGAAAAAGGCCGATTCGTGATCACTTAGCTTCTCATGTGAGAATTTCCAGCTGGCACCAACGGGGAGGTGTGATCAAAGCCAGCCGCCCTATTGACCAATTAGCAGTTAGCGGAGAGGGATACTTATCTTGTCCGTTGAAAAATAGGGGGTGGAGGAGGGATTGGCGCTGATGGAGCTGGATGTGTCCATAGGAAAAAATCGCTGATGGAGCTGGAAATGTCCATGGGGAAAAAAAAAGGAGAGGTGGAAAAAAGAAAATCGCTGATGGAGCCGGAAATGTCCATGGAGAAAAGGAAAAGAGAAAAAAAAAAGTTAAGTGGAAAAATATCGCTAAGAGAGCCCCTGAAGGGGCTGGATGATAAAAAAAAAGCATAGGTAAATAAATTAAATTCGCTGGTGGACGGATGTCCACGGTGTGATTTTTTGTTTGTAAAGGTTGTTGGCATGTAAGAAAGGAAAAAGGCCCAGAGAGATAGATGGAAAAAAAAAGGAAAAAAAGAAAAAAAATCTAGAAAAAAATCCAGATGGGACAAAAAAGAGAAAAAACTCCAGGCGCCGATAAGAACAAAGGGAATTTTTTGGTGATTGTTTATTATTTTGAATTTTTTTTGGTGCGGGATGGCGTTTTATTTTATTTTTATGTGTGTATCTTCTGTTAGCAGAAGAAGAAAAATGAATGTGGAGAGAGATGGGGGATTAGTCCACCTCGCAGAGCCATCCGGCTAGCTCTGCTCTCATGCTCTCGAAGAGCCAGAGGGGTTTGAATCCCACTGGGAGGATTGATGATCCGCATGTGTTCCTAGCTGTGTTAGGATATTCAAAGGAGGTGAGGAGGGGATGGGACGACGTAGCTGGTTGGTCTTCTTGCTTGGGCTTGGCCCAAGCGAAATAGACCGAAGCGTATCGGTCGAAGTGGGAGATGGAGAGAGACATGGTGGAAGTGGTGGTGGTGGTGGTGGTGAAAAAAAGTGAAAAAAGGTGAAAAAAGGTGAAAAAGTTGAAATGGTTGAGTGTGTGTGTGTGTGTGTGTGTGTGTGTGTGTGTGTTTGAATGTGAGCTTGAAAAAGTTTTGATTGTAAAAAGAGTTAATCGTTTTCGTACGAGGAAGAGAAGAGGATTGTAAGGGAAGAGCCCATTATATAGGGAAAAAACCGCAGATCTTTCACTAGTGTATTCTCATATTCTTCGGAATCTTACGAGGGGCTAAATGAAAGCTAAAATTCATGACGTCGCTGATTTAGGGCAAAGGCTTTTGATCGTTGGAGCCCCGCGCTAGATCTACAACTAGCTTGTAGATCATAAGAAAAGAGTAATGTTTCGATCCGACTCGGGTAATTAGCTTATTTGAGAACAGGAGTTGAATTGAGATATTGAACCACTATGGAATGCCGTACTGCTTTGGTATATTTGATCTACATAAAAGACTGATTCCGATCTAAACGCTTAATTGGTATGAAATACTGTACTGTTTCCCAACGTTCAAATTAACTGAGAGACTGAATTCAATCTAAGCATTGAATCACTATGAGGTGCCGTAAAACTTCGGAACATTTAAACTACATGAGAGACTGAATTTAATCCAGACATTGAATCAATATCAAGTTCTCTATCAACATGACGTGTTGAATTAATCTGGGATAGTCAATTCATGTGCAACAACCATAATTCAAAATTTGGAGGCGTCACTATGCCTTCACATTGTCACAAGTACATTCTATCTAGTAACTAAGAGTTCATCGCACCAGTAGTAAGTCGCACTAGCAGTCAATGACGCTAAGATTAAATCGCGCTAGCATTCCCTCACGCTGATTGTAGATCACGCTAGCAGTCTACCACGCTAAAACGATTAACTGCTGAAAATCCCTTCATAAACCTAGAATTACATGACACCAGCCCTAACGTGCGGTCCAAAACTCAATAATCTTCATTAAAACCATTAAATCTAACCTCAACAGGAGTTCGAACCGATCATCTTACAGTCTACGAATGACTCACAGAATGTAACAGAACTTAGTACAACAAATTTCAAAAACTCCTACGAATTTACCCGATGCACATCACAGCTACTAATGTGTGTGCGGTTCGAATCGCGTGCTAGTGCGTGTGCTAGTGATTGTGCGTATGTAATTACGAAAAAAAAAAGTAAATTCCGACGTCTGCTAGGAATGACATTTGTACGAACATCGATGACGTAATGAAAGAGATGAGAATAATTTGAATCTGGCGACAGCATAGAAGTTCACTGAGGCTATCATGGGATTCTCAATCTTCAGATCAATGTAGATGTAATTGAGCCGTCTGCAATTCGATAATGGTACAGTAAAATTGAGGTTCAGTTTTGCTGAGGAATAAAAAAAAAAAATGGATATCCCTTTCTTAACCGAAGATGATAATAAACCATAACCTGACGTCCAAGGCCGATGACCCTGCATTCATTTACTTTGAAGTTTCTCAAATACATATAGAACACCCTTATATGCCTGATAATTCGTAGAGATTCGTGGGGAAAAAAAGAGAATGAGTAGTATTAGTGGAAAATTCATGTAGGTCTGAAAAGACGAAAATATTGAAGTAACTTCCACCAATATTATCGTGTTATACAAGGAAATATATGTAGGTGCTCTCAGCTGTAGATTAACAAATAGAACCTTAATAGTATTATTGAAGAAGGCGTATTTTGTAATCCGAGACTCAGCACGCTTTTGCTTGTATTATGAGCATACATATAATTGCAAAGTTCTTGAAACCATCACATACTCAAAGTCTTGAACACCAATGCAATAAGTAGCGTAGATGAAGAATGAAGACTTTGAAAAATCTAAAGATCTTTATCTAAAGCTTGTGCCTGATTCATAGCCCAATAAGTCCCTCTCAACTCCATTAATTCTAGGTGTGTACCTCTCTCAACAATTTTTCCTTTCACAAGTACCAAGATGCAATCGGAGTTCCTGATTGTCGCTAGTCTATGTGCCACTGTGATCGTGGTAGTCTGACCTGAGATTCGATTTAAGGCATCGAGTACTTCCTTCTCGCTCAAAGAGTCAAGCGCACTAGTCGCCTCATCTAGCAATAAAATTCTGGGTTGGCGTACAAGCGCTCGGGCAAGTGCTATTCGTTGCCTCTGACCTCCGCTGAAGCCGAAACCCTTCTCTCCACATTGTGTATTGTAACCTTCTGGTAGAGAAATGATGAAATCGTGTATATTTGCATCTTTTGCAGCATTTTCGAGGCGTTCATCAATCGATGACAAATCATGAACACCAAGGAGAATATTATCTCGAAGAGTACCTTCGAACAAAGTGGTGTTTTGAGAGACTAGACCCGTTTGACTGCGATGATATTCGGTGTCAATCTCGTTTAATGAAGATGAATTGATGAGAATGGATCCATTGTTAATTGTGTAAAACTTCTCGAGTAAGGCAATGATGGTAGACTTTCCAGAGCCGGAGGGGCCAACAATTGCTAAGTTTTGACCTGGTTCAACTATGAAATCAATCTCTTTCAGAATTAAATGTTGTGAAGAGTTTGGATAACTAAATTCGACGCCTTGAAACTCGATAGATACTGGAGTGCTTCTACCTTTCTCGTCATCGTAATTCTTTTGCTGGGATGCGTAGCCGTCAAGTGTGGTCCGTGTGGACGCTGCTCTTGATCTTAAGTCGAGGATTTTGTCGATAGAATTGCCTGCTTGCGATATACCTAGAATTTCATGAGCTGATTAATTCTTGAATGCGTTGAAACACTTACTACTCGAACTTGCGAAAAACTCAGCTGCACCCTCTCCACCGGACAATATTGCCAAGAAAACAATCCACAATTCAACAGTTTCCAGCTTGCCATTCGCCAATAGGTTACCGCCGTACCAGAATATTAAAGCCATGCCTATACAAATGGAGTGTTAATCACGGTAGTATACAAAGTCAAGAGATAGATTTACCAAGGAAAGCACCACTCTCAGAAAAGGCAAACAGCGGCATTGTTATGAGAATATTCTTGTAAAAGACTGGAAGAGATTCTCGCATTCTCTTGTCGAGTTGAAGACAAACCTCATCCTCCATGGTCAAAGCTGCCACCGTTCGTACTGCTCCAATAACTTCTGACGCGTATTGTGCACTGCTCAGTAGGGGCCCAGAAAGAGTTTTACTTTTCGCAGATATTGAACGTACCCGAAGGTAACCGGCCAAAAGAATAACAGGAACACTGCCAAATAATCCCACCAGTGCCAGTCTCCATGAAACTGCTAGTGCTAGAATGCTGCACGATGTTAAGTTTACCAAGGCAACTAAAAGAGACCCCAGAACTGTAAACAAGATCTGAATGTGATTCGTATGTAGTGAGAGAGATGCCACAAGAGCTCCTTTTGAATTTTGTTCCTTATCAAAGAAAAAAGCCTCCTGCCGTATCATGGATTTAAAATACTCAGTTTGATAATAGAATTTTGTGGTAGTTCCCATTATCGATGAAATAGTACCCATTAAGAAAAAGGCGATAATAACTCCGATAGCGACCACAAACCACATGAGAGACCAAAAGTTTTCCATCTTCTGAATGTCGGAGTCGAATTTTCCAAGCCTAGAAACGCTATGTCCGAAAAGGATCGCTTGAGCTGGGTATACGCCGCCTGCAACCACACATGTGGGAATCACCGCTACCGAAAGTCGTAGGAGTACTCGATGGTCCAGTAGGCTTAGCCATAAAGATCGGAATAATGAAGACTTTGGATCCAGCGTCGCAGGTGTAGACGTGCCGTCAAAAGCCTTCGTGGGTTGCGCCATCTCATCGATTTGCAATTTGGTGTTATCGGTTTTGTTGGCTTCTTGAATTTCAGATCTTTCGAGTGGCTGATGCGTGTATTGAATCGTCTCATCGAGCCGTTGCGCCTCATCAAGTTGGGCATATTTACCGTTCATTGCCAGTAAAGATTGATGTGTGCCACTTTCAAGCACAGTTCCATCTTTCAGCAAGACGATCTGTTCCGCTTTTTGAACAAGGGATAGTTTGTGTGTTATGATAATACTCGTCATACCTATTGAGACATTTTTTATCGCTGCCTCTACGATCCGCTCAGATTCTATGTCTAAGCCCGAGGTTGCCTCGTCGAAAATCAAAATTGATGGAGACGATATTATAGCTCTTGCTATGCTGATACGTTGCTTTTGGCCACCACTGAGAAGATTCCCTTTATCTCCCACTTTGGTATCATACCCGTTGGGTAAGCTTTCAATAAAGGCATGCGCACCGACATCCATGCAACTCTTGACTACCAAGTCTCGTTTGTCCTTGTCGGAACAATTCTCTAAGGAAGTACCGTAAAGCCCGCAAGCAACATTGTAAAATATACTATCATTAAAGAGTGTGACTTCCTTATCGAGTGATTAGAAGATTTCAATCAGATTTTTTGGAGAACAAGCGACATACCTGCTGCACCAGTCCAATCTTGCTCCGTAAAGATTTCAAATTCAGCTCGTTAATGGCGAAGCCATCAATTGAAATGGTGCCTCGTGTAGGCTCATACCAACGCTCAATTAAACCAACGATGGTGCTTTTTCCAGAGCCACTGGTGCCAACTAGAGCTGTCATCTTACCGGCCTCAAAGCGGATATTCAAGCCATCAAGAACGTTAACAGAAGGCCTGGAGGGATAAAAGTAAGAGACGTCATGCAACACAATTTCCCCCTTGATATTTTCAAGCGTTACATTGCCACTGTTAAGGGAATTAATAGTTGGCGTGCTGTTGATCACTTTGTTCAGGTTTATTGAGGCTGCTCTTGCCTTGGAAAGAATGCCATAGATCGGTAAAATCTTCCTCATACCATTTGTACCTTGATTGATAGAAAGAATCACGCTATTAGTAACGTTAGTGAAAATAACGAAGATTAGGCTACAATTGAACACACATGACAATTGTCCCACCACTGGAAATCTTCCCCTGGCTTAACAGAATCGTTCCATACCAAAATGCAAGAGCGTACGAAGATAGCAGAGCGAAGTAGCTCATTGAGAACTGCACTGCAAGTATGGGACTCTTCTGCATTCTTTTTATCCTAGCAGCTTCCAGAATTGCGGTGTAGTCATCAACCAGCTTCGATTCGGCAACACAGGCCATGACAATACGTATACCATTGAACACTTCCTCAGCCAAATTCGCTGCTGATTCCTCAATTTGCTGGATTTTCTGCTCGAAACGTGTATCCAGAGCAGCGGTACCAAAGTTACTGATGAACAGAAGTACGATTGTAGAGAAAAGAACCAAAGTGAGCTGCCAACTGTGTACAAAGGCAATGATCAGGGAAACAATAACAGTTGAACCTGCTTGCATGACAACCCCAAGCTTCTCAGCTAATGCATCCTCAATACTACTGATGCTCGTAGCAAAGTTGTCGGCGACTTTTCCTTGGCTCACTAGTCCCGTATCTTGGTGGATAGCTGACTTCAGGTACGATGCTCTGAGTCTCCTGGAACGATTCATTGCAGATATTGATAGTAAAATACCATAAGCGCAGGTAAGAAACCATTGACCAATAAAAAGGTACAACAAGTACAGAACTTCAGAATCAACAGTTCTTTTTAGAGCAGAAGCATCTTGGAAATTGTTAAACTTGTTTGCTAAACCTCCAAAAATCAAGGGCATCAGTGGTCGTGCTGTTCCAGCACCAATTGCTGCTGCAATTCCCACGAGCTGGAGAACATCCACTGACCATCTTGATGCATCTAAGAAAGTCGGCCACGGACATTCTCTCACTTGAGCTCTGGGTAAAGCCGTATCGTGGCTAATGATTGCCATTAAGCCTCTGTGCAAACTGAGCTCGGTGAATCGAAAAGAGATAAGAATGGGCCACAGAAACTTTCCGGCAGAAAGAGAAAATGATTCTTTTCACGCCAAAATAATTGAAGACAATCTTTACAATTTGCTGCATATATTACAAAGTCGATGCATAGCGCGGTCGTATGGCAACATAAGCATTACGAACTGCGGCGTATAAAACAATATCTGGTTCTGATTTGGTCATTTTCGTATCTTTCGAGATAACCCAATCTAACGAAATTTAATTACCAGTACCGATAGATACCGTTCGAAGGTCACATATAGGAATACAATTGGTGCGGAGAAAATGTATGTCAAATGTAACAGTTGGACTTTTGTGTTTGTGGTTGAAGATGCCTGTAGTTCTCTTCCATCCATGGTGTGATGTGTACCGTGAAGTTCTAGATTGAATTACAAATAAGATCACAATGATTTTGCCGAAGCATCCAACCAGCTCGAAGCTAACCACAAACATCCAATCAATCGAAAAATTCGCCCCGCCTCCGCTCATCTCACTCTCTGGATCCTCAAAAATCATTTATCCGCATCGGACAAATCATCATTATAGGCAAGAATCATGCTCAAAACCTTGTCGCTTGCAACAGCCGCCCTGGGGGCCACATCTGCCGATTCCGGCACAGACAAATCGTCGTTGTAGGCCAGAATCATACTCGAAACTTTTTCGCTTGGGGCAGCAACTCTGCTTGTAAGATGAACAGGTGCGGCCACGTCTTTAATGTGTTAGCAACGCGTCAACGACTTCAAATCAGTGACAGCCGGCACACATATACCTTTAGTCAAGATAGGGGCACCCAAAACTGCCGGGGCAATGGCAAAGAGGCCGAGTACGAACGCGAGTTGCATTATGAAATGCCTGGATATTTTTGTGCTTTGAAATTTTCGTCTGAATGAAGTGAGGAAGTAATGAGAACCGGCTCGTTATACGCAATGTTTTGGTGTTTTGAAATGCACAAGAAACCGAATATGATCGGGATTTATATATTTATAAGTTTGACTTTCTATATCGCATTGCCTGGTCAGTCATCCAATGATATCCCACGAAACATGAGCTCGATTACAGTGCGTCGATATGCTACATAGCGATATCTGTACCAAGACTGATAGAGGTATCAAACCGACTCAACCCCACCAGGATTGAAGCCATAGGTGAAAGTCATGTCTTCACAATCTTGGCTCCTGCTTTTAGCTTCTCGTGTGGTAGGTCTGGAGTTCACTCCGAAGCAAAGACTAAAGTTCATAGGATCCCATTCAAGACATTGATTACCCCTCAGTAAATTCATGACAATATGTGGACGGATAATATCCAACAACGGAAATCTGCACTGAACTAAACGGTCGAATACAATAGCATTTACCAAGTGGCAAAGAAGCTGTGGGGCCGACAACTATGAATGTTATGATAAGAATTTATCAGTCCGGGGCAAAAGCATTCCGGTATCGATATTCATTACCTATATACAGAACCTCTGTAAGAGGAAACTCAAGTCAGAATAATGATAAGCATTCTTGGCTTTCTTTCTATCTTCATACCCCATGTTTTTGAAATAGGATCTACACTGAAAGTTTGATTGCCTTCTCAAATACTTTTTCACTATCAAGTATTACATCATGTTATTTTGATCCGTCCAAGTAAATTTCCCGGCCTGAACACGCTGGTCACTTGATTTTTCAGTTTTAACTCACGTTCTCGACACTATCTTTACTTTCACAATCCAAGTGCGATAAAATGGAAAGAGAAAACCTCCTTTATCCTTCAGACGAAGCTCGTTGTAGTGACGAAGAAGCTACACCTAGTCTGGCTGAGTTGCAGCAGCATCACGCGTCCAAATTTCAAAAGAAATGCGGGGGACGAAATGCCGTCTTTCGCAAAGTTTTACCATGGGTATTGCATCTAGCTCTGCTCTCTACATCACTGGGACTCCTAATAAAAACTCTCCTCATACAAAGGTCTTTACCAGCAACTTGCGTAGAGGATAGACTCCAATGGAGTATGTGTGACTTGGAATTGCTACCATTCATGTACACCACGCTAACCAATCGCAGCCATCACTATGGATTCTGTCCCTGACACTTATCACTTTGAGCGCTTGGTTGGTAGTTTCAATCGATCCTCATCTCCTTACAAAGGGCCTCCATCGCCAGCTGTTGATGCCGCATGGGCCGACTTGACAGACTGTAAGACCTCCACGTTGACCTACTTCCTTGATTCTGATGTATGATAATAGATGGCGCAATAAGCATATCAGAAGAGACTTTTGGGAAGCTAAATGCTTCCAAAAATGCTGTCAGAGTTCCAGCCGAATATGGAGGTGGGAGACTGGCTTTCGTAGAAGCTATTCATCAATTGCATTGTTTGGTAAGTCATACTCACCTTTTTGATACAAAACTTTACTTAGCAGTTGATTACAGGAGTCACTGTGGCGACATACATATCCAGATTATTATAGAGAAGCCGCAAGAAAAGTAAAAACAAATGATCAAGAGTGGCACGACCATATGGGTAGGTGCCTCTCTCTCTTACTTGGACAGTCGGTTGCCCATCATTATGCTAACGATATCATGGAACTTTAGATCACTGCGTAGACATGTTACGTCAGAAATTAATGTGCGATGCCGATGTACATCTAGTCACCTACAACTGGCTAAAAGGCCACGACGCTCCGCATCCCAACTTCAATACGGCAAGGCAATGTCGAAGTTTTGAAGCCGTCAAACAGTATGTCATAGAAAATGCCCTTGATGGCTCTAACCTACCTAAAATGTATTTTGAAAAGCCCAAGGACGGTTCTGTAATGGAGTACGAGGAACCTCCATTCGATCCCCTTGCCGATGGATGGCCATCCAAGCACCACTAAAGGACTGCGTACATATATTCAGATGGCTTTTTACTCTGAGAAGCACCGCGCACTTTCTGCTCTGTACATAGCACTTTTAACCTTAAACGGTGCGGACCGTCTGTGCATGAAACCTTAGGTCCCACAGATCTTTACGACCCTTGCGTGCTCGAGCAGGGCGGTCGGAATCTGCGTATCCAGCATTAGCGATCCTCCTTCAATAGGAAGCTGGTATTGTCGACAAGAATGGTCTGAGCTTTGGTGACAATTCTGATGGGCGCTAGAATTTTGATAACAACATCTACCAGCACCCAGTCAAGTTGAAAAATAATCTTCGCAGATCCTAGGTGCCTAGGTAACGTAACGAAGTTCTGCAAAGATGGGAGATCCTTGCCCACGCTCGCGAATGGTACAAATTTTGGCATCTCCGTTCTCAACCCTGGTGGGTACAGATAACAGAGTTGTAGCTGGCACGTGCTTAGTTCGGAGTTACAACTAAAACAGGGTTGTTCCGACTACCTCTCGATGTAACGCTGTGTATACATATCCAATTAATGAATTCCTTGCTGGAGTATTCTCACGCATGAGGTTGCGTGATCAAAGGCTGCTGACGACCATATTTCTTTCGAGATAGATTATCTCCGGCCCACAAACTTATGACCTTCCCAACAAGGTATCATCGGGCAGATCCCTGACATCCACAATTCGTGTGCCTGGAGTATACCGCGTCGCTCAAATTCAATTGTGCGGCACAGTACATGGATAGATTGTAGGTAGATGTGACAGAGAGAAACACTTACTTATTGAAGCTTTTAGAAGGGTATCTCTGGGTGTAGATCTGCCTGAATGCTGGAAGCCATTCAAACGAACGAAAACAGGTCTACTTCAGTACCCCTCGCTCCCCATCTTTGTGTTAAGTCCTTCTTATATTGGAAGCATTGATTGCCATTTCCTTCCACCAATTGTCAAATTTAGAATGCAGGCTGGGGTCGATGTCACATAGAAATGATGCGCGCTGAAGAACGGGTAAGAAATTGCAGGATACCATTCAATGTTCTCGAAAAAAAATTTCTGCAGCAAGACAAGGTAGGAGATGGGCGGCACATTTCTTACCCCCGTGATTGTAAGCTGGAGTTAAGAAGATGAGGGGAGCACTTAGTTCCCACCAGGAAGCATATTCTCCTCACACGCACACTAGCTTAAGTTGCTCAACACTTCATTTATGAAATCTGGAGTTGTACTCCGCTTCTGTTATTCTGCTCGTACCTTACATCAATAGCCGAAACCCAGAGATATGGTTCTTATTGTTCCGCTCCAGAATCTGAATGTACAGTAACCGCGTCCTCAATTCATCCTTCGAGTACGCAACACTAATCATATCGGCAGGCGCTGGCATGGACCCTATTCAGTATCTCGACTGTGCTCACATTCGGCCGGTTCTACATCAGATGGCAAAAAGGAAAGAGTTTACATCTGGATGACATCTTTAATGCATTGGCTCTTGGATCTTTACTCGCTTTTGCCATCACATATCAGGTTTATCTTCCTATCCAATACAATTACCAACTATATGCACTTGGTCTTGGAGGTTATCTTCCCGATGACGATCAGTTGATGTATGCGCAAAACGTGGGCATCGTCAACATTGTTTTCTTTTGGGTGACAATATACCTCGTGAAAGCATCTTTCTTGGCGCTCTACTGGGCTCTATTCTCGGTATCCATTGCTTTCCGGAAATGGTGGCTAGCAGTCGCAATATATACTGTGATTTCATTTCTCGCAACTTTTCTTGCCATCTTCTGGTCATGCAATACTCCCAGTCAACTTGAAGATCTTGGTATAGTATTCCCGTCTGAAAATTTCGGATTCAACTAACAAAGCTAAAGAGGCATGCAATACCATATCTGAGGAGCTCATCATTGGCCTCGAAACTTTGTGGTGTGTTCTGAACACAGTGGGAGATATTATGAGTACGTCAAAAGTTCCAGCATTTTCAATCAATATAGCTAACCAAGCTTTCCACCAGCGATGTTATTGCCCCTGGGAATGCTACGCGCAATGCACATGCCCACATCTCGAAAATTGGGTGTGGCAGCTATCGCCGGCCTAGTGATTATCGACATACTTTTCGACGTCCTCCGAACCATTTACACCGTCGGAAGCTACACGAGCTCATTTCCCAACGCCAATGCGGTTTGGGCTCTTTGCGAACCGACTATTGCCGTAATGGTATGCGCACTTCCCCCCTACCGAACATTACTTTTTCGAAAAAAGATCGAACCGTCGACTTCATATCAGGGAATGCATGGAACGAGGAGCACGCGGAAAACTAAATCCCGCAATACTTCGACGCCCCGTGAAATGGATGATATGAGTGCGTATAGTCTGGCTTCGACTCGATCTGTGTTGGGAAACCACGCGGATGTGCATGCTGTTTGATTGAACTCCAGATGCACACTTGTAGAATATGAATGCTTGTACTTTTTTTTTTGGAAACACGTGTTTGTGATTTGGGCAATGGTGGCTCGTGAGTATTGAAACACGAAATTGTGAATCAACTGTATTTGAGAGAAAACATGTTCGAAGCCTCCGTTCTACGGAATCTAGTTGTGTTCATCTATTACCCAAAATGTTCAGCAGTCTAGATAGAATTTCTCGGTAGTTCGTGATGATCGTAGCCGAAATTTCCAACACAAACAAAGATCGATTTCCTATGGAATCGGATGATATCAAGTGAGCCATGTTACATAGCCAATCAAAATAAAATGATAAGTCAGAAATGTAACAGTTGGTGTGTCCCACAAAAGTCCCGTATGTATTTATAGTGTACCTAGACCCTACTAGTTTCATCGATCACAAGTAGAATATCGATGCGGTAAACCAACCTTGAAAGTTCTACATACACAGAAACATCACAAAGCATCATGGTTTCCGTCGCAATTATTGGGGCCGGCCCAGCAGGTCTTGTTGCCGCCAAAACACTCCTCAAGTCATCTTCCAAAGATTGCATCTTCAAAGTCACAGTATTCGAGCAGGGGACCGACGTTGGAGGTCTCTGGGCTGTGGAATCAAATCCCAATGGAATCATCAATCCGGAAATGCATACCAATCTTTCGCAATCTACCGTCTGTTTCTCTGATCTTGCCTGGGATTCTGTGGAAATGGAACCTCCCGCATACATATATCCTAAAGCGTGGCAAGTCCATCGATACTTGAAGAAATATGCTGCGAGATATATCCCACCTGGAACCATCGCTTTCCGAACCTATGTCAAAGTGATCGAACATGTCCAAGCCTCCCCAGAGGAAGAAAAAAAGAAATGGAAAATCACAACCATCGCGCTCGATGGAGAAACTCCCATCGAAAAGATTGAGATTTTCGACCATCTAATCATTGCGTCTGGATTTTTCTCGCAGGCCAGACAAACTCCATTTCCATGCCCCAAAGATATCGAAAAACAAAACGGCCAGCCATCTATCATTCTCCACAGCTCACAATACCGTCAAATTTCAGATATCTCGCCCACGCATCCGCAGCCCCTACCAGGAAAAATTCTCGTCATAGGGGGCTCTCATTCCGGCGCCGAAGTGGCGTCACTAATCGCCATGCACATATCCGACGCCCAGTATTCACCTTCTGGCTCTGGGACTGCCCCAACAGAAATCATCCACGTGATGCCACATCCCCTTGTCTCTATCCCATCTTTTGTCCGCAGCGGAAATGAAAAAGTCCCTTCATTTGTGCAATTGGATTCGCGGCTCTATGATCTCTCTTCACGACCGGATGATCCGATTTCATTTAATTTTGGACTTTCCAATGCGGAGAAGAGGAAGAAATTAAGACAGACCCTGAATTTGCTCATGTCTGGAGCAGCGGATGCAAAAAACGACGACGGGTCAAAAAAGAGCGATGAAATTGATTTGGGAGCTCCGTATGCGGTTGTAGGTGACAAGTATGCGGAATTTATCAGGTCCGGTGCGATCAAGCAAGTACTTGGTCGTATCATGCAGCTAGAACAACAACCAGTAAGTCAACTCTATTGTTTTCTCGTCACCCCCTATCTGACACATGAAAAGCAAAGCAAAAATTTGATGCTTGCAACTATTGAATCACAGTCCGGTGAAGTTAAAATGGAAGATATCGCAGCAGTTGTATATGCGACGGGATTCTCCACCTCTCCCGCGCTGGATTTCCTACCAGACGAGATCAGAGAAAGTTTAGGCTATGATACCTCTTATCCCCGTCTTCCTTTACTGCTGAGTCGAGACTGTATGAGTAGCTCTAGAGATTCTCCCAGTAGCTTGGCGCTTATGGGATTTTTCGACGGTTCATATTGGGGAGTTTTAGAGAGCCAAGCTCGTCTGATAGCAAAGAAGTGGAGTGAGCAAAACAGCGGACTTTCTTCTCCTACTTATGATCATAATGAAACAGAGGATAGTTCTTCAAAACTCCGCGCCTTTATGGAAGAGTTGAGGATCATGATGAAGAAAGACCCTTCATCCGTCCCCCAGAATTTCTTCAGTGACTATCCCGGCTTAATGGAGGAAACCTCTCGTAAACTAGGGCTCCAGAAAATAAACCTATCATGGGGCGAAAGAGAAGGAATGGTCAGTCCAGCTCGATACGTCGATGAACAGTGCAACAAAACCGAGGCCGCGAAAGCAATTCAAAAACTCCAAAAAACACTCCAAGATTCCCGGGATGGAAAAGCCATTTTTGCGAAAGCCACTTTCCGTGGACTACAAGGAAACTGGAAGATATCCAACGCAAAAACTGAGCCCAATGAACTACCCTCCAAGAGCTCATTCCATCCCCGCTACCCCACAGACGCAGCTTCAGATCTTGAGTATCTCTACATCGCAAAGTGCGAAGACTCAAGCCATCAAATCGCCAGATCAATCTACCGGCTCCGCGAAAACGAAAATCAAATCGAGGTTTGGAGTGTGGATCCGAAATGCGGATTGGCAGCCGATAAAATGTTTTATGTTCTCGATTTTAACAACGGGCTCGTCGAGGAACAGATAGAGCCGAATCGAGTTACTGTTTTAGCCAAAGGGGCTCCTGATGCACATTTGACACAGAAAACCATATACTCATTCTGTTTTGCGGGGGTGGGAATTACAGAATTCAAAATTGACCACTTTGACGAGAAGAATGTCAAGATTGATGGATCTAGCTCTTATTTTGTGCGATGAGTCCTCTAGAAGGAGCGACGAGATGTTAATGTATATCATCAAAGGCTTGTAATTACCTAGTACATCATATAGACCATCATAAAGCTCCCATATATTCACGAGTTTTGGAAGCGCCCAGTAGGAAAGATTGATAACATCATATATCCGAGAACTTCGGTAACCCACCACGTGCCCACCTTCCCCCAAACTAATCTTATATCTTCTACGAAACACAATCTTTCTCGCCCTTGTTCTGGCCCTCTCGCTATCCCTTCAAACATCAATTCTCAGAAAGGCCACCTCTACAAACAATTATTAGTCTTGTGTAAGCAGTCGGAATAAGTTCGCCATGGAACATAGAAATCTTATCCCGCGGACCCGAACTCACATCATTTCTTTCCCTTGTAGCTCCGAGGCCGTAGGATCCCCGCACCAAGTGTACATGGGGACCTGCGTTATCTGGTCAATCTGCAGCGGGTGCACAAATGCTTTGTAAGAACCACCTGGATACTTGGAAATGTACATGTCCGGATTATTTATTCATGAGTCAATGTTTTATTGGATTAGATGTTGATTTATAATTATCCGTTATTGTCGAAAATTTTCACGTTTTTGTTCCTGTGAGTGACTTGATAAGGGTTATAATATAATTGCTGTTCAAAGTGTTATTTTCGTGTGTTTGTGGGATTTACGAGGAACGGTGAGAGATTTGATCAGCAATGGGCTCCCCCGATTTCGCAGCAACTTCTTCGCCTCACCATTCCTCTCATTATGATGATGGGAAAACAGCGTATGCTGCCCCCATTATATTTCAAAATGAAGATCTTGACATCGATGAAGCGTCGAGGAAGAATTTGGAAAGGAGATTGGTGAGAAAGGTGGATTGGAGATTATGCACCATCGCTGGAATATTATGTAGTTTGAATTTGATGGATTCGGGAATCATTAGTTCGGCCAGTGTCGCAGATGATTTCTTTACAGATTTGGGTTTGGGAGTGGGAAACAGATATGTAAGCTCTTGTACTACGTCAATTGAACGTATTCTTGCATACTGATAGCATACATTGTAGTCTGTTTCAATCTTGGTGTACACAGTGGCAAGTGTAGCATTTCAGTTGCCAGCCACATTGTGTGTGAGAATGTGTGGACCAAGATTCGTATTCTCGTTGATTACGATCGGGTTTGGCATTGTAACCTTGGTATGAAAAACTCTTGGTCAATCCCAGACCTGATCTGAAGAAGAAATTTCTAATGGCATGACAAAGTGTACGGCTTTCATCAATACCTGGCAACAGATGGTAGCCCTTCGTCTACTCCTTGGAATCGCTCAATCTGCTATTTTTCCAGGATTGAGCTATCTTATTTCAACCTGGTATACCAGAAAAGAACAACAGCTTCGTTTCGCTTTTTTGCAGACAGGTGAAGTTATTGTTGTGGGCCTGGGAATTTTCCTCAATTATGGCGTAAACCATTTGAATGGTAAAGGGAGCTTGGCCGGTTGGAGGTGGATGTTTCTAGTGCAAGGCTTGCTTGCTATAGGTATATTACCCCAACTACTGATCTGGGGCCAAGAGCTAATTTTTTGATAGTTGTGGGATGCGTAACCTATCTCTGGATGGTGGACTTCCCAGAAAATGCTCATAAAAGTTTTCGTTTCTTGACTGCCGAGGAGCAAAATCTGGCACTGACAAGAATTTCTGACGACAGAGGCGACGTGAAGGCCGAGGAGTTTTCGTTAGGAAAATGTATTGTCCATTTCCTAGATCCAA
The DNA here is from genome assembly GCA_019395255.1 of Botrytis medusae. NCBI lineage: Eukaryota > Fungi > Ascomycota > Leotiomycetes > Helotiales > Sclerotiniaceae > Botrytis > Botrytis medusae. The sequence goes on along the minus strand of JAHXJL010000111.1, from coordinate 59,387 downwards.
AGATCTACGGTTTCTGTGCTTTGCTTTTTTGCTTGAACTTGGTATCAACAAGTAAGTACTAATTGCCAGTAGCATTTTCGGGACTGATATGCTGACTTTAGCCAAAGGCATGTCTTACTTCTTACCCATCATTCTGAAAACTGGAATGGGATTTTCTGAGGACAGTTCCATCATGTTATCAGCGCCACCATATTTCTATTCGGTGATTCCAGTTATTATCACATCGATAGTTAGTGATCATTATCAACTCCGAGGCTTGGTCATAATCTTCAATTCCATATGTACCATTGTGGGTTTTTGCATGTTGGGATTTGCTAGTCAGGACACAGTTCGATATATTGGAACATATTTAGCGACAGGAGGGTATGTTTCGAACTGGGCAGCAATGAATGCATACCAATCTTCCAATATTGTCGGTCAGTGGAAAAGAGCAACTTTTGCGGCTGCCGGAACTGCCTGTAATGGATTGGGAGGAATTGCCGGTGCATTCATTATCAGGTATAATGAGGCGCCTCGATATTTGACAGCAATCTGGGTCAGTATTGGCTCCCAACTTATCATTATTGCCATTGTTGGCATTTTCTCGATATATTTTTGGTATGCCAACGGCCGACAGAGAAAGGGGATGGTCTTACTAGAGAGGACCATGAACTTCAGATATACTTATTAGAATCCGAGAATATAATGTTGTATGGCTTGAATGAAGAGTTGACCAGCTCAATGCCTCCCGTATTTTGAAGAATCTCATGAAGTACCAGCTGTATATACATTGAACATGCAGCTTCTCAAAAAGTCCCGTACGACAAATAGTTGACGCATTCGACGAATACTATTCCTATGACCAAAAGAGAATTGACATTCGCTGCTGAGAATCGTCTAATTGGGCCAGTCCCCACAACGCCTGTATTAGCCCAACTCTGTAAACAATAGTTCATCAGATGTTGTGTTGTCGGACGAGTTTATGAACGCAATGCTTATTGACTTCAAAGTTGTTAGCATGTGTGTTTAACGTGTGTTCATACCCCAGTAAAAGTTACATGATACAGTTTATGCTTGATCATCCGTCGGGACATCCCAAGATTTAATGCATGAATCTTGACATGCCAATGCCTGACGTACAGTATCGTTACCATGCTGACTGACGTAGCTGGTGGATGCAACTCACCCACGTCTTTCTATCTCGATGTATGGTGAACTGGTGAACTGGTGAACTGGTGGATGGAAAAGATGAATGGTAGTCTTCATCCATATGACTGAAATGATGTTGACTTAATCCAACGATTGGTGAATTAGATACTGCACTGCGTTCTAAAATGTTTCAAGAATTATTGTGCAGAGCGAACGAACGCTATGATTTACATTAAACAACCTTATTAGCATTAGCATCTAGATGTCACCCTAGATACAGAAGGCTTTTGAGACCAACTACGCAACATCATTTCCTATCAACTCACCTCACAATAACCAATCCGTGTTTACACTCATTCGTCGAAGCTGCCTAGGTATTGCTCCTAAGATCTTAGAATATCTATTTGCTTCGGTATCATTTAATCATTCGGCATACATAAACCATCGACTTCAACAGCCCAATAGCCCAATAGCCCACTTCAACTTTGTCATTTGTTCAAAGCGGCAAGCTCATCCAAATCTGGGTAAATCCGGCATCGCGAACTTGGAACTACTGAATTTCCGAAATTACATGGGGCAGTCTTTAGACCACTTCGCAGGACGATAACAATTTCGAAACCGAGCAGGAGGAGTATCCCCCTCATAGCAACCTTCCAGACGAGTTATACAAGATGGGTTTCCTGGGTGTTTATACCGCAATATATGATTATGTTCCGGCAGGTGAGGGAGAACTTACTATCAAGGAAGGTGACATCCTCTATGTGCTAGAGAAGAGCACAGAAGACGACTGGTGGAAAGCGAAGAAGAAGGCCTCCGCAGAAGATGAAGATGAGCCTGTGGGATTAATACCAAACAACTATATCCAGGAGGTATGAATATTTAAATTTAGATCTGCGATTTGTGACAATGGCAATAGGGGATTAGCATACCCGTTCATATGACAATATAAACATACTTGGTTCGTTGGCAATGGTACAGCATATGTTAACTTCTATCTCTATAGGCGGCACCATCTAGCAAAGCTAGAGCTCTCTACGATTACACGAGACAGACAGACGAGGAGCTATCATTCACGGAAGATGCACAACTCGAGGTTTTCGACACATCAGATCCGGACTGGATCTTGGTGGGTTTTGAGGGAGAGTACGGCTTTGTACCTGCAAATTATATTGAATTATCTGAGAACTTAGAAGAGACCAAAGAAGCACCTGCTCCAAGTCTTCCAAGCCGACCAAGACCACCACCGGTTGCAGTAGAAGAAGAAGCACCTGAGGCGTCCGAGTCGCCTCAGTCCCCTGAATCTCCAGTAGTTGCGACCCCAGCTGCTGCAATTGCAGGTATATTACATCAGCAACAACAGAGGAAATCGTCCGCTCCAGCAGCTCGAGCCCCACCAGAATTCACCCCCGAAGCATCCGATGAAGAACCACCCACACCTACATTACCTGCGAGACCAGTATCGCAAGTATCTGTACCGCAGCCTAGTCGAGAGCGGGATCGAGAGCCTACCCGGCATTACTCCCCGAGGCTTCCTGCATCTCCCACTGGTGTTGCCGCATCCCCTCCTCATAATAGAGTATCTTTCGCTACAATGGGCGTAGCAGATGTCGCAGATGAGCCTAGAGCGAGTCGTGTACCCGGTGGATTTCACATGTATAACATCAGCGAGATGGTTCATGTGATGGGTAAAAAGAAGAAAATGCCCACAACTCTGGGTATCAACATCGCTACAGGTACAATTTTGATCGCCCCGGAGCAAGCTCGAGATGGACCAGAACAAACTTGGACAGCTGAGAAAATGACTCATTATTCATTGGAAGGCAAGCATGTTTTCATGGAACTAGTACGCCCTACCAAAAGTATTGATTTCCACGCCGGGGCTAAAGATACCGCGACGGAGATTGTGAGTGCATTGGGAGAACTTGCAGGCGCTGTTCGAGCAGAAGGATTGAGAGAAGTTATCGCAGCAGGATCCGGATCTGGTCAGAAGAGAGGACAAGTTCTCTATGATTTTGTAGCACAAGGAGAGGATGAAGTGGATGTGAATGTTGGGGATGAAGTTGTCATAATTGACGATATAAAAAGTGAGGAATGGTGGATGGTACGGCGAGTCAAGAATGCGAGAGAAGGTGTTGTTCCAAGTAGTTACATCGAAGTTGTTGGTACAGTGCAACCACAAAGTTCGGCTGGAATAAACGCGGGGCGATCAACTGTTGAACAAAATAGACTCGAGGAGGCGCGACTAGCAAGGGAAGCCCTGAAGACAGCGAAGAGAGACGAGGTTGAGGTAGGCCCTGGAATGCGACTACCCGAACGGGGTAGCAGTCTATATGCTCATGACAATGGTAACCAATCTGGGCAACAGAAGAGACGAGATAATGGCCGAGAAAGCAGCTCTTCGAAATCTTCGAAATCCAGTAAGCACCATTTCCATCTAGCGCAATGTATTGTTGCTAACAATCCGTAGAACCTGATCCTGCCAAAGTAAGAACATGGACGGACCGCTCGAAGTCCTTCAGTGTCGAGGCACAATTTCTAGCGCTGAAAGATGGTAAGATAAATCTTCACAAAATGAACGGCGTGAAAATTGCTGTCCCAGTTGTCAAAATGTCAGTTGAAGATCTGGAATATGTTGAACGAATGACCGGTATATCTTTGGATGAAGATAAACCATTATCAGACATCAAAAAGCAGCAAAAATCACGAGCAGCTGAAAGACAGCCGAGTAACGGTGCAAATGTCGGTGCAAGCATTGAACGTCCAGAGTATGATTGGTTCCAATTCTTCCTATCCTGCGATGTTGCTGTGGGTCTTTGTGAGAGATATGCACAGGCATTCAAGAGAGATTCGATGGATGAGAGTGTTTTGCCTGATATTGATGCCACTGTACTACGGAACCTTGGAATCCGCGAGGGAGATATTATCAAAATTATAAGGTTCATAGACAAAAAATACATGCGGAAAGATGGAAAGCGAAACGTCAGCCTTGGTGAGGACGAGGGTGAAGCTGGCCTCTTTTCTGGACCCGGTGGTACATTGAAAAATAATACTCGAAAGGGTCGCCCTGTTCCTGCTTCACAAACTAATGACGTGGTGGATGCAAACGCCTTTTCGCAAAATGGCACCGATAAACCATCGCCTCAAGGTGTTGCCACGCCCCTTGCAACCGCTCCAACCCCGGCAGGAAAGGACGTCAAGCGGGGAGGGTTTGATGATGATGCATGGGATGTTAAGCCATCCAAACAAGAAGCCACGAGCAGTGCGCCTGTCGAGTCCACACCAGCTCCAGCCCCCGCTCCACAGCAGCCAGCTATCACTGGCTCGATGCAAGAACTTTCGCTGCTGTCCACTCCTCTCGAGCCAGTAAAAGCACAGCCCACAGCTCAAGCAATACCGCAACCCCAAGGCCCACCTGCTGTCACTCCTTCCATATTTGCTGGAATTGGAAATCAACAAACTGGACTCCCTCAACAGCAACCTTCTCCATCTGGACCTTTGTTCCCAGCAAACATAGCGCGCCAACGTCCTGGACCCCCTCAAATGGGCGCGAACACGACTTTGATACCACCACTTCCCCCTTCGCGGCCTTTATCAGCTCCTCAAGCTGTGACTGCTTACGCCCCACCTCCACTCCAAGCTCAAGCTACTGGCTATGGAGCTTTTCAACCTCAAATTGCTCCTCCTGGACAAAGTCTGCATGACCTCAATCAACAACGCATGCAACAGCAACAACAGCAAATGCAACAACAACAACAACAACAACAGTTTATGCAACAGCAAACTGGCATGATGCAACAACCCACTGGATTCAATCAATTCAATCCTGGAGCGCCTAACAACTTTCAACAATTTCCCATGCAAACAGGTGCACCTCAACAATTCATACCGAATCAAACAGGTACACCATTTTCAAACCCTCCAGTACAGCCATTCCAACCACAACCACTTCAACCTCAAGTTACAGGCTTCCAGAGTGCATTCCCTACTGGTCAACAATTCCCTCAACCTACCGGTGTAAATTCATTCTTGCCTCCTGCCATGCAACCTCAGCAAACAGGCATGATGAATGGAACAACCAGTTTCGGTGGTCAGAATTTCCCTGCACCACCGGCTCCACCTGCGCCACAGCAACATCCATCTCCATTAATCCCGCAAGCGACTGGGCCAGCACCACCAGGTAATTTTGTTCTTCTATCATACGTTTTATATATGAACCTGCAACTAATTTGATTTCTAGTTCGTTTCGGACTCAATGGCACTAATAATATCGCGCCACAACCCACTGGCAGACGCGCGAATCTCTCACAAGCCAGTAAGTTCATCTCTATATCTCCCCATCAGTTTCAACTGCTAATGCAACACAGCTCCTCAAAATCCATTCGGATTTTAAGTTGATGGTAAACAAATGTACACTTTACCCTGGCTATCATTGTTTTTCTCGTTGTAAAATAGGTGGATAGGCATACATAGCTAAGCATCGAGATGTTAATATCTTTTCATTTTACTTAGACAGGAATTCGTTTACTTGGTCACGTATCCGTGGCCACGGATATATTGGGAAGGGCGTAGCAGAGCCTACAGGAGAGAGGTTCATAGCGATATTACATCATATTTAATTGATCAATTTATTAGGAGGAATAAAATGTGATGTATCTGAATTTTTGCCGATGATGTTTGTGATTTGAAGTCGACACATAGAGTGTTTTATGGGTTGATTCCGGACACAGTCTTTGTATTCTATTCAATGCAGTTGCAACGAGAAAAGGTTACAACGCAATTAGCAGCTTCACAGCCGAATTCCAAGACGTTTCTCGAGAATATTGAAACGAGCGAAACGCCAGGGAATAGGGAGCGTTGGAGATCTACATACGCACGGATGCGCTCTTATGCACGGACTAGAAGAGGGATGTGAATCAAGTTTGATTTGACGAGACTCGTAAGAAAAAAAATTGAAAGTTGTAACGTGGTTGTGTTGTGTTGTGAAGGGGGAAGATTGGGGTTGGAGTGGGGAGAGGGATTGGCCGGGTACGGGGGGCTTGGAGCCTGTGAGTCTGTGAGTCTGTGACTTTGTGAGAGGGAGGAGGAGGGGGTTGTGCTATCGTGGCTACTAGTGTAATCAAGAATGAAAGGGGGCTTGGTTGAAGAGTGGGGTGGGTGATCTGTGGACGTTTGTGTCAGTGGAGGTGTAAGTGTGAGTGAGGATGAAGTCAAAAGTTATGGTGTATTTTCTTGGGATCGAAGAAGAAATGGGAGAGAGCAAAAAGAGGTGAGTTATTGAGCTGAGATTTGGATTTTTCAGATTCTCAAGAGATACTTAATGATCGGTTGTTGGGAGTATCATTTTCTTACTTCGCGTGTGTTCGTTCGCTGGCTAGCTAGTACACCCATCAATCAAGGAGAGCCTCAAAAAAATCTCAAATGGGGAGTCCCGGTCACAAGCTTTTCCATGGAGTTTCACGGCACGAAAATCGAGATTGCCTATGGTATAATGTGTTGATGTTTGTGTGTATATGTTTAAAGTTATGCTTAATCTTCCTTTCCTGGTTGATGTGACGTCTTTTGGATTGTGTGGCTTCTCCGTAGCTTGGCACATTGTGGGTTAGATGGGTGGGTACTAATGAGAATGAGGATGTTGATGATGTTTTGAGAAGAAACAAATTTTCTTCGGTGAGATGATTGTTGATGCGAGGGATGTTTCATGGTGGTGATTTTGTAGCTTATGTAGTGGTTTGGGATGCTGCTCGTGAGAGATTTTGGGGAAATACGATGTACGATGAGTGCGAGGTGGAGTACTAATGCTTGTGATGCACTGGCTTGTGTTGATGAATTTGTGATTTGGAGGAGGACATCGGGTATCGGATACGTACTGGATTTTGACTCGAGAAGTCGTGTGGCTGATTGTTTTACGTGAGTTTGTGCGATTCGTGTTAGCCTGATGTTTCTTGGGGCAAGGTTCGAAGATGTGGTTCTTGTGTGTTGTGTGCTACGTGCTATCGGTGCCGAGGAGGGTGGTATGGTTCTTGTCAATTCATATGCATATATATATCATACCGTTCGCCCCAGATCTCTATCTGTTTTCTCCGTCTTTTTTTCAGTTATCTTGACACTTTTTGTGTGCTCCAACTCCTTTCATATTTCCTTTTTTGACTTTCCTCATAATAATACAGTTAAAATTGACAGGTTCAATTTAATTTTCTCAACAACTTTCGCACATACATACATACAAACTCATCTAATTCTCTCATCATACACTGGTTCACAAACCTATATACCACTAATCAATATTCAAAATGCACACACAAACCCTCTACACCTACGCGCTGGTCGCACTCGCTAGTTCCGTTCTCGCGGCTCCTGTAGGAACATCCGGGACACTACAATCCATATCCGTATCCAAGAAGCTACAAGCTCGAGAACCTTTTGTGGTTTATGGGAAATCTTTTGAGGAGAGTAGTAGTGCTTCGTTTGAGAAGGAGAGACGCTTGGATGGGTATGTGTTATATTTTATATTTGATCTATGTCTATATCTGTATTCAAAATCGAGGGAGATAGAGAGAAGATGAAGTGTTAGAAAGAGAAATGAAACTAACAAAATATAGATTCGTACTCCCAATATCAAAAACTACAGTACTCACAAGAGGAAACGAGGGTTCTTCGGGACCACCTCCTAATGGTCCGTCGTCGGGATCGAATAATGGAAATGGGAATGGGGATGGGAATGGGAATAGACCACCGCCTGGTCCTCCTCCTTCGAATGGATCGGGTAATAGTGGGGGACCTCCTCCTGGACCACCTCCTTCGAATGGACCAAATAACAGCGGTGGGCCACCTCCTGGTCCTCCTCCTTCATCGAGTGGACCGGGTAATAGTGGTTCGAATGGAAATGGTAGCAGACCTCCTCCTGGGCCTCCTTCCTCGAATGGATCAAATAACGGCGGGGGGCCACCTCCTGGATCACCTCCCTCGAATGGATCAGGTAATAATGGACCTAATGGGGGGTCGATTGGAGGATCGAATGGACCTTCAAACGGAGGACCAAGTGGAGGATCAGGCGGGAATCGTTATTAGAGGATTAATTCGAGAGCGTGGTAAATGGTCAGAGAGAAAGGGAGGACTGAGGTTTTGATAATTTCGAGAATGTTTATTCAAGTTAATATATTATTTTATGATGAGGATGGTACTTGATGCGCTGAGCGTATGCATAGACGGGGAAAATAGGCGAAAATAGAAGAGAGGTATTAATTTATATTGGATATAATTCTTTTCATAGAAATAGACATAGATATAGACATACACATAGAAACAGATACAGAAATAAATAATACAGAATTAGAAGACTGAAAGGCGCACATTACAAATCATTATTATTATCTCTCTCCTCATCCATCTAAAACACTCCATCTTCCTCTTGCCTCGATTTCTCAATCTTGGCCTGCGTAACACTATCCGCATATCTCTCATAAATAGGTAAATAGTGTTCCGTCGCACTCAAAGTCATTTGAATACTCTTTCTCTTCTCAATAGCCTCCACCCATTTCTCCCATCTTCCTGTCAGTTCCCCTAATTCCTCAATATGCAAACCGCCCTTGAAATAATCAAAGACCCAGATACGAAGTGCCCAGGGCGCGAGAACATAATCTACTATACACGGTTCTTTGCCTGTAAAATAAGGCCCAGTAGGATGCATTTCCTGCGTAAACTCATAGAGTGCCGTAAGAAACTTATTACGAATCGTTAAAAACCTAGGATCCTTCAATGAAACCGATTGATACTGAAGAAAGCGATCAAAAGCCGGTACAACACGTGATGTGATGTGATCGGTCCAAATCTTCAATCGGGCTCTCTCGAATGGTTCGCGAGTGAGTAATCGAGGGTAGTGAGATGGGTATGCGTCTTCGAGAAACTCGCATATGATTGTGCTTTCGTAGAGGGCTTTGCCTTCGTAGGAGAGGGTGGGGATGAGACCGCGTGGATTGAGTTTGAGGAGGGATAGGGGTTTTTGGTATGGGTTTACTTCGATATATTGGAAAGGAATGCGTTTTTCGAGGAGGAGAAGGAGCACGCGTTGGGTGAAGGGACAAAACTGGTGGGTGGAGTGAGTGAGTGGTAAAGTGGGAATGGAAATGGAAATGGAAATGGAAATGGGAGAATGCGTACCCATCCAGCATAGAGCTTGACTGGCTCTTCTTTAGAATATTGTTTTACCATCTCGGCAGCCAAGCCCGTGGCATGTGGAAAGAGATTCGCATCTGGATGTGCAGCGGCCATAATGAAGCACTGGTTGATTGATCAATAGAACAAACGAAAATCAAGATCACTCACTGCAAAGGAAGAGAGAAGGGCAACCAGAACCAGAGGAAAGAATTATATTTACTTCCTCGATAGATTCATGACCTACCTACTATCTACCCCTTTACGTATCTAGTAGTGCAGCACTTGCCTATCTCAACTAGAATGTTGTGGGTTTCTCACCCATTTGGGCGATAAATTCACGATGATGGGAAAGTTGATTTTCCATACAAATCGGCCACCAAAAATTCAAGCCGCAGATCTTATAGATGACGAAATGCGGGGGATTTTAATTGGCTGGGACCTTTTACGTTGTCTTTATGTTACCATCACCACTAAAAAGAAATGAATTAATTTATTAAGAAGAGATATTCAAAGCTTGATTTATATGTATGTGTATGTGTATATATGTATATATATATATAGAATATAAACTTATATATACCTGTATCTGTAATCCTGGTGAGAAAACAATCACGTTATACAACATTCGAACAAAAACCCATCTAAATTCATACCCAACCAACCCACCCCCCTTGTCCAGCTGAGAAAAAGAGTCAGATTCACTTGTTAATCGATGTGGCTGATAAAACATATGAACAAATAGTGGCGGGGCTATGCGGACCACCTTTTGTCCAACAGACATAATACCGTTCCTATACTCTCTCTACCTTTTACTTTTTTTCACAACCATTTGCTTTTTCCATCGATTTTCAAGAATCATCATCTCTCGTGTCGCAAATTCCATCACATCGCACAGATATAAACACAGTTGCGAAAATGACAGGACCTTCAACGTAACCCCTCCACTTTTCCTTCCCTTTCCCTTTCACGAACTACCCATTTCACCCACTCGCTCACATGTGAACCTCGCTAACATCGTCTTAACAGACCCGGCCAAGAAGGGCCTTCCTTCGCACCTCCTCCTCTCCCATCTGGCTGGATCGCTCAATGGGACGGCAACTCCAAGAAATACTATTTCGTGCAACTCAGCACCGGGGCTTCACAATGGGATACCCCTACGCACGCTGCACCCACGGGACCTACTCCTCAAGCGACGCCGCAGGGAACAGAACATCCATATGGCTTACCGGAAGAGAATGGAAGCCAGGCCCATGCGCACGAGATGGGCGGTGATGGGACCAGAGGGTTTGGAGGCGAGAATGCGGGCGGTGATGGAGAGAGGGGTATTGGAGTGAGTTAATTTCTTATGTATTTTGTTTCAAGATGTTTGTCGTGCATCATGCTAATATCTCTTTGATCATAGTCTTTCATCACAAACCAATATCTCAAGAAACAAACAGGAGGCATTCTAGGTGGAAGTAGTAGTAGTTCCAATTCACACGGTGGATTAGGAGGCATTCTAGGTGGAAACAGTAGCAGTTCCAATTCACACGGTGGATTAGGAGGCATTCTAGGCGGAAACAGTGGCAGTTCCAATTCACAAGGTGGATTAGGAGCACTAGGTGGACTCGCCAGTTCATTCCTTGGGGGATCATCCGGATCAAATCACAACAACAACAACAACAATAATAATAACTCGCATTCCACGAGTGGAAGTGGTTCATCGGGTATCGCAGGTGCTTTGATGGGTAGCTTATTGGGTGGTGGAAAGAAAACGGATAGCGCGCAGACGCAGAATCAGAATCAGAATCACTCTAGTTCGCAGAGTGGACAACATGGACAAAGTAGTGGAAGTGGATTGATGGGAAGTTTGGGAGGAATGTTTGGTCATCAGAGTCAATCTGCAAGTAAAATCATTCTGATACATTATGACATTGTGCTAACTTTTGCAATAGCAGGGTGGAAACTTTGGATATTCAAACAATAGCAGTGGAAGCCAGGGAGGTTATTCCGGTGCTGCCCCTCCAAGTTCTTATCAACCAGGTGGTGCAAGCCAAAATAGTTACAGCTCTCCAGCCCCTGCACAGCAATCTTATGGGCAAGGAGCTACACACACTCCATCGTCACAGTCCTATTCTCAAGGACATGCGCCTTCTTACTCTCAAGGATCTGCTACATCCCATCAATATGACCCACAAAACCCATCTCACGGCATGCCACCAAAACATGAATATGGCGCTCCAGGTCAACAATCACAATACGGTGGTCCTCAACATCAGTCTTCATTTGGAAATGCACCACAATCACAACATAATCAATACCCAGGAGCTCCAGCTTATGGGTCTGGTCCAAATTCTCCAGGTGGATATGGTGCACCTCAGCATCAACAGCAACATGGACAGCACCAGCAGCATCAATATGGTGGTCCACCTGGACCAGAAATGTCAGGAGGAATGTATGGTGGTGGACCACCTCCTGTACCACATGGAAGCCATCCTCACCATGGTCAACACCAACAACATGGCTCACAAGGTGGTTCATCTGGTGGTTACCCTCCTCCTCCTTCAGGTGGTTATCCTGGACAGCCAGGATGGTAGTGCTTTTACTCGCGTTATGATGTGATGAATATTGGTAGCAATCTAAAAAAAATCGGTGTGCTTGGGATGGTCGGCTTTCTTTTTGATAGAATGGATATGGTATCCTGTAAATGCAAAACTTGCATGGCTTTCTTTGATGGCAAATAATTCTAAGATAAATGATAGCCTGCTGATTATTCATAAATCTTTCTTCTCATGGTTTGATCCTTCAATTTCTATCTTGCATATCCATGTCATGACGTATCGGGAGATATACCAACTGCCAATAGCAAGTAAAATTATATAGGCGATGGTTGGTACCAATGATTGAGGTAGGAGATTGAATATGTAGGGGTCGAGAATTATATCAATTAATACAGGTGGAACATTTTCCATAAGAGTTTGGTTCATGGTGTAATAATCGGCTGCTGCATAAATTTGAAGGAACAAAGTTGATGATGTAGCATCCTTATGATTGTGTCTAGCATCCGAATCTTGATTTTGGGATGTGGAATCGGATAGATCGTTGAATAGAGGTTGATGGGTCTCGGAATATTGTGCAAGAGATGTGATTAACTCGGAAGTCTCAAAAACTGTAGGTAAATCATAAGTTTCGAGTTGAAATGAAGTTGGATCCTGGAGGGGGAGGTAGAAATTAGTATGATCCAGATTTATATATGGAATATTAAATACTGATGCTTGGATCTCGGGAGTTGAAATGTGGAATATGAAATGTGAAATGTGAAATATGAAATAGGGAATATGAAATATGGAATATGACATTAACATGGAATGCTTATGCACTATGGAAACGGAACAGGAATCGAAATAGAATCATACTGTCGCAGCCCAACATACTCGCACTTCATATCGTTGTCCCTCTTTCAACCCATCGAGTAGATACCATGATGAGACTCCCTTTTGTGCATCTGCAGTGGGAAATTCGGCGCGGATATGTTTGCGCAGAGTGTGGTGGTCGGGGGTGAGAGATGGGAGGTGTAGATCGGAGAGCGTGGGGTGGGAGAGCGGGATGCTGAGAGCGGAGGGGGCGAGGAAGATTGCCTTTTCAGTGTTGGCGTGAACGGATAAGAGGTGGGTTGTTAGGAGGAGGAGCGTGAGGAGATTGGGTAGTTGGTAGTGGAGGAGGATGGTGGGTTGCATTGTGAAAGAGGTGAGTTGGTTGGTTGCTGTGATGGATGGTACTAGTTTTGGTGTGGTTTTCAGGTATGGAGCTGTGTTGTGTTGTTATATTGCATTTTGGAATCCTCGGGTATTGTTGTATGAAGCTGTATGGATGGTATGGTGCTGCGAAGTATGTTGCACCTTGGATCTGTGGTATAGAATTGTATTGGATGCGGCCTCGTATTGGATATGATCTTCCTTAGTGAACGTCTTGTGCTGAACCCGTGTGATGGATGACAATCATCCCAATTATGAATCTCTGCCTCCCAGCTCTTCCAGCTCGTCCAGCTACCAACCAGTGTTTCTTCTAGAAGTCAGTCAGTCTATCTGCTCCGTACCTTCCATCGTATCCCGAGGTGTTTCATATTATTCTTTTCCACTAGCTCACCTTTTTACCAATCAATCAATCCGACTAATCCCCTTTAAGCTTGATTGATCTATCAAAGTGGATAAATTCTAGAAGCTCTGACTATAATTTCCTAATCCTTACTAGTACACAAAACGCCAACGCGGTCGCCCCTTTAGATAAAAATCCCGTTGTTTATTTTCTCTCCACTTTTTCATGAAGCGACGACTTTAATTCCTCAACATCCTTCCCCTGGTGCTTTCCTAATTCCCCACTATCAAATCCTCCCGAAAAGTACCATATTTGAGCAACATTCTTGCAAGAGATTTCCTTGCTAAGATCATCTTCTTCTTCTAAATAATCTCAAATCTACATCTACCTCTTCACCTATTTACTATTCAAGATGCGTGAAGTTATTAGTGTCAACGGTAAGAGTCTCCCGACGTGTTTATGCTATACACCGCTATAACTAGGGGTTGTTTGGCTATTTTGTAAACAAATACAAAATTGATGGTGGAAAGTATATACTGATTTGCATTCTCTATAGTCGGTCAAGCCGGTTGTCAAATCGCAAACTCTTGCTGGGAGGTATGTTCACAAGTCGACAAGACATGTTATCGCACTGCTGCTGTTGTTGTTGTTGTTACTGCAAGATGTTGATATGGAACTCGTATGACTGACACATGTTTTTTCTCTCTTGCAGCTTTACTGTCTTGAGCATGGTATTCAGGTAAGAATCTCCAAGTCTAATATAATGATAAACTTTGGAATGCTTGGGAATCCTCACTAACACCATCTGTCCACAGCCCGATGGATACTTGACCGAGGAACGTAAAGCCGCCGACCCCGACCAAGGCTTCAGCACCTTCTTCTCCGAAACCGGTATGCATACAAGTCCAAGTATACATATTATGATTGGTTGGATTACTGACAGTATATTCCAAATAAAGGCCAAGGAAAATACGTCCCCCGTGCGATCTACTGTGATCTCGAGCCAAATGTCGTCGATGAGGTTCGTACCGGTACATACCGCAACTTGTTCCATCCGGAACAAATGATCACAGGAAAGGAGGATGCCTCAAACAACTACGCCCGTGGACATTACACCGTTGGCAAGGAGTTGATTGATCAAGTGTTGGATAAGGTTCGCCGGGTTGCCGATAACTGCTCTGGTCTTCAGGGGTTCCTCGTTTTCCATTCCTTTGGTGGTGGAACTGGATCTGGTTTCGGTGCTCTTCTTATGGAGCGTTTGTCGGTCGATTACGGAAAGAAAGTAAAGTTGGAGTTCTGTGTCTACCCAGCACCACAAACCGCTACCTCTGTCGTCGAGCCATATAACTCCATCTTGACCACCCACACTACCCTTGAGCACTCCGATTGTTCTTTCATGGTTGATAACGAGGCTATCTACGACATTTGCCGAAAGAACCTTGGTCTCGAGAGACCTGATTACGTCAACTTGAACCGCTTGATCGCCCAAGGTATGATAGTTTTGGACATGGTAAACTTGCCTCGTGCTAATGATTTACAGTTGTTTCTTCGATCACTGCCTCCCTCCGATTCGATGGTTCCCTCAATGTTGATCTTAATGAGTTCCAGACCAACTTGGTTCCATACCCACGTATCCATTTCCCTCTCGTTGCCTACTCCCCAGTCGTCTCCGCCGCCAAGGCATCCCACGAGGCCAACTCCGTTCAAGAAATCTCCATGTCTTGCTTCGAGCCCAACAACCAGATGGTCAAGTGTGACCCACGTAACGGAAAGTACATGGCTACTTGCTTGTTGTACCGTGGTGATGTTGTACCAAACGATGTTCACGCTGCTGTAGCCACCCTTAAAACTAAGCGTACCATTCAATTTGTTGATTGGTGCCCAACTGGTTTCAAGATTGGTATCTGCTTCCAGCCACCTCAAATGGTTCCTAACGGTGATTTGGCCAAGGTCAACCGTGCTGTGTAAGTTCAAGTAAAGCCCTTTCAAATGATTTTGCTAACCCCCTTTAAAGATGCATGCTTTCAAACACAACTGCTATTGCTGAGGCATGGTCCGCTCTTTCCCACAAATTCGATCTCATGTACTCCAAGCGTGCTTTCGTGCATTGGTATGTCGGTGAGGGTATGGAAGAAGGTGAATTCTCTGAGGCCCGTGAGGATCTTGCAGCTTTGGAGCGTGATTACGAAGAAGTTGCGACCGATTCTCTTGAGGGTGATGAAGGTGCCGATGCTGAGTACTAAATTATTCTCTCGGTCGATATGTTTATCTCCTATGGGATCAAATATATGCAGAGCTCTATTTAGTACTTGATATCGTAGCGTGTGATGTTCTTTGAGGCTTGTTTTGGAACAGGTCCATGTTTTCCGGCAAGCCTATAAAGACATTCTTCCTTTCAACGAATTCATGAAGGAATTTCTCTTGTTTTTTAATCAGAATGCTTTTTTGTAATCCAAATACCACCAATCGTAGTAGTCAATACAGATACCAATAAGAAAAATCTAGACAAATGTGATTTTTGATTCTAAACAGCAACGGGATGCTCTTCGTTCTTGTGCGTACATGATAAATTATGCTAACCAGGAACATGCATTTCTCGTCTCTCCCCCCTCGTTAATGATGCATGAAATTGTCTTGTATGTCATACATCTAAGAAAGCTACTAATGTATCACAATGTACGACCATGGACAATGTACGTACGACAGCAAAGTATAAACATGGTAGGATAGTTTAGGCAAAGTGATCCGAGATGACAGCGAAAAGTGACACAGAAAAAGATATAAAAAAACATTAAGAGTAGTTGAGGTTGAGGTTATCCAATCATTCGAAATGAAGTGAAGCAGATGATGATATGATGGAAATTGATTTGTTGCCGATCCGATTTCTCCGCCTTTCGCTTCTGCTGGCTAATTTAAAGAGTAATGTTAGGCCGGGCTGGCTGTGGCTCAGCAGGTAGCTATTAGTAGGTAGGGTGGGTGGTAGGGTGGTAGGGTGGTAGGTACTTTATTCCTTCAGTACATTACGATTACCAGTGCATGCCTTGCTTGCCTTTACTTTGCTTTGCTTTGCTTTGCTTTGCCTTGCCTTGCCTTGCCGTGCCTTGCTTTATTTAACCTTAGTACCTTAATAACCTTCGCTTTTAATAAGTACCTACCATCATAACACAACACAACACTACACTACACTACACTACTTCCTACGCTTTATTAGAGTGAACGTTGAAAAGAGCGACCAACTCCCACGTCTTTGCATATTTACTACGTACGGAAGGAAGCTGCCTTGGTTTTTGCATTTCGAGAAAGATTTCTCGTATTTGACTTTTCTGAGTTAGCGTCGGTTGAGGTATTATTTACATGCTCCAGGAGCTTCACGATTGTCGCAAGCGGTTTCTGTGATTATTGACATCCTCTTGTTTTAACAACGGTTCTCGAATATTCAGGAGAGCAGAATGGCCGACGATCCAAGTAAGAATTTCTTTATTTTTGGGGCTTCATGGCTGTCGCAGATAGTGTTGGATGCATGTTCAATAGGCATAGCTCTACGGGATCTGCGGATGGATGAATGCGTTTACTAACAGCTTCCAGCGGCACCAGCCTTAAACTTAAGTCCCGAGGAGAAGCGTGTCTTTGGACAATTGTTTCGACAGGCAGACACCGAAAATATTGGAGTTGTTACAGGAGAGGTCGCAGTCAAATTCTTCGAGAAGACGAGATTGGAACCCCGAATTTTGGGAGAGGTATGTCTTATGCTATTTACTTGGCTTACTTGTTTTACTTGGTGTAGCGCAGATGAGTTGTCTCTGTGGGCGATATGACACTGACTTTCTGGCTATTAGATATGGCAAATTGCGGATAAGGAGAATCGAGGGCTTCTGACACCGGCGGGCTTTGGTATTGTACTAAGATTGATTGGTCATTATCAAGCCGGACGAGATCCCACCCCTGAATTAGCTCTACGCCCCGGACCACTGCCAAAATTCGATGGAGGTTTAGGCAATATCAGCCCTACTGGCGGCCTTCAAGCTCCCCTTGGGCCACCTCCCAGCGCCCTACAACCTCAACCCAGCGGATCTGGTCCAATTCGAGTGCCCCCTCTCCCTGCCGACAAATCATCACAATATGCACAACTTTTCGAGAAATCAGGGGCTCAAGGAGGTATTCTTCCAGGTGAACACGCTAAGCAGATATTTGAACGCGCTGGTCTACCGAATGAGATATTGGGTAGGATATGGAACTTAGCAGACACGGAACAACGAGGAGCTCTTACATCTACTGAGTTTGTGATTGCTATGCATTTGATTGCTTCATTTAAATCCGGACAATTACGAGCTTTGCCAAATATTCTTCCTGCTGGTCTTTATGAAGCTGCTACACGAAGAGCACCTGCTAGTCGTCAATCTACTGGTAATGGAGCCATGTCGGCAATTCCAAGACAATTCAGTGGCCAGCATGGGAGAGCTAGTAGCCCATTAAGTCGGCCTGCATTCACCCCTCCAATTCCTCAGCCTAGCGCTGGAGATTGGGCGATTAGTCCAATAGATAAACAGAAATTCGATACTATTTACCAGGGTCTTGACAGATCTGGCAAGGGATTTATCACGGGAGATGAAGCTGTACCATTCTTCTCGGAATCAAAACTCCCAGAGGAGGTGTTAGCACAGATTTGGGATCTTGCTGACATAAATTCAGCTGGTTTTCTTACTATGGATGAGTTTGCCGTTGCCATGTACCTCATCCGACAACAGCGAGGCAAAAAGGATGGCAGAGATTCGTTACCAGCCACTTTACCCCCAAATCTTATCCCGCCGAGCATGCGAAATCAAGTCAGACCGGCACCCATGACTACAGCTCCAGCTTTTGAAGCTCCTCCACCCACAATGCCCAAGTCAGCTGCTGAGGACTTGTTTGGCCTAGATGCACTATCATCACCACCACCACCTGCGCCTATTCAAGCACCACAGTTAACTGGAGGTTCCGCATCTTTTGGTGCGAATCGTCAATTGAACACTGATCCCTTCGGAAATGCTGCTCGACCTTTGAGCCCAAGCTCTCCAGTTCAAGCATCTCCACAACATACAGGATCTGTCTTTAAGCCTTTCATTCCATCTTCTTCATTTGGGCATACCCTCACTGCGCAAGCCACTGGAGGATCTAACAACTCTGGGCCTTCTCGAGGATTCTCGCAGCAACCGTCAGTCAGCGAGGATCTTCTTGGGGACAATGATCCAGAAATCAGCAGTAAATTAACCAATGAGACATCTGAACTCGCAAACCTGTCCAATCAGGTTGGGAACTTAGTGACACAGACGAAGCAAGTTCAGGACCAGAGGAACGCAACACAGCATGAATTAACTCAATCCGATTCTCAGAGACAACAAATTGAGGCCCGCCTTGCTCAACTTAGAACAGCGTATGAGCAAGAGGTTAAAGATGTGCGAAGTTTAGAAGAGAGGTTAACTGCCTCGCGCAATGAGACCAAGAAGCTTCAGACAGAAAGTGCTATGCTTGAAGCGACTTTTATGGATCTTCAAACTCAACATGGACAGATTGTTACAGCACTGCAAGCTGATCAACAGGAAAACGCCAGTTTGAAAGAGCGCATGCGTGCTGTTAATGCAGAAATCGCACAGCTAAAGCCATCGCTTGAGAAGTTGAGATTTGATGCGCGTCAGCAGAAGGGTTTGGTCGCAATCAATAAGAAGCAATTGGCAACTAATGAAAGTGAGCGAGAAAAGCTCAAGGGTGAAGCTTCAGATTTAACTAAAAGTATTGAGGAAGACACTGCAACCCTTGCAGCAGCTGCTAGAGCTCGTAGCCAAAGCCCAGTTCAGGCTAGAGCTCAGAGTCCAGCTTCCGTTGCGAGTCCAGCACCTTCCACCATGAGCGCCAACAACCCATTTTTCAAGCGCCAAGTGACTGGTGGAAGTAACAATGACATGGGCTCTCCTTTTCCCACTTCACCTGTGCAACAGACTGACCGTTCATTCGAGAATGTTTTCGGCCCAGCATTTACTTCTGGTCTTCCACATCAAGAAACAGCAGCACCCGTCACTTCCTTCAAGCAAGATCTCCCAACCCGACCACAAACAAGCGGTGGATTTGCTACTCCATCCCTTTCAGGTGAAGCGCCCCCGCCAATGCCTGCATCAAGGCAAATAAGCTCAAGCTACTTGCCATTTCCATCCCACGATGATTCTGTAAGTTCATCACGCCAAGTTTCTGCCCCAAACAGCAGATTCGGCGATACTCCGACCGGAGTTGATACCCCTACAAACTTTTTGGGAACCACCCCTACTAGTTTGTCTACTGCGAGCCAAGCCGAACCTGTTGTAACAGCCAGGGCCATTTCTCCTGATATCGATCGTCGATCTACCGCATCTCCTGCTGTTACAGATTCTAAGGAAACAATTCCTGGAGCTTTCCCAGGGGATGATAATTCTAATATCGTTGCCACACCTACTGGCGGTACTACTTTGAGTGAGCAAGCTGCCGCTGACCCATTTGCAACCACAAAAGAGCCTGTACGTTCTGGTACAGCAAAGGATGACTTTGATGCAGCCTTTGCTGGATTTGGTAGCTCTGGCAAAGCCCCAGAGCGTTCAAACACTGGAAACCCCGTTGAACCCACAGCACCTGCAGCAGCTCCATCTGGATTTGGTCAGGAATTCCCTCCCATTTCGGAATTAGAAATCGATGACGATAGCGATAGTGCCAGTGAGGCTGGATTTGGTGGTGGTGGTTTTGATGATGATTTTAATCCAGGTTCTCCTGATCAAGCTAGGAAAGCCCCCGAGAGTCCTGTCCTATCACACGCTGCAGGTAGCACAACCGGAGATGCAAAGGAACTTTTGAGTGCACCAAACCCCGCTCCTACTGCTGGTAGCGACCCTCCAACGCCTAATGCTCAAGCTTCGCCACCTGCTTATGATAAGGCCGTTTCTTCGGCTGATCAAGCACACTCGGAGGTTCAACAATATTCTGGACTTCTTCCATCTCGAGAAGTTCCATCTCCTGAACATTCTACGTCTTCTGCAGTGGCCGCCCCGCAGACTAGCTTTGGAGCTCCAACACAACCAGCCCCACCCGCCAAAGTTCCCTTCGATGATGATTTTGGTGACGATTTCGATGATCTCGAGGATGCCAAAGAAGGCGAAGCAGATGATGAATTTGCCAATGCAGATTCATCTATCCACGAATCGAGAAATGGATTAGATGACTTCAACCCCATGTTTGATAGTCCACCATCATCTAAACAACAAGATCATTCTAGCAATGCTTTTGGCGGTGACGGTTCCGGATTTGGAGATTTCACCGCGTCTCCAACACAACAAACTGCTGCGCCAGCTGCTGTAAACGATAATCACGACTGGGATGCAATTTTCGCTGGTCTCGATGGACCAAGTGCTAAAGGTAACGGTTCTGCCCAGGGTACTGGTAGTGGTACGGGCTATCCTGATACAGATGTCGCTGGTAGGTATACATTATCTTCTCCGGATGGAGTTCCCCCTCCCTCTCCTCCCCGTCCTCCCGGTGAAATTCGTCCTCTCGCTCTTATCCGCGGTGGCACGCTGCATTGGAACGGAAGGACTCGTTATCATTCGGTAGAACAACTTCCAGAGCTAATACGTTCCAGGGACAGCATCAAGTGGGATAGCGACAGAGAGACCCCAAATCGGACGAGCATTGACGGAAGGTGGTGAACATGATGATCCAATCTTGAAAAATCTTACAGGGATGGGGTACAAGCGAAACGATGCTTTGGCCGCATTGGAAAAGTATGATTATAATTTAGAGAGGGTAAGTTTTCAGTTTTCATTTTCTGATTTTGGACCCAGGGTTCGCTAAGTTTTGAAATGAAAACATAAATGCTGATCATGACGTGTCTTAGGCGGCCAATTATTTGGCAGGTCAGTAGTTGACGAATAAGCTAGGAGTGTTGAAGTGTACAAAGGAATTGAAGGTGGGAGATGGGCAAAGGGCAGGATGGGAGGATGGGAGAAAGGCCAAAGGAATTGTGCATACTTAATAATCCCCCATTAATATTGTATTGATTACGTTATTCTGCGTTACACTATACCTTTTTCATCTTGCAAGAGGCTCGCGGGATAATTTTTTTATAGAAAATTTGAGTGGTTTTGGTCCTTTTTCTTAGTTTCTGATTTTTACAGGAAGAGGCAGGCAGAGAGATAGGAGCGTAAGAACCTGCTTCACACCATCAGAGGTGTGTAAAAATTGCTGTTGATACAAGCCGTGAGACTAGTGTGGATTGCAAGTCCAGGAAATGTGTTGGTTTTCGAAATCGTTGATTACTGTTAGTCTTAATTATTGCTCAAGAATGAAATGTGAGATCTATGTGAGTTTATTTTACAAATGATATTCATTAATTAATTCATAAGTTCCGCGCCCTCCCTTATCACACCAACCAACGCTCCCGTCTGTATGACTTCGCTTCCTCCGCCGCTCAATCTATATTCGACTTCTGCTAATCCTTGCAGCCAAGTTATCATAACGCTTGCTGGGACATCCAATTTTGTAAGCTCTTCTGAGAGGGCAGTGATGATATCTGCTAGTGCGAGTCCTTGTGTGGATTTCACCGCATTGATCATTTGTAAACAAGATTTAACATCGGTAGTTTTAAGAATCGTGTTCATGATTTTGGATATATCGGCGGGATGAGGAGAGGCTATACAATCGTATATAGTGGTTTCGGTAATAAGATCTCTGACGATGTCTTTTTCTTCGATCTTGGGTGTGCCTTGGATATGGATTGGAGTACCTTTGCAATATATTAGCTAACTCGAAGTTTACAAAAATGAAAATAAGAATGATTACTTACTACTAGCATGGCAAGCCTGTAAAACATTCAAAGCCCGTCTCATATCTCCCTTACTCAGTCTAACCAGTGCATCCGTAGCCTCAGCATTAATCTGCACATTCTCCTCCGCAATCACTTTATCAACAAGTACCCTGATATCTGCTTCTTTTAACGGACTAAATCGAAATCTCGTACATCTACTCAATAATGCCGGGCTCAATTTATGTGTATAGTTCGCGATCACGCAAAATCGTGTATTTGCAGTATATTTCTCCATCACTCGTCTCAGCGCCATCTGTGCCGTAGAAGTCATCGCATCTGCTTCATCGAGAATGATTAATTTGTATGCGCCAGGTGATGTGGAAGAAGATTTCGAGGCGAAAATTTGTTTGGTAGAGGCGAATGTCTTGATTTGTTCGCGGACGACGTCAATTCCACGATCGTCTGAGGCGTTGAGTTCGAGGACCATTTGGCGCATGTTTTTGGATCCGTAGATGCGACGGGCGAGGGCGAGGATGGTGGAGGTTTTACCGGTTCCTGGAGGGCCATAAAAAAGGAGATGGGGAAGTCTCTGGAGGTAATGTTAGAGTGGGAAGAGTTTGTTGACTTAGAAGGCATACATTTGTGTCGACGAATTTGTTTATAGTAGCAAGAATGTCTTGATGACCGGAGACATCTTCTAATGTATCTGGACGGTATTTCTCGACCCTAACGTGGCATATTAGTATATGAAATGCATCTAAATGTGAAGAAATACAACTCGACTTACCATGGAAGACTATCTTCTGCCTCCACAGGTAAATTTGCTGCGCTCCGTTTGCCCTTTGAAGTCGTAGCATCGGAGCCAAATATCATTGAATCATTTGCGTTGGGGGCAACATCAATTTCCATATCGTCTTCATAGTCGGACATCTTTGCGAGGGATATTTGTGGTGCTTTGAATGTTCTTGATCATGAATTGGGATCAGGCTTATAATAAAAAGAACGTTTCCATTTACCTATCTCGAGTTGTGAGACGCGTCGAGATTTTGGGCGCGTTAAGTGGTTTATGTAAGCTAAGCCTGAGGATTTAGCGGCAGTTTTGGGCGGTGAGAACTTTCGGTCGTCTCCTTTATCAACACTTGTTATTCTGAATACCTAGTTATGTCCAAGACTTCGATAATCTCATTGGTACCAACGTACTTCGAAGCAGTCCTATACAAACCTGTCTTAAGGTATGAATACTTCCTGTTACTTATGAACGATTGAGCAACTCTTGATAACTCGGAGTAATGAGGCTATCAAACTCTGTTGCTGTCATGCAGCGATATGTCCACTGTACCTATTTGGCTTTTTATTTGCAAGTGCAAAGAAAATACCTATAACTGTATTGGAGCTGTGGCCGTCATCTGCATATTGATATCAAGTAGCGTGAGCCGATGTATTATCGGGATATTTTGGAAACATTTCAATGTTAAATATCCAATTTGTTGCGTGTGTCTGGCAGATACTAGTTGCGTCTGATGGCATGCTGAAGTTCTTCAATTGACATTTGTTTCCTGAGCATTTATCCATTTTTTGTGTAAGAAAGCTCGCAGTTATTCCAAGTAGTCGACATATCTAGCTAAAAAGCCTCATATTATTCACGGGTTCGGTGATCTTTTTTATTCTTAGACATGTTTTTCATATTGCTGGAGTTAATTTCCCATATTTCATCCCGTATACTATACATGGGAACTCTACAATACTGTCCGGATTCACGGCCTAATCCCTATTTCCAAGAGTTGTGTTTGAATTACGCCTATCAAACCATTTCCTCGTGCTTTCATACATGCCCTGCAAACATCTTCTAATCATAATTCATCCAGTAATGGATTTTCTCCACAGCATTGTAATAACCCATGCATCTTTCTTCTGTACAAGATATTAGCGAACTGAGGAGTTTGATACACCGTGTCTATAGAATAGTTCTATTACTAGATTGAAATCGACAATTATCGCCATGTTACTCGTCCTTTTTCCTTTCACGCATCTCTTCGATATCTGCCTCAACACCCTCTGATCAAATGCTCTCTGCAATTTTGTTGCATATCCATAAGCTTTCAACAACCAGGTACACCCTGACAACTCTTTAGGCTATCATTGATCACCCAGCCTAAAGATTACCGATTCGGCACTACACTATTCACAATTAGCAGCTACTAGCTTCTACGTTAATTTTAAGCTATCGTTCTATGAGTGTTTGTAAGGAATTTTCGGAATATGATTCCTTGCGTCTTAAGTTTTTATCGACTCAAGGAACTTTTGTCAGCTAAAATTGACATCTTATACTCATTATCTCAACACTGCTGCCCCACGATAGCCTTCTAAAAACTCGAGTTTGAGTATTCAAGGTTTTCACTAAAACCGCTAGTCTAGTACGTGACGTCACTATCTGCCAGCCAGTTGACTTAGTGATTATTTAGTGCTATCAATGTCTTGAACGCCAGTGAAGAAAAGGTTTATAACGTTATCGTTTAATCATTCTTACGACCACATCTTCGTTGTCTTGTTATAATAGTGGTAATAGCCTAAAATGTTCACTTCATTATCTAGTAGGCTAGTGACGACTATCGTGTGAAGTAGTACTAGATACTCCTGCAAAAAAGACAGTGTCTAGACATCTCCATCGTAAGTACGTAATTAATAGATAAAATCAGGAGGAATGCTTTAGTTCTTTGTTATGCAGATTCTATTCCAGGGACTTCAATCTTCGGGAAACCACGAGACCTTCAAGCTTGTTCAGCGCTTCACTGAAACACATCGGGTTCAATTCAATACCTCCATAGGTAAGAATGACTGACTCATATCAGTTTGGTTCCCATTAACTCAACATCTTAAGCTATCTCAGTAGTAAGTATTTTAGATGAACTCAAAGCCTCATGGTAATTGAGCCTTTCAGATGGTCTCAGTATTTTAAATTATGTCAAACTCCAAATAGTGATGAAGATATCAAATGAGTTTAATCTCTAAAACGAATTAAAGTTCTTATATGAACTCAACAATTCAAGTACATTTATATTTTCAGATTATGTTAATATCTGAAACGTGTTGAGTATTTCAAATCGATGTATTATCTAAATGTTTCATAACATTTGAATGCCTAATTTGAGCACATTATATCACAAGTATTGATTGTCTGTATGTGTCCAAGAGTCTCAAAATAAATCAAAGTCTTGAAGCGATTTGGCATCTCAAACACGTTCAGCATTTAAAGAATATTAGAGCATCCAGAGCCTGCCATTATCTGATCATCGTTTGATTATACACATTTGTATTAGGTAGATAAGGGATCAACAACAATATATTCGTTCATGAATCTAAGTGCGACGAAATTTTAATTAGTCTCGACGTGCTAGCGAAGCTGTGTGAAGTGGTGACGTCTTTCAAGCTACCCATTCCATAACCTATATATTCCACGCATTCCCCTTTCAACCCCTCTTTTTTTTCCTTTTCCTTTCTTCTTCAGCTTAACATGTCTTTCTTCTTGAATACAATTAAGTCCACCCTCGCAATTGTCGGTCTCGCCTCCCCACAATTCGAAACCTCAACCACCGCTGCGCCCACCTCCAGCAATGCCACTCTTTTAGGTGAGTATAGCCTCTCACCACCTTTTCTAATTGATTATTCAGCCGAGGATCCCTCTTTCACCTCGGACTTTTCCAAACAGGCCCCGGTACCTACAAATACCGGACACATTCTCACCGGGATCCTCCGGCCCGGCCTTAGGCCTTCCACTGTCGTTCACCGCATGCAAATTCACGGATTTCCAAGGACACTGGAAAACTGGAAGGTTTGCCCTTCCGCCCCACTCTCATTCAAGTTTAAAAAGGTAAAACCAACTAAGAAGCCCCACTTCCGAGAACATGGCCATCTTAACATCCATGAATACCGTCCATACGACCCAGAGGAACCAGCTAACTCCTGGATTCCATACGATGATGCTATCCTGCATCAACCCAGTCTGTCTCCTGGGAGAAAGGTAACAGGATGCTGGAGATGTCGCATTTGCAAGCAAGTCTGGACCAATTATGGCTCCCACGAGGCCATTCCAGGATATCCGGGTTTGGAAAGGCGGATGCCTCCCCAGGACTGCCCCGAACACCCACGGCCTCTGTCTTTGAGGGCACCCGAGCCCTTTTATGGATTGGATCCCTCTCGGAGGGAGCAAATTTATAATTCAAACCCGGCATACTTGAAGCCATATACCTTGCACGGGGGCCTCATCAACCCACCCATGAAATCGGATTCAGAGGATGACTCAGAGGCTAGGTTCGCTAGGCTAGGCGATCTCAGACTCTGAGACTGAATTTGGATCCACATATGACATACCAAGTCCATCGCTACCTCGAGTGATTCACTTGAATCTACCAGGTCGATAGCTACTTTGAGTGGTTATATACTTTCTCTGGGTCCCAACACGACATACCAAGTCTATCGCTACCTTGAGTGATTCGCTTGAATCTACCAGGTCGAAAGCTACTTCGAGTGGTCGTGTCCTTTTTCTGGAGTTCTGGAGTTCTTTGCTTTCCATAAAATTTCGCGGTATCTCCCTACTGGAACACCTGGTGCCAGCCTCAGGACCCTTGGCCGGGTACCTGACTTAGGAGGGACCAGGAACTACGGGAAGGGGAGCCTTTACCTCGGGCCACCAGTCTCGGGATCCTGCTAGGGGACATCCAAGGACCTATGAGGCCATTGGCTATTCGTAACCTTCGGATGAACATTCCTGTTAACGCCGGACTGGTCTGCTGGGTAATCTTGCGATTAAAAATCCAAAAAAATCATAAAAATATCTAAAATCCAAAAACATTTTGCTCCTTTTGCTTACTTTTCTAGGCATTTTCCTTTCAAGATTCACATTAGAATCCTTTTTTTCCTTTGGACATTTAGTCCACCAGCATTTTTCTTTTTCTTGGACATTCAGTCCATCAGCGGTTTCCTTTTTTCTTTGGATTTAGTCTAACAGCGTTTTTTCTTCTTATTCTTAATGGACCCTCAGCGATAAACCTCTTTCGAACACCCTCCCTTGACCTCGTCAACCGAGGGCTACCACAGCATAATTTTAGATAAGTATAATCTCCCCCGTAATTGCTAATTCGTCTATAGGGTGGCTAGCCTTGATCACACCTCCCCGTTGGTGCTGGCTGGGTACCCTCAAATGAGGAGCTAAGTGATCAGAAATATCTCTGCGTGTAAACGCTCAATACATGCTTTTGAAGCGAATGCCTCGTTTTTCGAGTGTTGGGCATGAAAGTTAAACTTTCGATCTGATTCTGTGATGGTCAGATTTGATCAGCCACAGTCAGTCATGTACGATAAGTATGTAAATAGTCTGCATTTTACTCGATTTTCAATAAAATGCCGTCGAAATCTTGAATTGCAAATCCATTAATCTGTGAGTATCAGCTGATTTGAGTACTTCAAAAATACTTTGCTAGAGTCAAATTGACGGCATATTCAAGATGATCATCCAACAGTTGCTCGGAATTGAGATGAACTAGACTTGTTTCACACACTTGCTTTATCATGAATATCTTCAAATTTCGGAACTAGACCACCTTCCAGATTCTCCTTACCGAGAAATCTCACCTCACTACTAACTCACACATGCGGTTGGTAGCTATCATCCTGCTGTGTTCTGTATTGTAACAATTAGCTACACCACGAATTTTCCGCACGCAAAGTCACTAGCGAAACTTGTATGTTGGAGTATAATTATTGGAGTGATGTTGGAATGCGTGATATAGCGGGTTACCAACATTCGCTAATTCTTAGATACGGATCTACACAGTTTTCCCCATGACTTGTATAAATTCGTCCAGATAGCTCATACTGCTGTGCTTTCCACAATTATATCTTCGATTCAAACATCTCACTTTACCCATAAACTTTCTTTCCGTCAGTCAAGGATTTGGCATCCGACTCTCATCTCCCTCTCCGACTCACCCTACCCACCCATCAATTAAAGCACTTCAAACATCTCTGCAAGGAGAAATTGTTTTCAAGCCTGAGAATGATGAATCGACCGAGTATCAACATTTTTTCATTTTATTTGAAAAATTGATACTTCATCGTTCAGCTCAAACCCGAAGAGTCCCCTCTATCCCATTTCCACAAACCGATTTCAAACATGGACATCCAATTATCCACCATCCTTTCTATTTCTACCCTCTCTGTTCCCTCCAAACTAACCCTCCCAATTATCTAACCACTAATAATCCTCTATCACTCTGAAACGAAGTAATCGCCTCTCTCCTACATCCAGAAACACAATCTCGATTTCACTATCGCTGGAGGAAGACACAGCTATTATGGAGCCAATTTTTGTGATGGCGTAATCATTGGTATGTTTTAGATTTATTCTTCCTCATCCGCTTCTTTTTCAGTTTTTGATTGAATGAGAAAAATGAAGGGATGAAAGTTTCACTAACCTCCACTCTATATCTGGGGAAAATGAATAGAACAGAATTGATAAGGAGAACTTGACGATTACAGCTCAAGGCGGTTATAGAGCCGCGAATTTGGAAACTCAGCTCTAAGGTACTTATACTCGTAGAGTGAGCCCTATGTCATTCGATTCTTGATTCTTGAGCTTCCATGGATTATACACGGTGGATTGAGACAGTGATGATTGATTATTTGGGCCAGATTGAAAGATTGATGGTTTGATGTTCGGATGAAAAATGGAAATCATGCATTGCAGAGAGTTGATACCAGTGGAAATTTACTAATATTTTATAGCGGAAGGATTGTCAGTCGTTATGGGCCTAGCTAGTGACACGGGTATATTTTACCTCCCTTCCTTCTCTCAATTCATAGCCCCCACAATCTGGCCCCTATTCCCGATCATATCTAACACTCAAACTAGGAATTGCAGGTCTAAATCTGGGCGGTGGTTCTGGCCCTTTAATCAGCCGATACGGACTCGTGATTGATAAACTATTCTCAGCCCGTGTCGTGATTGCCAATGGAATTCTTTTAAATTGTTCCAAAGACGAAAATTCATACCTGTTCTGGGGTATTAGAGGAGGACCAAACGTTGGTATCGTTATGGAATTCAATTATCGAGTGCGTAAGCAAGTTGATGTATTTCAGTAAGTTCGACTATGTGCATGAGGGATTGGCGGATAGGATGACGGACAGAGCTCACGATTTTCTAAGGGGTTTTTAGTATACGGACCGGAGAAGACGAAAGCGCTCCTCGAATTAATCGACAGCAGGCAAGAAGTAACAGAGTAAACTGACGGAAAATTACACCTTCTATTAGCAATAGCATAAATTCCAACTGTGCCCATGTCTGACATTCACACGATCTGCATCATATCCTACGATGGGCCCGAAGAAGAAGCACGTAAATTTACTTCTCCATTGAGAAATTCGCAGCCTGTAATGTCGGCAGTATGACTGAATCCATTTGCCAACACAACCAAGCTATCAGGTCTCGTAGACGAACCGCCCAACCATCAGAACTTTTCGAGTACTAGTGTTTTCATGTCCCATCTATTCAATGTCGAAAGTATGGAGAAATTAATCCAAGAATTCGATCATTTCCATAACAAGCGCGGGGATACACTTGCAACTTCTCGAATCATAACCGAGACGCATTCTTGAAAGGTTTCTGGTGCAATCTCAGCGTCGGCGACTGTGTTGACGGCGAGGAAAAAAGTGTTTCTATAACTATGGAAGCACAGTATGATAGTTCTCAGATTTTGCATACGGTTATGAGAGACAAAATCAAGAGAATAATTGGGCCAGTCAACGAAGCAGTCAAAAAGTAAGGGTCGGAAAGTTCACGAACGCAAATTTGGGAAGTGGAACGGAAAGGACTCAGGATACGTTTGGACAGAACTATGCGAGGTTGAGAGAGGTTAAGAGGAAGTAAGATCCCGAGTTTATTTTCAATAAGTGGTATCTGATTCCACCAGCAGAGCATAACTATAGCTTGAAGCTGTAAATCTCCAGCGCTGGAATAGATAGAAATACTAATGAATTATCTTTTCAAGCGGGTGCTTCGTGTCTATCCAAAATAGATACATTCCACTCCTGGAACTTCCTCGCACTTGGTGGAAGATATCGTTCTGCACTATCTTCTAGATCATGCTTAAGCTCATTTACTACTTCTCCCGGCAACTCTAGTTCCTCCACAGACTCATCATTTATAGATGAATCCCTAGTCGGAGCACAGGGCTTAGAAAGGATTTTCATAGCCAATATTCCAGGTTTACCAGGTGTTTCCGAGATACGCATCAACCTACGATGATAGAAGTATGAAGTAGTATATCTAATCGAGGGATTGAAGATCCAAATACTAAGACCTCCTATCCTGTCTATTCTAGAATCGGTTGAACTTTTCAGAGGCAATATGTTTAGACGGGAAACGCAAGATGAGTTCATTATCCCCAAAAATTGTGCCGAAATGATTTTGGCCATCGATGGCTCAAGAAACCTGTCCGAAAGATTGGATAATTGAGAGCCCTCGAGAGTTCGCATGCGCAAACTCCATTTGAAAAGTCGTATCCCTTCATTTTGAGGATCACTAGTTCCAATCGTAGCGAGACAGGATTTACATTTTATAGTACGCTTTATCTGTGAGTGAAACTGAAGTTAGAAATCGATAAGCTAGTTGGACATTGCTTACTGCAGAATATGCTAAATAAATGTCACTTGCGCTGAACCCATAACTTCTGATATCTCAAAGAAGATACGGCAATGGAAAATGCCAAGGTTCGAAGACCTTCAATCAAGTTAGAAACCCATAATCCGAAGAAGAGGGTAAATAATATTGACTGCTGCCGGAGCAGAGCAACAGCAAGTACTCAATATTGGGTATTTGTATCGGTGACCAGCCTATGGGAAAGCGCCTGGTCTCCTTCTTGGTACCCGCATATACTCGAACTAAAAATGAGGATAGAGAAAGAATTATAATTTACCTCGTTACCTCCTTGGGGAAGAGCACAATCGGTTTCCGCCAAGAGAAAAGTTGAATGATCCATGAAACCGATTCCTGGCTGTGCATTGAACTTTGTGTTTGCTCCATAACCTTTCGTTGAAGCCAAATTTTCGTTTTCATGATTATGGTCAGCATGGTCCGATGGCTTGTGACAATGCCAGAAATCCATCATTTCTGCCCAACCTTCACTTGGAAGGTCCCTCCATTCTTTTATACGACCTGATTCCACGATAGTCGTAGAGCACTTGCGACATTCAAAAAATTGTTCACCTGGAACCATATCTTTTGCGGACCATGGTGCTTCAATGGTTTGTGCGATGTCTACATCAGCTCTTTGAAAGTCTCCTGCTAGAGGAAGACGCCATGACAATTCAAGACTACCAAGAGGAAATTCTCGTAGTTTTGAGTTTGATACTACCTGACCGGGAAGCATTAGTTGAATATCTTGTGCGGCATGGCTCAATTTCAATATGGTTCCATCGGCCAATAATTCAGCCTTTGTAGAAGAATCAGATGGTGTATTCAAGAACGCCAGGATAGATATCTGTCGAATATTCGACAGAAGTTCTGCATATATCAAGGGTTTAATTGGAGACATTGCTTGGTAGAAGTTGGCAACCTCATGGGATTGACTGACATGATTGAAATTGTGTTGAGTTTGTCGCGTCGCGTTCTATAAAATATAACCAAGCCAAGTTAGTTTATCCGTCGGCACGGGTCATGTTCCGATGCCGTGGTCCGCTCTTACAAGCCACAACACGCCACGCTCAACAAAGCTTGTGTCACCGCTTTTACCCAGCCACCGATTGAATCATTCTGCCATATTTCAGTCCAAGCTTCCCCACACTTTGACTTGAATCCTAGAACCTCCAAAGCTCAACACCACAACAATCATGTCGGCTCCTATGATAAATTGGGTTCCTATTGTGAACAGAGTCTACAAATATGTCGCAAACACTACTATCGGTTCATCAACACAACCAATAACTATTTCTCCAGTTGAAATTCACGACATTGAAACCGCTCCAGAGAAGCGACCAAGAACGTTGAAGCATCTCTTGAAATCGAACCATATTAATCATTCAATCCTTTATAATCATAATCGATTTCACAACCATTTACCACATCATCTAGGATCCGCATATCTTCTGGGGGCAGATTACGATCAATTACAAAAAGTCTTTGCAGAAGAATCAAAGGATCTTGAAGAATGGCAGGATTCTCCTGGAGAAATCACAGATGCAGATTGGAGGGAATTCTTAGGGGACAAGGTATACCAGAGGGCGTACGTTGATTTTTTTGAAGATGAATTGGCTTTGAAATTTAGTTATGATTGGAAGGTTTTGGTAGAGGAATATCTCTATAGCGGGAAAGCTCCTCTTGTCAATGGTTTGACTTCAGGACGTATGTATATTTTCTATTGTACCGCATTTGTACTAAGAATGTTTCAGTTGGTCACCCCCTTATCCATCTCGGTTACGCAGTCGAATTAAATAGTCGCGAATTGGCCATTGAAGCCCTCTCCCTAGCATCGAGTTGCTACGATTTTATGCACAAATATCTCGATGATCCATCTTATACCAAAGCCTCTACCTATAGCACAACCTCGCCGCTAGAAATTCTTCACAAAATACATGCCGATTCTCGATTAGATGGTGTCTTGGATGAACCTTCGCCTGCAAATATATCCAAACTATTTGATGAACATGAGGAGTTTATACTCGAGCATTGGAATGCCTGGAGCATTGCCGATCCTCATAAACAGTTCCAAGATTCCCAAGAAGCAGCTGTGAATTTACTGGTACAAACTGTTAAGCCCGGCACTCACGCATACGACTTCTTCATGGTGCATATCCTCACTACAAGCCATGCAGTTCGAATCCTACTCCCCTTCGTTCCAGCGAAATTTCAAATAAGTTTGATACGTCAATGGTGGCTATTAACAATTGCCGTCTACTGTTCGCAGATGAGGCCGGAAATAAACGAAGATATTGAGCAAAAACCAGCAAAAGGATGGAAATATGTAGAAGATAAAGCTATCAATGGCGTATGGTCAACGGATCCACATTATGTGAAAGCAATACGAGCGATGAAGGAAGCAGCTTTCACTTGGGGAGATGTACATGAGAGATATTTGTCCATGGCTATTACTTTTGCTGATGATTTTAATGGATGGACAGGATTTGGAACTAGTGAGTCTGATCGTGTTGGTGGGCATCTTTGATTTTTGATTAAGTTGGCTGGCTGTGATTTGTATTAGTATGATTACGATTTAATGAGTTTTGGTATAGCTTTTGGTAATATCAAGACTAATTTGTACTTGACCTTCAAGAGTCGTGATTCATTCCTTGGTTTGACCTCTTGCATGATTGTCCAATCTCTTCATAATTCGAGTCGTTAGCTAGTGCTCATCCGCAATATGAAGATCAAGGCATTTGCTTTTAAGTTTTCACATAAAAATCCAGTAACTTGTAGTCGATGTCAAACAGCAATTATTCGGTAGTACATGAAACATGCAATTTTCTTAGAAATCTGAATATCATATATTCGAGTGATTAATACTGAATAATCCGAACAAACCATAAAATATTGCCAGTCAGTTGGATTGGAAGCACGGGGTTCAGTGTGTTAATTGGGCTATTGACATGACGTGATCATTATGCTATGGAAAATAGTTTTCTGTTAGAATATGCGTATCAAAGATAAAAATGTTTGTTCTCGGGAGAATAAAATGCAGGATCGTCTTGTAGTCAGGTGCATATCTGAGGATTAGCTTCTACTCGTTGCGTGAAACGATGCAATGGCGTGGGGAGAAATGAAGATCATTTATAGAGCCTTTAGAATTTGTGCGATAACAGTGATGTGTATGAGGCCTGGGGTGCTAATGAATGATTTGTGGATAAAAGTAAGTGCATCATTTGAATCATGAGTAGCGTGTAATTCAAATGCATCCAGAATAAGAGCAATTCAGGGTGCACTCAAACGAGGAGAAAATTCTGATAGCTATTCCATCTTGTAACTCACAATCTATTCGATATCTCAATTGAACTCGCCAATCATCCTAAATATAATTCTTTCATAAAAAGACTACACGAATTATATAGTACAATGAAATTGTTTTCCGTCATCTTGAGTCAAAATTGAAACGGGTCTTTTGCCGGATTTGTTCAACGACTTTCATACGGTGTAATCTTCGTCTCTAACGGGCGAGTCATCTACTCCGATGCCCCGGATATTGAATTTCAATTTCTTATGTATCTTACTCACTTTGAACCCTCCGTAGTTGTCTAGACTTTCGCTCAGACGCTCGTAGTGGAGGTTCTGGTATTGAGTTTCGATAGTCACGGGAATCAATGCTTTCAGGGTGATTTCCAAAGATATACTGTGGGTTTGGCGAGGTATTCGGCGTGGTAAACATAGAAGAATACCCGGAATCTGGAAGTGAATCCTCTGCGAGCTCTTTGGGGGCAGTGAAAATGGTTACCGCAAGAGCAGAAAGATGACTTCTGATGTTCTCGAAAGAATCGCCAATTGGAACGACGTAAACGCGGTTGAATATATCTGAAGCAACGACGTGACCATAAAGCCTGCTGCTATTCGCATCAACCACCCAAGCTCCGCTAGTGCCAGGCCGAAGGACTTTGCTTGAGTTTAGCTTTGTGTCAAGACTGGTTTATTTGGGTAGCATTTCTTACCTGTCCCATCAGTGCACGACAAGAGATATGTCTGGACAAGTACATTGCCAGGTGGCACCATTAAATAAGATGGTGAGCTAGACATTTTCCCTCGAATTTGCTCCCCAGCCAAGAGAATAATGACATCTGTTTCCACAAATTCCGGCACATAGTGTCTAATCCCAGATATATATTTCTCCAAGTAAATGTTTGGCAGAAAGGTATGAATTTGCTTGTTAATGCTGATTAATGACCAATCGAGATTTTTTCCGCCATTGAGAGAAGGATTTGATACATCTGCTAGTGAGGTACTACCTAACAGTCTATCTGAAGTACACTGAATACTTTGATGCTCCTCTTCAATGTTGGCGTCAACAGAGTCTAGTTCGAATTCAAAGTCTTCTTCATAAGATTCGTCATCGGAGTCCTGACTCGGTTCATCCTCATAATACCTAAGAACAAAGTGACCTGCACTCATTCCAAAGAACCTTTCTAGTCCATCCATGTCGATGACTTTGATGATACCACCTATCGTAGCTTGACAAGAGCTTGCAGTCGTTATCTGCGTACCGCACAAAGTTTCACGTAGGGGAGACTCGCTAAAAATAAAGATTGGTTCATTGACGTGAAGACCAAGCTCTGATGAGGACCCATTATCTTTTGCAAGATATCTGGGTCTCAGCGGACATACAAGGACTCTTAACCGAGGAGAGCGATCGTCAGGCTGACTTGGTTCAAAATCCATCTTAATCACAGGCTGTTTAAAAAAGCTGTTGACTTTTTTGAACACAGCTTTATCGCATTGAACAAAGACCCAAGGCTGCGCGGACTCTTCATCTTCTCCCAATACTTGTAAGGTCATCAAAACCGAGGAGCAACTGGGCAAGCTTCGTGTAAAGTTGTTGAGGCTTTCTGCATATTGCTCACGCAAATCTGAGAACCTTTCCTTGGTTAATCTGGGAATTGACTTATTGTAGGTTCGGAGTCGTTTGCGAAAGAATGAGTGTTTGCTCTCCGGCGTAGAGATTTGTGAGGCATAACCGGAGTCGGTACCTTCAGGGACCATATACGTTGGCTTTTTGTATAGAGTGGGCAAGGCTGTTGAGGGATTGTCAACATTCAAAGCGACCACGGCCTCAGAAAGGCCTGGAAGATCATTGTCAACAGTTGCCATTATGAATTGCACAGAAGGAGTCAACTTGAATGTGAGCGCGTCAAGAGAGTCTTGATCATGAATTGGAAAAGTAAAATTGTGGTGAACGAAAAACGGGGACGTAGTTAATCATTTTTAGAAATCGCTAAGACTATATGCAAATGAATGGGGCTGTGATTGTATGAACAGGGGCTTCATTGGATTTGATCAAGGCTCGAGGGTTACACTGATTGTTCGGGCACTTTTTCAGTTTCGTAAGCCTGCAAGCCACTTCAATATCAATACTCTATTTGATGGCATGGTGAATTTCTTCCAATCATGCATATCTCAACCTCTGGAATACGAGAAACACAGCCCGCCTGTGCGAGGCCAGATCAGAGACCTGTTGATTTTCCTTTAGTATATGTCACCATGAAATATAAATGCACAACTTAAGTGCCAATAAGTAGAATAATATTTTCAAGCTTAATTGAAAATGACTTCGGAATCTTCACTCGGAAAAGTTACTATCTCCCACCTACAGACTCTTACAAAAGTTTTGTGGTCTTGGTATATATGTACGAATTGTCAAACAGAGTCGCCTTGCAAGACTAGAGATTGCTCATGGTCGTCCAGATCGACAACGCTCAGCCGATATTTCGAGTTCTTTAAGATATCCGCAAGTGATTACAGGTGCAATATAGCTCCTGGTCAGTCTCCGGGTCTGTCGTCCTACAATGACCTATTCAGAATTATTGAACAATTGAAATCCAGTCCTGGGCTCAGTAAAGCAGAGTTACTGGAAAAACTATTCACCGATCGTCCCACCCGACCGTATCAAGAGCGTGCTCTCAATCTAGCTGTTCAGGTGGTTATGATGATCAACTGCTCTTCATCTCGTCAATCTTCCGTGTTGCTAGAGTATGGAAATGAACAAGCTCGTTGGTATCTCAATGACACGTTTTCGCAATTTCTCAACGACGTGTTCCCAAAAACGTCCCATCCAAGCATTGATGAAATTAAGAGCGAACTTTTGGCGACCAAATTGAAGAAGAATGCGCGACTGGAATTTCAACCAACAGATGACCTGAGGAATCATTTGAGGCTTAACAAAAAAGCAGGAGTTGTCGAAATATTCCACCATACTGCTTTTTTGAAAGAACAATTGAGGCTTACGAGAGAACAGCCGCAAAGCTTGTCTGTATCCGATCTAATTCGAATGTAAGTTGATGAGATGCTCAAAATTATTTCGCTTAGTTTGGCTTTCGATCATTAGAGTTAAGAAAATCCATAGAAAGTATGGTGCTGATTATGATAAATCATAGAGGAGCGCTACCTCGTGCACTTGTTATCGAGGTGCTGGACTCGATACAGAAGGTTATTTTTGATCTCACAGATGTCAAATCCAAGAAGTTGCTATTATCACTGACCTCTACTTCAACTTGTAATTTCGACCGTATGCTTAATAGTTCCCCAAGAGCTCTAATATCGTTAGCTGACTTTCTGGTCTTCTAGCCGATATTCTCCGATATGAGAGCGCATCAATTCGCAAACCAGAGGAGCAGAATATCCAGTATTATTATTTTGGGACACGATTGGCAGATCTGCACCAGGAATTAATGAATCCAACTCCTAGAGGCTTTGAAAAATGGTTCGAGAGAAAAAGTAGTCCAAGATTCGTGATGATGGCTACCATCGCCGGTGTTATGTTTGCGATTTTCCTAGGGTTTTTGAGTCTGGCTTTGGGTGGCTTTCAGGCTTATGTTGGATATATGGCATGGAAACATCCTGTGCAAGCGACATCCGCTTCATGATAACAACCAGGAGATGGAGAATTTGGAAGTCATATCAGATTCCTGTGCATATAAATAAGACGGAGCTTTTCTTGTGTTAAAGACCACAGCGCTTTACCAGAGATTCTTCAGGACTAGCAGGTGAACGTTTATCGTGCTTGGACCTTCATCACCTGACCCTAACTCCGTATGTTTGACGAGAAACTACTAATCAGCGGCCGCGTTGTAGATATGCTCACACTTTTACCTCTAACATTGCCTTTCATATTTATGTTTTATGTTCACGAGTTCAATTCATTACGGACCTACATAGATCTTGATGCTTTCCGATTTATAAGGCAAGAAGGCTTCACGAGTCTCATAGATCATAGTTAGTCATTGCGAGAATAAAGGTTTAGTTGTTCTCTAAAAATGGAATACGAAAGAAGATACTTCTATTGAGTCTTGTTTGTGAGTATGGCTGCCATATTTGATTTGTGAACAGTTATGAGCCAGTGAAAGATGACTATGCAGAAGTTAGGAAAAATGGCACACCTCGTTAATTCAAAGTCTGTATGATGGTGAGAGGTCTGACTACGCGGGCAATCAAACTGGATGGGCATTCTGTTTTCGAACGAAATATCAGGCTACCTACTCAACACGTCAAGTAGCCAAAAAAAAAAAAAGCTTGATAATCCTTAATCAGCTGTTGCTTGGATCCTATGGGGCTGCTTATTTGGTGTGGCTACACCATACGAAGACTTGCAAAATGGTTCTACAACCGCCTTCCGAGTGATTAGCTAACTCCTCAAACTATTCAACACTGCCTCGTTAGTCTTGAGGCTGTGGCTTGGTTCATTTGCGATGCGCAGTCGTGTAGCAAGTGCTACTATTGTCGTTCTAAAAATAGCGTCTGGAAATCTTCATTCACGATCTTTTAATTGATTCCTTCAATGTCTACAATGTCTAAAAAATGTCATCAGCGATGTCAGAAGCAAACCTAGATGTTCCTCCGATCCGTGTTCTCATCACTCTCTGCAAAGCTACATAACCCATATTATTACAGAAGCTCAAGCAAAACACACATGAGTATCAAACAGAGTCTATCAGGCTGGTCTCTCAACAATCTTACATTAATTAGAGGCTACTTTCAAGAAAGAGAGTGAACTTCGAAAAAGTACTGACGGAAGCTTTTTCTTCTTTTGCATAATATGTTTAATGGAGCATTGCAATGGGCATCATTTTCACTTAAGATACTACACATACTACCCTACCTTGGGCAGATTTCTGATTCTTGCGTGTGATCGCAACACAAGATAGCTTAGCATATGAGGCAACAGCAGAACGTATGGATATAATCCCCAAGACAAGATGTCAATACAGCGATTTGAAGAAAAAAAACAACAAATGAATAACAGATTATTGCAAGTTAACATGATAAATTTCTACTTCACATAATTGATACTTGCATCGGTATTTTCTGAGTCCTCTGACTACAAGGATGCTTTGCTATCTAGATTTATACCCAGAAGTTAGTGGTCTTCCCTACCGTGTACCTTCTTTTGTCTCTCCTTTAGTACTCGATTAGTGCCAGCGCACTGTTTGAAAACGTTTTGAAAGTTCTTAAGGGTGTCCACCTCCGGAATATTTATTATGGGAGCCATAGCCCTTCGATATTGAAAGGGTGGAGGGTGGGGAGAATTTATCATGTGTCGCGATGAGGTATGGAGACTGTGGAGGTAGATGGGTGTTATAGAGATTGAGTGAGCGCGGTTCTATAGAAGTGATTGGGGGTAGCAGAAGAGTAGAGAGATTCAGGAGGGTGTTAGGAGTGGATGTTGTGGACCAGTGTAATGGAGGTGCCAGGTGGACAAGAACGATTGAGATGAGGAAGAGTGATGGGAAACCACACATATTTCTATGACTTATAAGGCTCGCAAGAGAGCCGTGCCTCTGCCAAGCACTGAGCATGCAACGCTACGCATGTAGTGGGGAGTCTCGTATGCTGTTAAGGGTACGTACAGTATTAGCTCAGAAGTCTGAAAGTGAACGGGTTTTCGCACCAAAACTCACCTAGAACACTTCTCGATATATGAACGCCCGAACATTAGATTCTTCTGCTCTATTTATCAGAGCTCTATATTTAACGAAGTTGACTTCTCATCGACTCCAAATTAGGGAAAATTCGTCGTAATTGAGACAAAAAATGTTGTATAATGGCGAAGACTAGGTAACCACCGGTTTTGGTGTTCTTGTCTCTATATCCTAATAACTGACAGTTAGTTGCGAAAAATAGAAACATATATAAGAAAACTCCACTTGAAATATTAGAATCAACCTATATTCAACACAAAGAAATAGGTCGGAAAACAACGTTAAGCTTTTTAGCGGCCGTGAAAAGGGTGACTTATGGTGAAATACGCTCAAACTCTTAGCTTTTGTAATGGCAACTTCAAAAAAGCGTCCTGATAATCCTTTTTTAGCACCCCAGACCATAGAACTCAGGCATATCATAAGGTCGTCGTGATTAACTCAACGGATGCAGAAAGCGTAAGAGAAACGTGAGAACTTTGACCTTGCGGGAAAGAAAAGTGTTCTTGTGAACGAAGTTTGTTATAATTTCAGGTGAAGTAAATCAGAGGGTCCAATGCGAACAGGTTTTAAAATAGCATAAATTATTTACTCGTTTCTCTCGTTCAAAAAGGATTGAACGTCAACTATGCTGTCCTCTAGGGATGTACCACTACCGGAGTCACCGGACTACCATCTCTATACAAGTCTAATGCCTCTTCGATCGCAGGAAGATTTAAGCCTTCGATTGCTTTGTACTTTCCAATGGCCAAATCTCCATTTGCAACCCAGCCTGGCAAGCTTTCCCAAAAGGCTTTAGTAAGCGGCTGCATGAAGGAAGATATGCCGAGAATCAATGTTGCTTTAACATTGAGCTTTCTCTCGGCAATAGTTTTCTTTGCCTCATCAACGGGATGGAGTCCAAGTAAGATGCCAGGCTTGTCTGGAGAGAGTAGGGAAAGAGGCATATCATGTTCCCAAGACACGCAGTCATATATTTTGCTCAAGCCTTCAGATCCAACGATGTCTTTGATCTGTGCTTGGATTTCAGAAGTGGTCTGGTGGCGATCAATGACATGTGTCGCACCCAGCTCTTTGAGTGCAGAAGTGTTAGACGCAGACGCGATCGTCAAGATCTTCCCAAGTCCGAGGAGTTTGCCGTACTGTATAGCATACTTGCCAACATTAGAGCCACCACCAATAACAAGGATGGTCTCGCTCTTCGGATCCCATTCCTCTTGTTTCTTAGAGCCAGGCATCGGAAACCCAAATCCCTGCTCGTTGAAAAGTGCCGAGAATGAAGTGGCTGTATTCACAGGAATCGTAGCCATCTGATCGTAATCAAATCCAGTAGGGATCTTGCCACTGCACTCGGCATCAAGCAGAGCATATTGCTGCAGTCCACTCTCATCTGGAACAGGACTGACTGGACATCCAAGTCCAAAGACCTCATCGCCTATAGTGAAATTCTTGACGGCGGAGCCAACTGAAAGAACTGTCCCAGCGATGTTGGTGCCGAGAATGAAGGGAAGATGATCACCGATAAAAAGACCTTTGTCGCGTCCATAAGTGTCATGAGGGAGGACTACAACGTGTTAGCTGGTCAAGCAGGGGTGAAGGGCGGAGAGTACGTACGCATGGTTGACTGAACTTTGATCAGTAAGTGGTGCGGCTTTGGAGTAGGAACATCGCGAGTACCTGTGACGAGGGGCTTCCCGATTTCCTGGACGAAGACTGCTGTTTGTGTTTTGGGAAGTGACATTGTGTTGATCGAGCTGAGATGATATGATATGATTTTTAGAATGACTATCAATTGAATGTTCAGAAGGGTTCTTATAGGGATGAAACCATTGAACGGAAGTGGCTCGGCAGGTAGGGGCTGATTAGTGATAAAGATGTGGAATGGAAAGGAATGGAACAAATGAATCGATTATTGATCCGTCTTGTCATTTCTAGTCGCAGACTAATCTAAACCTACATAGCTTCCGAGGTTTCTCATCACGTCAAAGACATGGGATTTTGCCTAAAGTTGAAAGTATCGCTACGACACTCGGCACATTCGTCGATCTATGCTGAGAAAGTCTATCTTATTTTCGAATGAGTCGAGAAATATCCTTACATAAGACTAAGGTTCATTGCTGATAAATGGCGCAAGAATCCACTAAATGCGCCAAGCGCCAAGGAAAAACTAGCCGCATTATTTGATCAAGGTTTAGATAACTTTGTAATCATTTGAGTCTGAGACAAAGAAAATCATTGAATCGATACTAATCCTTATTCTGTACAATGATCCCGTTCTAGTTGCGAAGAAGGCGATACTCGAAAAGAGCTCAAGTATTCGAAAAATTGATTTCTGAAGAAGATCCAAATAAGATAATTGTGCGGGGTCAGATTAATTCGCTTGTACGCACCGCTTAATTTGTGCATTCCACTGAGCTGAGCTTACGCACTTCATGAATTTTTGTCACGGAACAAGGCGTTTGAATATCACGGCGATCTCATTGGAAAACCAGTAAACGCGAGAGATGCTTCTTTTCTTTTGATCCTCACACTAGGTGTTAAATTCAAGCTAATTGGTACATTTGGAGAAATCAACAAAATCGGGGCTTGGGCTCATCGCAGCTGTTGCCATTGCTTTTACTAAACAATAGGGTACACAAACTGTGTGAGATTATTGTTTGTGAATGGTTTGTGGCTTCTTACAAGCACTTAAGGGTCTAATTATCTTTTTGATATAAACACTTTCGAGTCTTGGGCAACTCATTGAACTTTGATCATGATTTAACTTCTCTTTAATACGTAGAAGGCATCATACTAAGTCTTCCTCCGTCTATCAATAGTACAGATCCATTACAATATCCTCCAGCTTGACTGGCCAAATACAATGTTGCACCTCCCATCTCTTCTTCTGTACCAGGTCTTTGCAGTGGGATTTTCTCGATGGGAAAATCACTATCAGCAATAATTGAGGCTGCTGCTTCAGATGGGAACACTACGAGGTACAGGTTAGATTTGAACAAATAGACATGACAGAAACAAGGAGATTGAAGGAGAGGAATAGAGAGAGAGGGAGAGAAAGCTATGAAACTCACACCCAGGAGCGAGGACGTTACACCTAATCTTATACGGAGCCAAGTTCGAGGCTAACTGCTTCATCAAATGCGTTGCAGCAGCCTTACTTTGCCCATAAGCAAATCCACCCGGCGCCAACCTATAAAAACCCGCGATACTACTCGTAGTCAGGACCTGACTCCTCTGCGCCACATTACCCTTCTCATCTCCTTTCTCCAACAACGGCAAGAAAGCCATGATACTGAACCACACAGCAGAAACATTCAACTCAAACGTCTTCTCGTACTCCTCCATACTGACGCTGCTCCATGGTTTTACGAAATCTTGCAAGGTTGAGTTGGGTGGTAGCGGATTAGGGAGTGCGGCTTGGGGACCACTAATTCCAGAGTTGGCGATGAATAGGTTAATTTAGCCTACGTCAGAGGTGATTTGGGATACGACAGACGCCAAGGAGTCTTTGGATAGTACATCACCTACGATAGGGATGATGTTGTTCGTTGAGACGGATTTTGAGGCGGTTTCGAGGACGGATTGCCGTCGGCCGATGATGTAGACTTTGTGGGCGCCGTTCAAGGCAAGAGCGCGTGCCATCATGAGGCCGACACCTGTGATTGTGTTATTCTTCGAACCTGTGGAGTGATGTGTTTCCAAAAAAATATTTACCTGATCCTCCACCTGTGATGACGGCGACTAATCCTTTGACATTGAATAGATTTGCTGCTTCAAGCGACGTGGTTGCAATCTTGACTGAGATATCTGCTATGAGTAAATGTTTACAAAAAAGCTGTGAGGAAAAATTTGTGCGTATATGTTGAGTGAGATGCCAAAATAAGAAGTGAGGTGATTCTTTCACAGTGACAGCTATAATACTACTTGCAGTGACGTCAAAGCTGCAATAGCAACCCACGAAAAGTTTATACGTGAGAGTGAGAAAGCTTAAAAATCGTATGCTTACTACTTTTCTCCCCACAAGCACTATTTAGCGTAAGCCCTATGCACAGGGAACAATACACGCTGACGCGACCGTGCGTGTCATCTTGACTCAAATAAGCTTAGTATCACTTAAATTAAGGGTTTTCACTAGTCAATGGATCACTAAACAATTCACGCCCTCGGTATTTATGACATTAGTAAACCTGTTAGCTCAACCCACCCGGCGGTAAATGTTGTGAGATGCCTGCATCGACTGGGTTTCCATCCAATTGAGGTTTGGAAAGTGCTGACCAAACAGATTTTGAAGGCACGGTACGATAGAAGCCAGTTGAAGTCTCTCGTCACTTTGTTAGCCGGGCTGTAGTCCATGCACACCCTCACTTTTTCATCCTTCTTCGCGACTAGAACAAGGTTATTACACAAATTTAGGGGTAGTATTGATTCAATCGCTTTTTTTAATCACAGAATTATATGATTATATAACTATCTAAACCT
Organism: Botrytis medusae; assembly: GCA_019395255.1. Classification (NCBI taxonomy): domain Eukaryota; kingdom Fungi; phylum Ascomycota; class Leotiomycetes; order Helotiales; family Sclerotiniaceae; genus Botrytis; species Botrytis medusae. Next base: position 15,097 of record JAHXJL010000111.1, on the reverse strand, counting down.
TGATCAAATGATGCAGATATCAAATCGTACTTTCAAAAAAACTCTTATCGACAGGGGAAAATACTGAACCGCTGTTGCTGCGGATGTATCCTTCCTTCTGAGCCTCTTAGAGCGGGGCTGCCATAGGCTAGTTATACTCATAGGGTTATGCAGTAGCTCGCTCCTCGGCCAATCTGTGATGATTACTGATCATAGATTTATCAGCCTAGATCAGTCAATCTGAATTAGTCAGTCTGAATCACTCAGTTTGATTACTCAGTCTGGATTAGTCAAATGAGCTCCAAGGGCTTTTAAGATAAAATGCTAGTTATCTCTCTATTTCAAATTTTATAATACCATCAAATATTCAATACCATCAACTTAACATAAGTCCATTAAAGCCAAGCAGCACCAACAGAAATCAAAGCTCACATCTGCCTTTCGAAAACCATGCGTGTCGGAATCTTTCCCGCTTCTGGGATGCTTGGCACCAGTACATATACCACTCTTCTATCTCAAGTTCCCAACGATCAAGTCACGCTCATCAATAGATATCCCGAGAAAGTGGCCAAGAAATATATCGACGATGGGGTCACCGTTCGTCGGGCTTCTTATGAATCTAGCTCTGAAGAGCTTGAAGCTGTCTTTGCTGGGGTTGATGTCCTCTTCTTAATATCCTTCGCCAGCCCTGTCCATCTATATAGGACCAAAGTTCAGACTAAAGCTCTCAATGCGGCGCAAAAAGCTGGAGTCAAGCATATTTTTTATTCCTCTCTAGCTTTCGTACCACTCGATGCAGAAACCGCGAAGGCAGAAGTCATGGCAGCACATCTTGACAGTGAGAGGCACCTGAAAGAGCTTGCTCGCACCCACCCAGGACTCTCATGGACGAGTATTCGCGAAGGACTTTACAGCGAGTCATTTTCGGTTTATGCTGGAATCGGCGACTTGAAAAACCCACCGCCTACGATCAAAATTCCGCAGCCAGGGGATGGGCCCGGTCTTAGCTGGGTCAAGCAAAATGAACTGGGAGAAGGTTCTGCACTCCTCATCGCTTCATATGTGAAATCTTCATCGTCATTTAAATACACCAACAAAATTGTTACCTTTACCGGCTCGAAGTCCTGGAAATGGGCTGAGGCCATCGAGGTTCTCTCGCGAGCAACTGGCAAAGAAGTCAAGATCGAACAAGTCAGCCTCGAGGAGTACAAAAATCTGCCACAGATTAAGGCTTACTTCGGAACTGAGGAAACGGCAAATACGTTGGACTCTGCTTGGGAAGGCATTCGTGATGGAGAGACATGTGGCGTGACCACAACATTGGCAGAGGTCTTGGGAAGGGAGCCTCAGTCTTTTGATAAGACTGTCGAAGAGCTTGTCAAGGGGTGAAAAATGGTGTGAAGAGTAAATTTGTATTGATACATGCAAAGTAGGACATCACCTGGCAATCTGGCGGAACAATTAAGGGTAAACAATAGCTCAGTCTTGATCCTGGTAGTCACCCCTAATGTAATCATCAATCATATACTCTCTATAGACATGGACGTGTTAAGTTTAATAATAACGTGATTCATCATCGAGCAAGCCATATTATTAAGCAGACTATTTTCATCTCAATTGATAAACAATACATTGAACTATATCTAACATAAAGACGTCATGAATACCACCGAGGTGATATCAACAATATCTTAGGCCTTCAGTATTCGATATTTGGTTCTGGATGATTTCGTGTAATCTGTGGAATTCGTAGACTTAATAGAGAGAATGAGATTACTATATATATATATATATATATATATGTCTACTCATGCCATCTACTATATTATATATCGCCCCCTTCTCCATACTCTCCTCTCTGTACTATTCCATTTACCCCCTTTTCTCTCTAAGCTCACCTTTTTACCTTCTTTACTATATTCTTATTCTTCAAATGACATCTCACAATTCCTCACTCCCTCATTCTCGCGGATTCACAATCTAAAAATCCGGATCCCAAATCTTAATCCAAACACAAACTTAAATAGCTATTCTAATCCTTTTAACAAACTTCGCACTTATTACACTCAAGATGTACAAGTATGATTCCATTCCAATTCCAATTCCAATTCCCCCTCTACTCTTCTTCCTCTCCCTCCCTTTTCCTCTGATCACCTCTCCAAAAACAAAGCAGGGTATCCAGCAACCGCAAAGCCAATCACAAACCCAACCTCAAATCACTTTTTATAATATTATTGAATATTCCCAAATCTCTAGACCCTCAGACCCCCAAACAAACAAACAAACACACCTCATCAATCACCCTTCACCTCATTTGTCATCTACTCCTCACCTACACAAAACCATCTTTTCCAGACTATAATCTCCAAATCTCCAAATTCCACATCTCATATCTCATATCCCCAAACAACCCACCAAACAATCCACCCATATTATCTATCACCCTTCACCTCATTTATCATCTACTCCTCACCTACCCAAACCCATCTTTTCCAAACCTTCAAACCTTCAAATTTCAATCTCACACCCACCGAGACTCAGACTAATTCTCACCCTTAACTTATACCTATATTCACATTCACATTTACATTCACATTCATACTAATCCTTGATTATCCTCATTCTCATCTCATCTCATCTCATAATTACACCATTACTCATTTACATATCAATTCTAATTCTCATTCTAGTTCTCATCCTCATCCTCATCCCCGAAATTGACAATTGCAAACTACACATAACTAAAGGAATAGAAGATTTAGTAATTCAAAAAGACAATTTTAAAAATACTCATTATATCATTATCCAAGTCGCCAAACCAAAAGAAAACTTGAAAAAAGACAAAAAAAACAAATACTCATCACCCCTCGTCTACATAGAACCATCTTTCTCAAATCTTAAATCTTAAATCTCTAATGAACTCCAAACTCTCTCTCTCTCTTTCATCCATATATAAGACACTCATCTCGTAATCTCATAATTACATGGTCCCACTATCACTATTTTATACTTCATACATACACACGCATATATACACATATACCTAGACATGAATGAATGAACGGATGATGTGATTGATATTTGAAATTTATATTTTTGTGAAAACGCTTATTCTCAGTATCAATTTCTGATTCTTTCATTCCTTCATTCCTTCATTCTCTCATTTCTCATCATATTTGTCATCTCATCACGTTTATCATCTCTCATCTCTCATCTACAATCCACGTATCTATCTATCCATCTATCCCCCTCTCTATTACCTCCCTTTCCCAGTTCCATCCTCATCACTAACACCTCACGCTACAACCTCCTCCTCCCTCTCCTCAACCCACAAATGACCACCCGCCTCCTCCAAAACCTTCACATGTTCCCTCTGCTTCTCCCCCGCTTTCCTCGCCAAAAACAACGGGGTATTCCCCGCTTTATTGCGGGCGTGTACGCTTGCGCCGCGCTTGAGTAACTAATTTTGAGTGGGGGGGATTAGTAAGTGTTTTAGTGGGTTAATTTGAGAAATGTTACGAGACTGGAGTATGTGAGAGTTTTGATAAGGCGAAAGATGAGGTGAGGGGATTTTGAGATGGGGAGATAATGAGTTAGAGGGAGAAAAAATATTCGGAGGGTTTATAGGAAAATTGGGGGCAATTAAGAGAAAATTCAAGGGTACAGAGAATTTATGGATGTGCAACTTTCGCCTGGACTAGCAGACTAGCGGGCTGGATGACATGAAATATGAACGTTTTTAGGCGGTGAGATGAGAATTCACTGTCTCATTCAATGATTGTGATATCAAAAACATGTTATTTGTAGAGTCTTTCAAATGTTATATATGTGAGTGAGCATATTCAAGAAGATTAGAATCTTCAAAATGATCTGAACTCCACAAGTAAATAATCCAAACATCACAAATGATTTGAATACTTCAAATTATTTGAATAGAAGATCATTTTGTTATTGCAACATAACGATCAATTGAAAAAAAATCAAAACTTTTCATTATCGGATAGAAATTCAAAGAATTAGAAGCCTGGAGAAATCTATAGGAAAGAGAAGAGAAAAGTTTTAAGCGGAAGCACTACCTACTTCTCTTAAAAGGTCTACGGAAGGACCTACAGCCCCCAAATGTAAAGCGGTATTTCCTACGTAATCGGTTGTTTGAAGAAGACCAGCTCGATCATGGTCGAGGATATTGATGATGGCATTTGAATCACCTTTTTCAATTGCATATCCTAATCCCGTAAAAGCGTGTTGTTGAGCCGTAACTGCGACTTCGGTCGGTGGATGTGAAAAAGCTGTGCTACCTTCCTCGGTCATTTCTCCACGAATAGAACATTGCATTTGCATGGTGACATCGTCGTATGAAAGATCAGGAAGAGCGAGAAGGAATGAGAGTTTAGTGAGTGCAGCTTCTGTTGTTAAGTCGTGACCGAAAACTACACCTGCTCTGCCTAAAATGGTGGCTGGTGCGTAGAGCGGGGAGACGGAGCCAGAGTGGCATTGTGATACATTAACTATGATTACACCTCTCTCGCATGCCTCTTTCATGATTTTGATCATACTTCCGTCATCTCCGCTGGGTGCGTTACCAGCCCCGAAAGTTTCGAGAATAAGGCCACGGAGATTTGGGATACGAAGGACGGCATCAATCATTTCTGGTTTGATACCAGGGAAGATACGAAGACATGCTACGTGAGAAGTATCAAGATTTAATTGTACTCCGAATTTAGCGATCGATCGTGGACGACGAACGAGATTCCAGTTGACTGTTGCTCCTAAAGCAGTTACTTTTGCTAAAGGTTCACAATTTGGCGAAGCGAAAGCATCAAAAGAGGTAGCCGAAACTTTGGTAGTGCGATTTCCACGGAATAAATTGTGATGGAAGAAAAGACATACTTCCGGGATCATAAAGGTTCCGGCTATGATTAATGATCCAAGAAGGTTGTCCACGGCATCAGATTGAAGGGCAAAGATTGAAGCTTGAGATCCCGTAAGAATAACAGGTTTTCCAAGATGGGACAGCATGAAAGATAAAGCTGAACTCGTGTATGCCAAGCTATCTGTACCATGAAGAACAACGAAACCATCGAATAAATGATAATTTCTTTCAATCGTGGTAGCTATTTGTGTCCAACCATTTGAAGATATTGATGAAGAATCTAGCAAGACGGGAAATTCGTACAAGGTATACCGGACGTGTCGAGAGTACGTGCTTGGAGGCGTACGTAAACTGGGTAAATATTCTTCTGTAGTGTTTGTGGTCATGACTGGCATAGGATCTGAGTACAAGTTAGTCATTTATTAATTCTCCGAAACATATTGCGTATGCGGTGGATTATCGTTGTCGGAATAAAGCAATGCGTATCCAAAGCGGAGATAATGCAATGCAATGAAGGACGATGGGATGCGTGTGACATTTCTTAATATAGACCATTCAATGGGAGTCGATTGAGATGTCACTGAAGTACTACTACTGAAATATTCCGAAATGAATTGGACTAAAGAGACTCACTAGAGCCATCAAGTGTAACTTGGAGACGCGATTATGTGTACAAGAAGTCCCTTGAGATCTTCGAAATATGTAACACTTAGCGAACACTTCCTAGCGACCTTACACGACCTTCGTCATATCGGCGTAAATATTTTGATGATGCTCAAGATTGAAGACATTGGACGTCATTGAAGATTGTCCAGCTCCCCACGATCTGAAATTATATCATACTGATGTAAGAAGCAGGGGAGTCTGGAACCAAACTATCACGCAATGGACAACGGAATGAAAAGGATGTCAGAGATGATAAAACTAGACTTTTGAGTAATTTTAAATGATTGACCAAATCCAAATTTGACAACCAAGTGATCCTTCAGACCTAGGTGCTTTTTGATTCAATGGCACTTTAAGTTTGAGTGTTTCCATGTCCTGGTTCACAAAAAAATGCATTTCAATGCACCAAATTGGATTTGACAATCAAATGCTTGTCAATGTCGATTCACAAGTGACAATTAAATCACTCACCCTCCATCAGACTAGATGCTTGGGATCTTGAATTTGAATTGTGTACATCCATCGCGCGTGTAATTGTTGATTGTATAACAAAATTTTACAAGATAAAAATCTCTCTCACCTGGATTTGAGCCGTCGTTGAATGACGGTCTAGTAGCCATTCCTTCTTTGAGGAACCCTCTCGCTGGAACTAAGCCTTCCGGTGAAGATTTCATACAAATGGTACCTCCTGTCATAATGATGAGGACTCTACCCTCTGGATAAGATTGTGTGGCCATGGCGGACATGTTTTTGATAGCACGAGGAGAAGATGGCAGAAATCAAATGCAAGTCAAACTTCAGATCCCACACCAAACGAAAGAGTGAGACGACGAGATGTGATAATATGGTCAGCGTCGTGGTCTAGATTCGATAAATGAATGAAATGTGAAGATAAGAAAAAAATTGGTTGTGTTCACATGAACGAATGAATGAATGAATGATTGAATGAATTATTCAGAAACATCCACATCCATATTTTTTTGATCAATCATCTTTCACGAAAGGAAAACTATAACGTAATTGACCAATTAGAGTTGAGGAGTGAAGCTTGAGGATGTTGTTGACAATTTGTAGACCTTGATACCTGATTAATCAGGACCTGGACATATACACATACGTAGATACATGCCATGTCACGTGATAATATACAAATCTCATCGTTTTATTGACAGGGTGAACAATTGAATGTCATACATATTTACCTACCAACCGACTTCCTACCTAGTCTAGTATATCGATACAAACCCCGTGATGCACGGAAGTGAGAGTATCCATAGTTGTATTGAATAACATTGTCGTAAAAAGTGAGGGTATTCCGAGGAAATACATACCTGGTACAAAGGTCTGGTACTCATGTAGTCAAGACGGTGTTGAATACTGTCCAAGGCGATTCGATAACAATATCCAAACTTTTATGGTTCACGGTTCACGATTCACGATTCACGATTCATGTTACCTTGTACTCATATCACTCTTCTCTCCCTTCCTTCTCTTCTCACTGTACAAGGGAATCAAGGCTCTATCCATCCGTACCAAGACTTTTTTTAATAATGTGATATTGAAGTCGTAATCCCTTCCACTGCTACGCACACACCGCCAAGATTGCTAATACCCATCTCGAAAATCGTCAGTAGGGGCCTGGGCACTGGGCACTGGGACTCGGGAGAACAAACGATGAATGATGAATGAGTGGTGAATGAACTTCATTTATCCCAACCCATCCAAGCATCCCAAGTATCCAACCGTCCAACCAAAAAAAAACCTGAGCCAAATATACTTTTCCTTCCTTTACATTCATTGATTTACTCGTTCATATATATCTAGAGGATTCCCTCATCGCCGACAATGTCATCAAATATCATCGATATTCACTCGCATCTTCATTCGCAAAGACTACCGTCTCCACCACCACCACCATCACTACCACCGCCACAGCTCTACTTCTTACCATTCTATTCTTACCGTCCACGTACCTTACCTGACCTGCTCCCTAGCTAGTTCGCATCATTGCTGTTTCCAATCGAGAATCTTATTAAAAGCTTCAAACTCCACAAGACTTCGGTCCCGAGATAAAGTCCGACTTACTCCCAACTCCAACCACTTTATCAAACCGGGTGACAATTTTATTTCTCTTGCCAAGCGTTCAATTCTTTTCGATTGCGGTATAAGCTCAATTGTGCCATTCTTTCTCTTCTATTTCTGTCCTGAATTTCATGGAGAAAAAAGGAAAACAAGAAAAAGAATATATGCAAGATAGTTGAAAGCGATCACCACAGTCCAGCCCGCCCTTACTTCGTTCCCCGGTACCCCTCGCCCTTTCCTGCATACGCGAAATCCTCCACTCACGCGTATAAATTCTAGCTTGGCTATGCGACAAACCTTCGCATTTACAACCGCAGCTATGGCAGCAGCTCTAGAAGATACTCCAGTTTCCTACGAAGATTTGGCAGAAATTGAAAGGGAATTTGATGATGTTGAAACGGAAATTAGTATGTCATTCTATTTTCTTTTTTTCTCTCATTGTTCTATGACGTTGGAGGTACTTGATTTGGGATACTTTGGAGGGGTTGAATGCGCCACGACTTTGGGACTTTATCAGATCAAGATCAAATCAGGTCGATCTTTCGTACGACATTCCATGGATGTACATGTATACATTCCACACATTCATTCTTTATGATCGTTTCGTATCTTCACAGCATCTGCCAATATTCTATTCATACTTTGATGTGGTGAAATATCAATTGACTAACTTTCTATCAGTTCGTCAACAAGTTTCCCTTACTCAACCTCTGTATCTTCGTCGCAACAAAACCATCTCTCAAATCCCAAATTTCTGGGCCCTGGTGCTCGAACAAGCGCCTCCAGATATAGATCAATATATTCAACCTTCTGACTCTGCTCTTCTCCTCTCCTCGCTTACTTCCCTACATGTATCGCATTTCGAACTCGAAGATTCACAATCTGATAATGGAGGAGATCCAAGATCTGTATCGATTACATGGACTTTTTCTCCAAATGAATATTTTACAGATGAGAAATTGGTCAAGAAGTTTTGGTATAGAAAGAGCCTTGGGGGTTGGTGTGGACTGGTCAGTGAACCTGTTAGGGTTCATTGGAAAAAGGGAAAAGATTTAACAGGAGGTTTATTGGATATGGTTTGTGATGCTTGGGATGCAGAACGAGAGGAAAATTCGAAATCGACTCTACAACATAAAACTCTGGAGAAGAAAATGAATAACACAAGTATGGGAGGATTAAGTTTCTTCGCATGGTTTGGATTTATTGGTCGAAAAGTGAGTGAGAAAGAAAGTAGAGAAGCAAATGCTAGAGATTTAGCAAAGAGGGAAGCTAGGAAAAATGGGAAGAAAGTGGTCGAATTGAATGATGATGAGAGTGAGGAAGAAGAAGAAGATGATGATGATGATTTGGGAATGAAATTGGAAGTCTTTCCGGATGGTGATGATCTTGCCATTGCTATTACGGAAGATTTATGGCCTGGTGCTATCAAATATTTTAGTTGGTCTACCCTTTGATTTCCTATCAGTAATTTTCTGCTTCTTGACTATTACATGTACTAACACACAATTATAGCCGCAGCACAAGAACAAGATGCACTATCAGATGCGGATTTTGAATCTGATGATGGTGAAGAAGAAGAGGAAGAACCAGATGAAGCAGAGAGACCAGTTAAGAAACAAAGATCCTCTTAATATCTTGGATCGATTTGGTTCTATAAAGGGTATTTAAAAGTCTCGGCTAGGTTAGGCCATCTTCAGAATGGATATGAAAAGTTTTTTTTATTCTTTATATCTGAATTGAATTTCTCAGGGGTAGGAAAAGGACGATTTGTTTGGATGGCGTGGTGTTTTTTGTGTTGATTCGGAATTGCAATTGCTATTTGAATTGGATTGATTGAGTTGTTTGGATCGAATGGAATTTAATTAATGCATTAAGATAAGATGATAGATTATCAACAATCGCGATGGGGACTTGGAGTTGGAGCTTGGGGTTTGAATTGGAGAGAGGGTCTTTTTTTTATAATGTGTGGGGATGGTGATAGATGGCGGATGGATAATAGAAGAGAATGGACGAGATGAGATGAGATGAGATGGCATAGGAAAGAGGTTCATATTTGATATCTGAGTATTCGAAATCAAGACCTTACTTATTTGAACTCATTATGCTCATGCTGATGAGTTACTTGGTTGTATTCGAGTCGGCGCTTGTGGGGTGATGGTGGGTAGGTAGGTAGGGAGGTGTATGAATTGTGAAAATTGTAGTTTTTTACGCTATTTGTTATATGAGGAGCGTGCTTGGAGACGATTATTGTGATGATGATGATGATGATGATGATGATGACGATGATGGATTAGTGAGGTGTGGTTGGAGTATAGATCTTATGGGGGTTTGAAGAATTTTTTGAAGCGGGATTTGGATTTGTATTGGGAGGTGGGAAATTAGATGTGCGGATTGATGATTTTGATTTTGATTTTGATGTTGGAAGGAATTGCTAGGCGGAGGGAAGGGTTGGTGAGCGGGAAAGGGGAATCTATCATGATGAGGGTTCTATACTCTGTTCTATGGTTGTGTGTGTAACGACTATGGTAAGTTTTTATTAAGCCCCAGAAGGGAAACTTGTCCTTGGTAATGTATGATGTATTTAGAATTGGTCTCCTCTCTTCTTATTTCATGTCTTTGGGAGCTGTAGATCTAGCTGAATCGGTGGGGTTACTCTTTACTATAGTTTTTCCTGAAAATTTTCAATGTAGAAATGTAAGAGTGGGTATGTTTTCCTTGGAATTGAGTTTAATAACCGATACCAAAGATAGTCCAAGGGGTATGGATAGAAGAGATCAGATATACTGCTTCAAAGTGCGAGTGATGTTCTTACTGAAGTGACTTCCTAGGAGGAAATCGAGCGGAGAAGATGTAAGACGAGAGAATTACAAATAGTGGTGAACTAGAAGAATCGATGGTGAGTGATATCCCAAAGTCCTAATCCAAGAACACTACAAAAGAAAAGAAAACAGAAAGTAATGATAGCAACAAAAGAGGGCAAATATCAGTCGAGCAAACTGATTGAATCATCAAATTAGCACTTTGTAAATCTCATGACGAATCATTTCAACAACCGAGAGTCATCAACACATGAGAAGATAAGACAGAGCGATTCTAAATTTCACAGTCTTCAAATAACGAGATGAAGAATTTGGATATACATGATGAGAAATTTTCTCAATTTTTTTTCCTCTATTCCGAAGCTGTGTTAAGGAAGTGATGTTTTTGATTATTATTATCAACAATATAAATACATTTCTACAGTCTTCATTCAAGCAATAAGATGGGAATGAGATTCTTTAAAAGGCATAGGAATTTAGATAGAGAGGGGTGTGATTAATAGATTATGCTCAATTAATAGAATGTAGAAATGTTCGGGGCATTTTGGTTACCTACGAAGACTACTGTGTCTAAGATAAATCATTCTGAATGACAGCAAATTGGGGGGTGAATATGAGGGTGAATATACTAATTGATGATAATGAAAAGTTACTTACAGTGAGATGGTATATTATGACAACAAAAGAACGTCAAGAAGATTTTCTAAGACTTTACGGAATTCGTTCTGCGTTTTGTGAAATTCCTTTAAAGGTTTCCTGACAAGCATTTTAACCCCATTGTCATCTTGATCTTCGTCCTGCTGCCAGTTGCGATCTTTTCTTGAGATGATTTCCCGTGATGAAATCGCCGTTTTTGATTAAATAAGGTGCAGATAGAAAGTTTTCATACACATATATGTGAATTAGTTCAGGTCGACAGTGTAATAATATCGAGAAGGAGAAAGCATGGTAAAATTTGAGGAGATCCAAAATGACAGAACCCTGTATTTCATCTCGTGGAGTATAAAGATGTGTGTTTGCTTGGGGCTTTAGAGAGGTGTGTAGGATTTGGTTCCCTTGCTGAAATGTTTTCAAGGCTTGATGTGAAGGTGTCTGATTGTGAAATATGGGGGTGTGATAGATCCTCTAGCTTTCAGTGGATTCTGAAAACCATGAATCGGTGAAGAATTGAATATCTTATAACTCCAGAGGTTAAATTCTATATTCGTTGTCATTCAAATGGAATTCTTGCCGTTCTCTCTAATATTGCTAGAAAGTAATGATAACACTACCAGCACTCTCGAAAGTGATTCTAACTTAGTCCACTGGCCAATTACCGCAGGCTGAAGGCCAAACATTGGCAAACAAGAACGATTGAGCATCCTAAATTGCTCACCAAAGTCCATATTTCGATTAAATTCTTTGATTGGCATCAGCTCTCGACGCATTCTAGCTAAAATATCTGTGGCTTTATATGTCTTTCCAATATACCACATTTAAGTATCTGAAGAGGATGGAGATTCCGAAATGTAACATAAAGGGCTTAGTGAATTATCATCTCAATTTCTCACGAGAAGGGTATGAACTGTATCCAACTACGTAATTCACCTACCCTCCACCAGATAGAACTCTCATTCCCCCCCAAACCCAAAAATTCCCACCTGTAGATATTTAAACCCCGAATTCCCAAATCCCAACATCAAATAAATAAATAAAATGCTCTGGTTGAGAGTTCTATGGGAATTGCAAGCGTTAAAATTTTCAACCCATATATTTCTAGTCAAACTTTAACAAAAATCACAACGTGATCAACCTCGCAAATAAGCGATGAGATTTTTCGTCTCATGTCGTCATCGAACAAATATGACACCCAGCACTATTGTTGGACATCAAAAAGTAGGTATAACAACTATGATAGCAACAATAAGCAGTGACAACAGTAAGATTGATAGATTGAAGAAAGAAGTAGAAGTATCTTCAGAAGAGTCTATAATTCGTTAGAAGACAATTTAGAGTCTATGTGTATATACTGCAGTGTATAGTAGCTTCATCTGAACTTCGCAGAAACGATAACGTCAATTTTATATTCATGGACTATCACATAATTGATATTTTGTAACAAGTCAGAGTCCTCTTTGTAGGCTTTTCGGATTCGTTTTCGATGGGTGGATAGTATATTTCGACAATTCCATTCAAGGGACACATGAATTTCGTTTTTCAAACGCTCATAGAAATCGTCCAAGTAAAATTCGCTCTACATGACATAACCGCAAACTCTTGCAATCCAAACAATGGAAAAGTAATGAATTTTCTCTATAGCAAGGACAATCAAAAGCGGATCAAACATAACAAGCACGGAATTGGATATTTTGAAAAAGAAAGTTTAAGAAATGGTGGGAAACTACAAGATATATATAACAAGCCGACAAATTCACACCGCATAGTGACAAAACTTCCGAATCAAAGAAAACATTCAGACCATCGCATGATGATAAATTTGAAAACTTTTCCCGTTAACACAAGCCGGAACAACTCCTCACAAGTCATTGTAACAAGTACAAAAGCGATAGGTACAACACAACCACGACAAGCCCAATTATATCACCAATACCCACCCATCACCAATAAAATCGATCAACAAAACTCAGACTCTCAAGAATACTGCGAGCACATCGAAGACCCCTCCAACCCCGCCTCCCGTCCTCCAACCCCAAACTCAACCGCTCTCGAGTATCGCGAGATCAGACTCAGCAGTCCCCACAGCGTACAAAAAATGCATATTCGGGAGTTTTCCACATCTCCACGTATCGTATCATTCATAACATACCTATCAATGCCTCACCATCTACCACGTACGTAACGTTCCCATTTCGCCAAGCAGGAAATATTGATGTTGAAATCGTTGTTCATGCAAAGATGTGTATGCAAACTCATCCATCCATCCATTTTTCAGAAACTTCGCACGCGGGAAAAAGGATTTGAAGTAGAGATTGATGGAGAAATGTTATAAATTTCGATAAAGTATCATGAGGGCCTGATACTAAGCCAAAATCCATACATACAAGCTGATTACTCGATGCAAACGGAATATGAGAGAAAGAAAGGCTTGAGTTACACAGCTGAGAACAGCTACGAAGATAGGAAAATGATAGAATATATCCCACTCCAAAGATTTCAGCCCAACGAAATAAGGCCAAGGTCCAAATCCTGGGCCAGTAAATAATTCAATTTTTTGTTCCTTAGCCGGACGTAATTCATCTTGTAACCTAGCGCATTACCATGCAGATATTCAGCTCTCCACCTATAGTCAGATGTTCAAATGATTACTCGCGTAACATCATCCTGTGTAAAGTTGAAGAATACATTCAGCAGCGCCTATAAATCAATAAATTTCCGATCGTATTACAGGAATTAGTTACACAACAAAAGAGAAAGCAAGAAAAATAAATACCAGACCTATAGAACCGTCAAAAGTTGTTATTCAATCATCAATGAACAGATCGAAATACCTGCATTGATTTTCTATTCTTTCATACTTAGGATCCTGAAATTCAATCGTTTTAAAATGCCTTACAATGCTCGATTGGAAGTTCTCCCAGAACTAGTCAGTCGCGGCGGCCTCGACGATCCCCGAGCTGCGGAACAGCCGTCTTTTGGCGCACGAATGTCATGTCGAGATGCAACGGATTTTCGTTGCAACATCGCCAAAATCTCACCCCTAGAACCGGGATACCACAAAGCGTGCCATGTAGGCAAATCAGATAGCGAGACCCAGAGGAAACTTGACTGGATACTCTCTCGTACAAAGAAAATCAAATTACCTGCAACTGAACAGAAGGTCTTATCTGACCTCGTCCCAGGAATGGTTGTAACTGGGGGTTTGAGTCGCTCGCCTGCGTTTGATTGTCTACCCGTTGTTTCTCATTGGGGTGAGCGAACCGGTGAATCTTCAGCACCAGACCCTGCCGCTACCATCCGACTTTCCTCAACTTGGGAGGCTACTCATGTAGTTGCAGAAGGAGCCACTATGCAATGTCCGCTTGGAGCACCCTCCTGGGCATTGAAAACTCATGGTACCTGCCTATTAAATACGGGATCTAGCAAGTTTTCCCAAAGTTATCAAGCGGAAACAAAAACTCTCACTACGACTGTTGCCTTGGCTAGTCGAATCGATACTCCTTTGACTGGAGGAGTCCTGGGCGCCGCCACTGATATCTCTTGGGTACGAAATGCACGCGTAGCAGATGCCGTCGATTGTGCAGTGGGGTTACTTTCCGATGCTGCAGAACTCTTGACCGCACGTAACAAGGTACTAGCAACAGGAACCACACAGCATCTCCCATTTGCTGAGGTGCAAGAGGTACGTATGCCCGCTTGGTGCTCAGTGCGTAGACCTCTCCCTCCAAAGTTGAGCGGCGTGGCGCTCTCAAAGGATCAGGCTACACTCGATGTCCTCACACGTGAGAGTTGCGAGGGGCCGTTACTTAATACCAGTGTCTTTTCAATGTCGATTGGTTACAATCGTGGTGTCTTTGGTGGATCTATCTCCGGATTATGGGCAATCATGGATTCAGCCTTCGTTCTCGATTATTCCATTGGAAAAAATAGTCCGCAAATGGCGGATAGATTGGCATTTAGCTTCGCTGAAGTGGCTGCTGTTGCCGAAACCTCCATGTCTGCAAGTCCACATATTACAGAC